>CM022774.1:0-367500 GCA_012411365.1 Ameiurus melas
TGCACAACAAACCTTAAGTAAGGACTTTTGTTGAGAAATAAAAAATTCAAAAACCTAACCCAGCCCGTGCCTTCTTATCTTCCTTCCCTCCATCGGACATAAGACCTAGGGGAGCATCTAAACAAAATATAAGTATAGAGACTTTTAATTTGAAACAGACCCTATAGGATTTAAACAAAATGGTGGACTAAAATTGGGGAACTTTTAATTTGACAACTTCACTGAAATTTTAGACCAATCACTAACCACTCAATTAAATCCCTCGTTTTGGAGGGAAAAATAAAGCCACAGATTGGGCTGCTCCTTGGGAGGTTACAAAACTCAACCAATCAGCATCAGGTTTATTCACATTTGACCACACCCACAATCTAATCACACCCACACAGGAAGTATAAATAGAGGCCCTTTTTCCCCAGGATAGTTGATAATCCTCTGAAGAAGCATCCTAGATGCGAAACGTTAGGATCTTACTGAAGGAACCTCCTAACAGCTTTTTCCCTTTTTTTTCTTGCCTTACATTATTGTAAAATTTTGTTTTTAAACAAGAAAAATTTAATAAAGACTAAACTTTTAAGTAAACTGGGAGAGGAATACCACAGTGACAAGGACACCAAGCCACCAGCCAACCAGGTCAAAGAGGAGACGGAAGACCAGGAGACTTTAACTCTTCATCCCCCCTTCCTTTTCTTTCGTTTTCTTTTTTTCTTTTGTTTCTTTCTTCCCCTTCTCTTCCTTCCTATCCTCTTTCTATTCTCTGAGAATGGCTTGAGAGACTCCACCTACAAAACACCAACGATCCCCCCGGAAAAAAAACCCCTGGATTAAAGGAATACCGTCCTGATAAAACCAAGGACAATATCCGACGGAGGACTGGAGAACAAGTAGTAGGGTAAGGGCGATCTCTGATGGTAGTGTTGTTAATGATTGTTGTTTCCACCAGACACGGTTTAGATACACTTATTTGAAAGATACAAAATGAGGGCCTGGAACAATAGATTTGCTGTCTTAGGAGACCACAAACAAATTGGGGAAGGGGAAAATACAAACACACAAGGACCACCAAGCGAACACAATACATTTGATAAAACACTGACAAAGAAATATTTTAAGTTGATACAAGCCACACACCATATGCAAGTAGTGGAACACTCCCTGCGCACAAACAGCCACCCGGCGGGTATGTACAGACAGGTCAATAAACTTACACATTTCATAAAACCAGCTTCACCCAATGACACAACCACACAAAAAATCAATCAAAATACACTCACATGGATGAACAATAACATGCTCATCTTACAGGAACACTACACACAAGTTACACATAAACACGTATGATTTTATCACCAAAATCCAAAACATCAGTATATCAAATAACTCGTTTCTCTTCACAATAGACATAGACAGCCTATACACAAACATATCGACGGACTTAGGGCTGAAGGCTGTTCAAAAAGCCTTCAGAAACAACCCAGATCCAAACAGACCTGATACCAACACTTATACAGCATCAAGAATAACACTAAAAACACAATACTGATTCATCACTTCAAAGAACACGGGATAAACCAACTGTCAATCTCAGGGCTGGAATCGAACACTGCATGGACAGATAAACAGAGGAAGAGAAACGAGTTTAAATGGATAAATAGATTAAGAGCATGGACTCCCGGGGGACTTAATGAGAGGGGGAGAGGTTTATGGTAGGACACCGGTTTTTAACCACAAAAGGACATTAGGGAGAGAGTTTTTAAAGGGTAACAGAACAACATTATCCATAAACATAAAATAAAATAGGTTCGAATGGCGGAGGGTTGAGAGAGGATCTAGGAAAACCCCTTTTGATCAAAAATTGTTTTTAATTCTTATATATTTATTATATTGTGTGTATTGGATTGAAAAGCATGTTTTAAGCACTTATCCTTCTTTTGGCAGAAAGAACTGAAGCACTTACCCACTGTACCCCATGGCATGGAGTGGAATTGGCACTTATTTTTTAAAGCACTTATCCTAGATCCTCAGTCAGCCATCCAGTATCGAACCGTTAGAGGAAGAAAAAAAGAAAGCACTTATTGAATCACTTTACACACAACTCAATCCCTCATTCCCAATTTCCCATCCCAACCCTTGAACCCTATCTCTAATCCGGGCCCTAACCCTAACCTTTGAACCCTAACAGGGACCCTAACCCCTAACACCAACCCCCTAACCCCCCCTAACCCTAACCCCTAACCTCTGAACCCCTAATCCTAACCCCTACCCCCAAAACCCCTAACCCCTAACCTTTGAACCTTAACAAGGACCCTAACCCCCTAACCCTAACCCCAACCCCCAACCCCTAACCCTTAACCTTGAACCCTACCATGGACCCTAATCCCTAACCCCCTAACCCCTTACCCCAACCCCTAACCCCAACCCCCTAACCCCTAACCCCAACCCCCAAACCAACCCCCAACCCCTAACCCTTAACCCTCTTAGAACCCCATGCTTGACCTAATCTAATTTGAACCCTACCATGGACCCTAACCCCTAACCCCTAACCCCAACCCCCAACCCCTAACCCCAACCCCTAACCCTAACCCTAACCTTTGAACCTTAACAAGGACCCTAACCCCTAACCCCCAACCCCCAACCCCTAACCCCAACTCCCTAACCCTAACCCTAACCTTTGAACCTTAACAAGGACCCTAACCCCTAACCCTCCCAACCCCCTAACCCCTCAACCCCAACCCCTAACCTTAACCTTTGAACCCCATGCTTGACCCTAATCCTATTTGAACCCTACCATGGACCCTAACCCCTAACCAACACCCCCAACCCCTAACCCCAACCCCTAACCCCAACCCCAACCCCTAACCTAACCTTTGAACTCCAAGCTTGACTCTAATCCTAACCCTAACCTTTGAACTCATAACTCTCCCCAAAACCTCAACCATTTCACCACAACTAACCTTCATTTTTCAGTCTAAACTCTATTTTAACATTAAATAATCCAACATTTTTGGTATGTATGTGGATGTGGGTATGTATGTGTGTGTGTGTATGTATGTGTATGTATATATATATATATATATATATATATATATATGTATGTATGTGTGTGTGTATGTATGTGTATATATATATATATATATATGTATGTATAATTTTTTATCAGAAAAAGGACAGAGACACAGTCCACTACCAACCACATGGTCCACTTTTAGCCTATAGTAGATGAACAATGAGAGGGAAGATTTAGATGTGCCAGTGCACAACAAACCTTAAGTAAGGACTTTTATTGAGAAATAAAAAATTCAAAAACCTAACCCAGCCCGTGCCTTCTTATCTTCCTTCCCTCCATCGGACATAAGACCTAGGGGAGCATCTAAACAAAATATAAGTATAGAGACTTTTAATTTGAAACAGACCCTATAGGATTTAAACAAAATGGTGGACTAAAATTGGGGAACTTTTAATTTGACAACTTCACTGAAATTTTAGACCAATCACTAACCACTCAATTAAATCCCTCGTTTTGGAGGGAAAAATAAAGCCACAGATTGGGCTGCTCCTTGGGAGGTTACAAAACTCAACCAATCAGCATCAGGTTTATTCACATTTGACCACACCCACAATCTAATCACACCCACACAGGAAGTATAAATAGAGGCCCTTTTTCCCCAGGATAGTTGATAATCCTCTGAAGAAGCATCCTAGATGCGAAACGTTAGGATCTTACTGAAGGAACCTCCTAACAGCTTTTTCCCTTTTTTTTCTTGCCTTACATTATTGTAAAATTTTGTTTTTAAACAAGAAAAATTTAATAAAGACTAAACTTTTAAGTAAACTGGGAGAGGAATACCACAGTGACAAGGACACCAAGCCACCAGCCAACCAGGTCAAAGAGGAGACGGAAGACCAGGAGACTTTAACTCTTCATCCCCCCTTCCTTTTCTTTCGTTTTCTTTTTTTCTTTTGTTTCTTTCTTCCCCTTCTCTTCCTTCCTATCCTCTTTCTATTCTCTGAGAATGGCTTGAGAGACTCCACCTACAAAACACCAACGATCCCCCGGAAAAAAAACCCCTGGATTAAAGGAATACCGTCCTGATAAAACCAAGGACAATATCCGACGGAGGACTGGAGAACAAGTAGTAGGGTAAGGGCGATCTCTGATGGTAGTGTTGTTAATGATTGTTGTTTCCGACCAGACACGGTTTAGATACACTTATTTGAAAGATACAAAATGAGGGCCTGGAACAATAGATTTGCTGTCTTAGGAGACCACAAACAAATTGGGGAAGGGGAAAATACAAACACACAAGGACCACCAAGCGAACACAATACATTTGATAAAACACTGACAAAGAAATATTTTAAGTTGATACAAGCCACACACCATATGCAAGTAGTGGAACACTCCCTGCGCACAAACAGCCACCCGGCGGGTATGTACAGACAGGTCAATAAACTTACACATTTCATAAAACCAGCTTCACCCAATGACACAACCACACAAAAAATCAATCAAAATACACTCACATGGATGAACAATAACATGCTCATCTTACAGGAACACTACACACAAGTTACACATAAACACGTATGATTTTATCACCAAAATCCAAAACATCAGTATATCAAATAACTCGTTTCTCTTCACAATAGACATAGACAGCCTATACACAAACATATCGACGGACTTAGGGCTGAAGGCTGTTCAAAAAGCCTTCAGAAACAACCCAGATCCAAACAGACCTGATACCAACACTTATACAGCATCAAGAATAACACTAAAAACACAATACTGATTCATCACTTCAAAGAACACGGGATAAACCAACTGTCAATCTCAGGGCTGGAATCGAACACTGCATGGACAGATAAACAGAGGAAGAGAAACGAGTTTAAATGGATAAATAGATTAAGAGCATGGACTCCCGGGGGACTTAATGAGAGGGGGAGAGGTTTATGGTAGGACACCGGTTTTTAACCACAAAAGGACATTAGGGAGAGAGTTTTTAAAGGGTAACAGAACAACATTATCCATAAACATAAAATAAAATAGGTTCGGATGCGGAGGAGGGTTGAGAGAGGATCTAGGAAAACCCCTTTTGATCAAAAATTGTTTTTAATTCTTATATATTTATTATATTGTGTGTATTGGATTGAAAAGCATGTTTTAAGCACTTATCCTTCTTTTGCCAGAAAGAACTGAAGCACTTACCCACTGTACCCCATGGCGCGAGTGGAATTGGCACTTATTTTTTAAAGCACTTATCCTAGATCCTCAGTCAGCCATCCAGTATCGAACCGTTAGAGGAAGAAAAAAAGAAAGCACTTATTGAATCACTTTACACACAACTCAATCCCTCATTCCCAATTTCCCATCCCAACCCTTGAACCCTATCTCTAATCCGGGCCCTAACCCTAACCTTTGAACCCTAACAGGGACCCTAACCCCCTAACACCAACCCCCTAACCCTAACCCCCCAACCCCTAACCCTAACCTCTGAACCCCTAATCCTAACCCCTAACCCCAAAACCCCTAACCCCTAACCTTTGAACCTTAACAAGGACCCTAACCCCCTAACCCTAACCCTAACCCCCAACCCCCTAACCCTTAACCTTGAACCCTACCATGGACCCTAATCCCTAACCCCCTAACCCCTTACCCCAAACCCCAACCCCTAACCCCCCCCCCAACCCCCCAACCCCTAACCCCCTAACCTTTGAACCCCATGCTTGACCCTAATCTAATTTGAACCCTACCATGGACCCTAACCCCCCCTAACCCCCCCAACCAACCCCAACCCCTAACCCTAACCCCACTAACCTTCGAACCTTAACAAGGACCCTAACCCCTAACCCCAACCCCCAACCCCTAACCCCAACTCCCTAACCCTAACCCCTTTGAACCTTAACAAGGACCCTAACCCCTAACCCCTAACCCCAACCCCTAACCCCTAACCCCAACCCCTAACCCTAACCCTAACCTTGGAACCCCATGCTTGACCCTAATCCTATTTGAACCCTACCATGGACCCTAACCCCTAACCCCAACCCCCAACCCCTAACCCCAACCCCTAACCCCAAAACCCCAACCCCCCCCCTAACCTCCTTTGAACTCCAAGCTTGACTCTAATCCTAACCCTAACCTTTGAACTCATACCTGACCCCAAACCTAACCATTTCACCACAACTAACCTTCATTTTTCAGTCTAAACTCTATTTTAACATTAAATAATCCAACATTTTTGGTATGTATGTGGATGTGGGTATGTATGTGTGTGTGTGTATGTATGTGTGTGTATATATATATATATATATATATATATATATGTATGTATGTATGTGTGTGTATGTATGTATATATATATATATATATGTATGTATAATTTTTTATCAGAAAAGGACAGAGACACAGTCCACTACCAACCACATGGTCCACTTTTAGCCTATAGTAGATGAACAATGAGAGGGAAGATTTAGATGTGCCAGTGCACAACAAACCTTAAGTAAGGACTTTTATTGAGAAATAAAAAATTCAAAAACCTAACCCAGCCCGTGCCTTCTTATCTTCCTTCCCTCCATCGGACATAAGACCTAGGGGAGCATCTAAACAAAATATAAGTATAGAGACTTTTAATTTGAAACAGACCCTATAGGATTTAAACAAAATGGTGGACTAAAATTGGGGAACTTTTAATTTGACAACTTCACTGAAATTTTAGACCAATCACTAACCACTCAATTAAATCCCTCGTTTTGGAGGGAAAAATAAAGCCACAGATTGGGCTGCTCCTTGGGAGGTTACAAAACTCAACCAATCAGCATCAGGTTTATTCACATTTGACCACACCCACAATCTAATCACACCCACACAGGAAGTATAAATAGAGGCCCTTTTTCCCCAGGATAGTTGATAATCCTCTGAAGAAGCATCCTAGATGCGAAACGTTAGGATCTTACTGAAGGAACCTCCTAACAGCTTTTTCCCTTTTTTTTCTTGCCTTACATTATTGTAAAATTTTGTTTTTAAACAAGAAAAATTTAATAAAGACTAAACTTTTAAGTAAACTGGGAGAGGAATACCACAGTGACAAGGACACCAAGCCACCAGCCAACCAGGTCAAAGAGGAGACGGAAGACCAGGAGACTTTAACTCTTCATCCCCCCTTCCTTTTCTTTCGTTTTCTTTTTTTCTTTTGTTTCTTTCTTCCCCTTCTCTTCCTTCCTATCCTCTTTCTATTCTCTGAGAATGGCTTGAGAGACTCCACCTACAAAACACCAACGATCCCCCGGAAAAAAAACCCCTGGATTAAAGGAATACCGTCCTGATAAAACCAAGGACAATATCCGACGGAGGACTGGAGAACAAGTAGTAGGGTAAGGGCGATCTCTGATGGTAGTGTTGTTAATGATTGTTGTTTCCACCAGACACGGTTTAGATACACTTATTTGAAAGATACAAAATGAGGGCCTGGAACAATAGATTTGCTGTCTTAGGAGACCACAAACAAATTGGGGAAGGGGAAAATACAAACACACAAGGACCACCAAGCGAACACAATACATTTGATAAAACACTGACAAAGAAATATTTTAAGTTGATACAAGCCACACACCATATGCAAGTAGTGGAACACTCCCTGCGCACAAACAGCCACCCGGCGGGTATGTACAGACAGGTCAATAAACTTACACATTTCATAAAACCAGCTTCACCCAATGACACAACCACACCCAAAAATCAATCAAAATACACTCACATGGATGAACAATAACATGCTCATCTTACAGGAACACTACACACAAGTTACACATAAACACGTATGATTTTATCACCAAAATCCAAAACATCAGTATATCAAATAAACTCGTTTCTCTTCACAATAGACATAGACAGCCTATACACAAACATATCGACGGACTTAGGGCTGAAGGCTGTTCAAAAAGCCTTCAGAAACAACCCAGATCCAAACAGACCTGATACCAACACTTATACAGCATCAAGAATAACACTAAAAACACAATACTGATTCATCACTTCAAAGAACCGACGGATAAACCAACTGTCAATCTCAGGGCTGGAATCGAACACTGCATGGACAGATAAACAGAGGAAGAGAAACGAGTTTAAATGGATAAATAGATTAAGAGCATGGACTCCGGGGACTTAATGAGAGGGGGAGAGGTTTATGGTAGGACACCGGTTTTTAACCACAAAAGGACATTAGGGAGAGAGTTTTTAAAGGGTAACAGAACAACATTATCCATAAACATAAAATAAAATAGGTTCGAATGGCGGAGGGTTGAGAGAGGATCTAGGAAAACCCCTTTTGATCAAAAATTGTTTTTAATTCTTATATATTTATTATATTGTGTGTATTGGATTGAAAAGCATGTTTTAAGCACTTATCCTTCTTTTGGCAGAAAGAACTGAAGCACTTACCCACTGTACCCCATGGCATGGAGTGGAATTGGCACTTATTTTTAAAACACACTTATCCTAGATCCTCAGTCAGCCATCCAGTATCGAACCGTTAGAGGAAGAAAAAAAAGACACTTATTGAATCACTTTACACACAACTAAATCCCTCATTCCCAATTTCCCATCCCAACCCTTGAACCCTATCTCTAATCCGGGCCCTAACCCTAACCTTTAACCCTAACAGGGACCCTAACCCCCTAACACCAACCCCCTAACCCCCCCCCCCAACCCCTAACCCTAACCTCTGAACCCCTAATCCTAACCCCTAACCCCAAAACCCCTAACCCCTAACCTTTGAACCTTAACAAGGACCCTAACCCCCAACCTTACCCTACCCCCAACCCCCTAACCCTTAACCTTGAACCCTACCATGGACCCAAATCCCCACCCTAACCCCTTACCACCCCAACCCCTAACCCCAACCCCCTAACCCCTTACCCCAACCCCCTAACCCCAACCCCCAACCCCTAACCCTAACCCTAACCTTTGAACCCCATGCTTGACCCTAATCTAATTTGAACCCTACCATGGACCCTAACCCTAACCCCTAACCCCAACCCCCAACCCCCAACCCCAACCCCTAACCCTAACCTTTGAACCTTAACAAGGACCTAACCCTAACCCCAACCCCCAACCCCTAACCCCAACTCCCTAACCCTAACCCTAACCTTTGAACCTTAACAAGGACCCTAACCCCTAACCCCTAACCCCAACCCCTAACCCCTAACCCCAACCCCTAAACCTAACCTAACCTTTGAACCCCATGCTTGACCCTAATCCTATTTGAACCCTACCATGGACCCTAACCCCCCCCCTAACCCCCAACCCCCTAACCCTAACTCAACCTCCAACCCCCCCCCCCCCCCCTAACCCTAACCTTTGAACTCCAAGCTTGACTCTAATCCTAACCCTAACCTTTGAACTCATACCGCCGGACCCAAAACCTAACCATTTCACCACAACTAACCTTCATTTTTCAGTCTAAACTCTATTTTAACATTAAATAATCCAACATTTTTTGGGTATGTATGTGGATGTGGGTATGTATGTGTGTGTGTGTATGTATGTGTAATATATATATATATATATATATATATATATATATATGTATGTATGTGTGTGTGTGTATATGTATATATATATATATATATATATGTATGTATAATTTTTTATCAGAAAAAGGACAGAGACACAGTCCACTACCAACCACATGGTCCACTTTTAGCCTATAGTAGATGAACAATGAGAGGGAAGATTTAGATGTGCCAGTGCACAACAAACCTTAAGTAAGGACTTTTATTGAGAAATAAAAAATTCAAAAACCTAACCCTAACCCTAACCCTAACCCCTAACCCTAACCCTAACCCTAACCCTAACCCTAAACCCTAACCCTAACCCCTAACCCTAACCCTAAACCCACCCTAACCCCTAACCTAACCCCTAACCCTAACCCCTACCCCCCCTAACAACCCTAACCCCAACCCCTAACCCTAACCCCAACCACTAACCCTAACCCTAACCTTTGAACCCCATGCTTGACCTAATCCTATTTGAACCCTACCATGGACCCTAACCCCTAACCCCAACCCCCCAACCCCCCAACCCCTCAACCCACTCCAACCCCAACCCCCACCCCTAACCCTAACCTTTGAACCCCAAGCTTGACTCTAATCCTAACCCAAACCTTTGAACCCATA
Source organism: Ameiurus melas (assembly GCA_012411365.1). Taxonomy (NCBI): domain Eukaryota; kingdom Metazoa; phylum Chordata; class Actinopteri; order Siluriformes; family Ictaluridae; genus Ameiurus; species Ameiurus melas. The sequence goes on from CM022774.1 coordinate 10,171, forward strand.
CCTGACCCCAAGCCTAACCATTTCACCACAACTAACCTTCATTTCTCAGTCTAAAGTCTATTTTAACATTAAATAATCCAACATTTTTTGGTATGTATGTGGATGTGGGTATGTATGTGTGCATGTGTGTGTTTATGTATGTGTATGTGTATGTGTATATATATATATATATATATGTATATGTATATATATATATATATATATATATATATGTATATGTATGTATATGTGTATGTATATGTATGTGTGTGTATGTGTGTATATAAATATATATATATGTATGTATAATTTTTATCAGAAAAAGACAGAGACACAGTCCACTACCAACCACATGGTCCACTTTTAGCCTATAGTAGATGAACAATGAGAGGGAAGATTTAGATGTGCCAGTGCACAACAAACCTTAATTAAGGACTTTTATTGAGAAATAAAAAATTCAAAAACCTAACCCTAACCCTAACCCCCTAAACCCTAAACCCTAAACCCTAACCCTAACCCTAACCCTTACCCTAACCCAACCTAACCCCTAACCCTAACCCTAACCCACCCCCCCTCCCTCAACCCCTAACCCTAAACTAACTAACCCTAACCCTAACCCTAACCCTAACCCCCTAACCCTAACCCTTGAACCTTAACAAGGACCCTAACCCCCCCCTAACCCCAACCCCTAACCCCTAACCCCAACCCCTAACCCCTAACCCCAACCTCAACCCTAACCCTAACCCTAACCTTTGAACCCCATGCTTGACCCTAATCCTATTTGAATCCTACCATGGACCCTAACCCTTAACCCCAACCCCTAACCCTAACCCCAACCACTAACCCTAACCTTTGAACCCCATGCTTGACCCTAATCCTATTTGAACCCTACCATGGACCCTAACCCCCCCCCACGCCCCCCCAACGCCCCAACCCCTACCCAAACTACCACTAACCCCAACCCCCAACCCCTAACCCTAACCTTTGAACCCCAAACTGACTCTAATCCTAACCCTAACTTTTGAACCCCCATACCTGACCCCAAGCCTAACCATTTCACCACAACTAACCTTCATTTCTCAGTCTAAACTCTATTTTAACATTAAATAATCCAACATTTTTGGTATGTATGTGGATGTGGGTATGTATGTGTGTATATGTATATGTATATATATGTATGTATAATTTTTTATCAGAAAAAGACAGAGACACAGTCCACTACCAACCACATGGTCCACTTTTAGCCTATAGTAGATGAACAATGAGAGGGAAGATTTAGATGTGCCAGTGCACAACAAACCTTAAGTAAGGACTTTTATTGAAAAATAAAAAATTCAAAAACCTAACCCTAACCCTAACAGGGACCCTAACCCCCTAACACCAACCCCTAACCCAAACCCCCAACCCCTAACCCCAACTCTGAACCCCCAAAACCTCTAACCCCCAAACCCCTAACCCTAAACCTTTGAACCTTAACAAGGACCCTACCACCTCCTCCCTAACCCCTAACCTAAACCCCCCTAACCCTTAACCTTGAACCCTACCATGGACCCTAATCCTAACTCCCTAACCCCTTACCCCAACCCCCTAACCCCAACCCCTAACCCCTACCCCAACCCCCTACCCCCAACCCCCCAACCCCTAACCCTAACCTTTGAACCCCATGCTTGACCCTAATCTAATTTGAACCCTACCATGGACCCTAACCCCAACACCCAACCCCAACCCCCCAACCCCTAACCCCAACCCCCTAACCCTAACCCTAACCTTTGAACCTTAACAAGGACCCTAACCCCTAACCCCCTAACCCCTAACCCCTAACTCCAACCCCTAACCCTAACCCTAAACTTTGAACCCCATGATTGACCCTAATCCTATTTGAATCCTACCATGAACCCTAACCCGCCCAACCCCCCAACCCCAACCCCAACCCCAACCCTAACCCCTAACCCCTAACCCCTAACTAACCCCTAACCCTAACCCCTAACCCTAACCCCAACCCTAACCCCTAACCTAAACCCCCAAACTCTAACCCCTAACCCCCCTAACCCTAACCCCCTAACCCTAACCCTACCTTTGAACCCTAACAGGGACCCTAACCCCCTAACCCCAACCCCAACCCAACCCCCAACACCTAACCCTAACCCTAACCTCTGAACCCCTAACCCTAACCCCTAACCACCCCAAAACCCCTAACCCCTAACCTTTGAACCTTAACAAGGACCCTAACCCCTAACCACTACCCCCCAACCCCCTAACCCTTAACCTTGAACCCTACCATGGACCCTAATCCCTAACTCCCTAACCCCTTACCCCAACCCCCCCAACCCCCTAACCCCAACCCCTAACCTACCCCCACCCCCTAACCCCAACCCCCAACCCTAACCCTAACCTTTGAACCCCATAGCGTGACCCTAATCTAATTTGAACCCTACCATGGACCCTAACCCCTACTCACCCCCCCCCCCCCCAACCCCTAACTCCCCCAACCCCTAACCCTAACCCTAACCTTTGAACCTTAACAAGGACCCTAACCCCAAAACCCCAACCCCAACCCCTAACCCCAACCCCCTAACCCCTAACCCCCCCCCCCCCAACCCTAACCCACCCTAACCTTTGAACCCCATGCTTGACCCTAATCCTATTTGAATCCTACCATGGACCCTAACCTTAACCCCAACACCCCTAAACCCAACCCCAACCACTAACCCTACACCCCTTTGAACCCCATGCTTGACCCTAATCCTATTTGAACCCTACCATGGACCCTAACCCCAACCCCCCCCCCCAACCCCTAACCCCAACCCCCTAACCCCTAACCCCAACCCCCAACCCTAACCTTTGAACCCCAAGCTTGACTCTAATCCTAACCCTAACCTTTGAACCCATACCTGACCCCAAAGCCTAACCATTTCACCACAACTAACCTTCATTTCTCAGTCTAAACTCTAATTTAACATTAAATAATCCAACATTTTTGGTATGTATGTGGATGTGGGTATGTATGTGTGTATATGTATGTGTGTATGTGTATATGTGTATATAATAGTATATGTATGTATGTGTGTATATATATATATATATATATATATAATATGTATAATTTTTATCAGAAAAGGACAGAGACACAGTCCACTACCAACCACATGGTCCACTTTTTAGCCTATAGTAGATGAACAATGAGAGGGAAGATTTAGATGTGCCAGTGCACAACAAACCTTAAGTAAGGACTTTTATTGAGAAATAAAAATTCAAAAAAACCTAACCCTCTAACCCTAACCCTCTAACCCTGACCCTCTAACCCTGACCCTCTAACCCTGACCCCTAACCTGACCCCTAACCCTAACCCTCTAACCCTAACCTCTAACCCTAACCCTCTAACCCTAACCCTCTAACCCTAACCCCTGACCCCTGACCCTGACCCTAACCCCTAACCCTAACCCCCTAACCCCTAACCCCTACCCTAACCCTAAGCCTGATCACTTCCCGAGACTACTCTTTGGAGTAAGGTAAGGAAGGAATCCGCTGGCACACGCTCAACCCCAGGGGGCCCAACTCAGTAGAAGCCTGATGGTTTCCCGAAGGTTCCGAATCCTTGTAGGAGGAACGGTAAGGTCAAGCCATCCGCTGAGTTGTAACCCACCCAGGGCCATCCGGGTGACGTATTGCACGGGACCTACCTCTGGACCCCTGGTTTAGTTAGATAGGACGCTGCGTTAGGCTTAGCTATAGGCTCAGTTCGGGTACGCGGAAACCTTGCGGTGTTAACAAGAGTCACTCCGGGCTGAGCAAGGTAAATATCGTTACCCGACGTCCGAAACACAGACACGCCCACCACACTTTAGAATAACTAAACTTTATTAGGCTAATTGGGCAAGCTAACATTACTCAAAAGGGTGAAATTAAATGACTGTAATTAAAACAATAAGCCATCAAACAAAACTTACGCCTAAAGCAGTTGTTATATAAACAAACAAATAAATAAATAAATAAATAAAATAAGGTACAATTCTATGACTGTAATTAAAACAATAAATCGTCAAAAAACACTTAGATCTAAAACAATTTAATGTTCCGAACAAACATGCTCCTTATATAAATTAATTCTCCTTAAGTAGGCAAAACAGACAGGGCTTTAAAATACAATCAGTAGGTTACACCAATACAGAAACTAAAATAATAATCCAATAATCAATACTTAGGCCTAAAACAATCTAATTAACCAAACCGACATGGCTCTAAAATACAATCAGTTGATCTTATTAATACAGAAAAATAAATAAATAAATAAATAAAATAAAATAAAATAAAATAAAATAATAATAATAATAATAAACCATCAACCAATATGTAGGTTTAAAACAATCGAAATTGACTGATCCAACATGCTTCCAATATAAATTACCGTTTAATAAGTAGCCAAAACTGACAGGGACTGAAAAAACAATTAGTAGATTATACTATGATCAGATCAGAGCAAAACAAATGAATGAATGGATGAATGAATGGTTATTTAACTCAAAAACGTAGGCCCATTTGAAATAAAATATCATCTTAAACCATGCCTTAGGCGAATGGGATGATTGGCTATGGGACACAGGCCGGGAGTGATCAACCCACGGCTGGCCGCCCGCAGTTGAGGGTGTCTAGTGACTAAAAGGCCTGAAACACCCAATGATTCTGCGGAGCACTACTGATGATGTGTCCTAAAATTTAGGGTCTATATATAAAAATAAATAAATAAATAAATTAATTAATTAATTAATTAATTAATTAATTAATTTAAAATTTTATTTATAACCTTAGCCTTGAACCCTAAAACCTAACCCTAACCTAGACCCTAACCATAACCCTAGCTCTGAACCCTAAAACCTAACCTAAACCCTAATCATAACCGTCACTTTAACTCTAACTCCGACCCGAAAACTCAACCTAAACCCTGACCCTAACCCTAAAACCCTAACCCTAAACCCTAACCATAACCCTAGCGCTGAACCCTAAAACCTAACCTAAACTAACCATAATAACCTAACCATAACCGTCACTTTAACTTTAGCTCCGACCCCGAAAACTCAACCTAAACCCTATCCCTGACCCTAAACCCTAACCCTAAACCCTAACCCTAACCATAACCCTGGCTCTGAACCCTAAAGCCTAACCTAAACCCCAATCATAACCAGTACGCTAAACTGTAGCTCCGATCCCTAAAAATTCAACCTGAACTCTAAAATTAACCATAAACCCTAACCCTAAGTTCCCACAACTTGGACCCATTTCTCAAAATCTCCAAATACTCCCTAGGATTCGCGACATCAGGAAGCACAGCCACAACACCTAAATGAATTAAAGTCAAAACCAGAAATCAATCCGACGGGCTAAGCAACAGGTTAATGAGACTCAACGTTCTACCCAGTATTTACACCACCCACACAAAATAGAGAAATTAACAAATAAATAACCTGATCCTAACCCATAAAAGTTTGGCCCGAACTACTGCTCTAAGCAGGTCCGGAAAAACCTTACTCAGGAAGAAGGACTTAAACCAGAATAACTTCCACACCCAGCTGGGAATAAAAAAAGAAAGCCCAACCCGGGGGAGGGTTACAGCCAAATGTCAACAGTGAAACCTCAAACGGTACGACCATCTTAACCCTAGACATCTAAGAACCACCTCCAACTGAATACCATCTCCACAGCCCATTGGGGAATAGCTCGTGATCCACCAACTATAAAACCTAATCGGGTTAGACTCGATTGGATTTTTAAATCAGCACACGCCCAGGCCGGGGTCTGCTACAGGAACAATAGCTACGCTTAACAAGCGCCCGTCGCACTTTCCTTGGTCCCCTATTCAACCACGCAATGAATTTGTGATGGGGGGATCATTGTATTCTTACAAAACCCTAACCCTAACCCTAAACCCTAACCCTAACCCCTAACACCCTAACCCTAAAACCCTCATAATAACCGTTACTATAACTCTGAAACCTAAAACCCATCATAAGCCCTAAAACATAACCGTTACTCTAACTATAGCTTGGATCCCTAAAATCCATCATAAACCCTAAACATAACCGGTACTTTAACTATAGGGTTTACGATGGGTTTTAGAGATCGAAATAGTTAAGTAACAGTCATGTTTTGATAGGTTTTAAGATCAAAGCTATAGTTAAGTGTGGTTATGTTTAGTGTTTATGATGGGTTTTAGGGATCAGAGCTAAACATAACCGTTACTCTAACTATAGCTCTGAAACCTAAAAGCCATCATAAACCCTAAACATAACCGTTACTTTAACTATAGCTCTGATCCCTAAAATCCATCATAAACCCTAAACATAACCGTTACTTTAACTATAGCTCTGATCCCTAAAATCCATCATAAACCCTAAACATAACCGTTACTCTAACTATAGCTTTGAAACCTAAAAACATATCATAAACCCTAAACATAACCGTTACTCTAACCATAGCTCTGAAACCTAAAAGCCATCATAAACCCTAAACATAACCGTTACTTTAACTATAGCTCTGATCCCTAAAATCCATCATAAACCCTAAACATAACCGTTACTCTAACCATAGCTCTGATCCCTAAAATCCATCATAAACCCTAAACATAACCGTTACTCTAACTATAGCTTTGAAACATAAAAACATATCATAAACCCTAAACATAACCGTTACTCTAACCATAGCTCTGAAAACCGAAAACTCATCATAAAAAACCAGCAACCGTTATAACCATAACAACCTCAGTCTTAAGTACCCACAACTTCAACCTATCTCCCAGCCTGAACCTCTCCAAATACTCCCTAGGACCCACAACATCAGCAAGCACAGCCAAAAAAACCTAAACGAATCAAAGTCAAAACCTGAAGTCAATCCGACGAAATAATCAATAGACTAATGAGATTCAACCTTCTACTCAATATCTAACTTTACCCTGTCCCCAAAATTTTGTTCCCCCCTCCCCATATCACCCTGAACTGCCAAACATTTAGTTAAATAAATAAATAAATAAATAAACACAGCCAAAAACCCAACTGGGGGCAACTTGGAGGACAAATAATTTTCTGAGCTGTAGCAATGCTTAACAAGCGCCGGCCAGTGCATTCCCTTGACCCCCTATCTAACTGGGCAGTTCCTGGCGGACTGTCCGGGGGGGGTCATTGTACATTCAAAAACCTAACCCAGCCAGAGCCTCGGACCAAGCATGCTATCAGACTCACAGTAGCACAAAAAGCTAAGCTCACTATATCCTCGGCAAGCCTAGCCGACAACTCAACCCAAACAAGAGTAATCCAAAAATCAATAAACAGCTTAAACGTTAAGCCCCTCTCGCACCTGCCCGCCCCTTTGTCCATCGAGGGATGGCTTGAGGGGGCGTATGGTGAACGGAACAATGCCCAGTCCGGCATAAGGGGATGACCTGCTCAGTCCAGTGGCTCGCCCTAGTTCCACCACCTTCCACTCTGCCTACTCCTGCTTGAACTTGGTGGACACTCCGCCTCTAATATTAAAACACTTCCAGAAAAATTAATACTGAAACTCACCCCGCCTTCAACAATCCTGACCATAACTATTCGTACATCCCTAATCCTAAACAAATCAAAGTCAAAACCAGAAGTCAATCCGACGATTTAATCAATAGACTAATGAGATTCAACCTTCTACTCAATATCTAACTTTACCCTTGGAGGACAAATAATTTTCTGAGCTGTAGCAATGCTTAACAAGCGCCGGCCAGTGCATTCCCTTGACCCCCTATCTAACTGGGCAGTTCCTGGCGGACTGTCCGGGGGGGGTCATTGTACATTCAACAACCTAACCCTAACCCTAACCCCCTAACCCTAACCCTAACCCCAACCCCCCAACACCTAACCCTAACCTTTGAACCCATACCTGACCCCAAGCCTAACCATTTCACCACAACTAACCTTCATTTCTCAGCCCAAACTCTATTTTAACATTAAATAATCCAACATTTTTGGTATGTATGTATGTGTGTATATGTATATGTATATATATGTGTATGTGTACGTATGTATGTATGTATATATATGTGTATAATTTTTTATCGGAAAAAGGACAGAGACACAGTCCACTACCAACCACATGGTCCACTTTTAGCCTATAGTAGATGAACAATGAGAGGGAAGATTTAGATGTGCCAGTGCACAACAAACCTTAAGTAAGGACTTTTATTGAGAAATAAAAAATTCAAAAACCTAACCCTAACCCCAACCCTAAACCTAACCCTGACCCCTCCTAAATCCCTAAACCTAACCTTGAACCCTTCCTAAACCTAACCCTGAACCCTTCCTAAACCCCTAAACCTAACCCTTCCTAAATCCCTAAACCTAACCCTGAACCCTTCCTAAACCTAACCCTGAACCCTTCCTAAACCTAACCCTGAACCCTTCCTAAACCTAACCCTGAACCCTTCCTAAACCTAACCCTGAACCCTTCCTAAACCCCTAAACCTAACCCTGACCCCTCCTAAATCCCTAAACCTAACCTTGAACCCTTCCTAAACCTAACCCTGAACCCTTCCTAAACCCCTAAACCTAACCCTGACCCCTCCTAAATCCCTAAACCTAACCTTGAACCCTTCCTAAACCTAACCTTGAACCCTTCCTAAACCTAACCCTGACCCCTCCTAAATCCCTAAACCTAACCTTGAACCCTTCCTAAACCTAACCCTGAACCCTTCCTAAACCTAACCCTGAACCCTTCCTAAACCTAACCCTGAACCCTTCCTAAACCTAACCCTGACCCCTCCTAAACCCCTAAACCTAACCTTGAACCCTTCCTAAACCTAACCTTGAACCCTTCCTAAACCTAACCTTGAACCCTTCCTAAACCTAACCTTGAACCCTTCCTAAACCTAACCCTGAACCCTTCCTAAACCTAACCCTGACCCCTCCTAAATCCCTAAACCTAACCTTGAACCCTTCCTAAACCTAACCCTGAACCCTTCCTAAACCTAACCCTGACCCCTTCCTAAACCTAACCCTGACCCCTTCCTAAACCTAACCCTGGCCCCTCCTAAACCTAACCCTTGAACCCTTCCTAAACCTAACCCCGCACCCCTCCTAAATCCCTAAACCTAACCTCAAACCCTTCCTAAACCTAACCCTGAACCCTTCCTAAACCTAACCCTGACCCCTCCTAAACCTAACCCTGAACCCTTCCTAAACCTAACCCTGACCCCTCTAAACCCCTAAACCTAACCTTGAACCCTTCCTAAACCTAACCTTGAACCCTTCCTAAACCTAACCCTGAACCCTCCTAAACCTAACCCTGAACCCTTCCTAAACCTAACCCTGACCCCTCCTAAACCCCTAAACCTAACCTTGAACCCTTCCTAAACCTAACCCTGACCCCTCCTAAAACCCTAAACCTAACCTTGAACCCTTCCTAAACCTAACCTTGAACCCTTCCTAAACCTAACCCTGACCCCTCCTAAATCCCTAAACCTAACCTTAAACCCTTCCTAAACCCCTAACCCAAACCTAACCCCTAACCCCAATCATTCCGATATGCAGGATAAAACCTGCTGGAAAGAAGAAAACCCAGAGGAAGAAAGCCCAAAAACGCCTCACTCAGGGATAGCAACTTAGACCTCAAACATTTTTACAACCAACGATACACACACACACACACACACACACACACACACAATCAATCAGAAAAGGACATAGTCCAGTAAAAACCAAATAGTCCATTTTTAAACAGATGAAAAAAAGAGAAGGAAAATTTAGATGTGCCAATGCACAATAAACCTGAATTGGGGGCTTTAATTAAAAAACAACTAATTCAAAAACCTAACCCAGCCAGTGCCTTCTTATCTCCCCCCCCCCCCCCCCCCTCATCGGACACAAGACCTGAAGGATCATTTAAATGAAATACAAGTATAGAGACTTTTAATTTGAAAAATATCCTATAGGATTTAAACAAAATGGTGGACTAAATTAGGGAACTTGACTGAAATTTTAGACCAAATCACTCAATTAAATCCCTCCTTTTGGAGGGAAAAATAAAGCCACAGATCGGGCTGTTCCTTGGGATGTTACAAAACTCAGCCAATCAGCATCAGGTTTACTCACATTCGACCACACCCACAACTTAATCACACCCACACTAGATGTATAAATATAGACACCCCCCAAGGTTCAACTTTTAAGCAAAACCCGGGAAAATAATAGAACAGTGACAAGGACATCAAGCCACAAGCCAGCCAAGTCAACGAGGAAACGGAAGACCAGGAGGTGATCAGAAAACCCTTGAAAAGACAAAGAAATGGGGCAATATTTTCTGAAGGAAGCGAGAAGACAAACTCCTTATCCCCCCTTCCTTTTCTTCTTTACTTTTCTTGTTCACCTTCTCTTCCTTCCTATCCTCCGAAAATGGCTTGAGAGACTCCACCTACAATCCAAAAAATCCTGGATTAAAGGAAGATTGTCCTGATAAAACCAAGGACAATATTCAACTAAGGAATGGAGAACAAATGGTAGGGTAAGGGCGGTCTCTTTTATGGTAGCTTGGTTAATGATTGTTGTTCCCACCAGACACTGTTTAGGTTCACTCACCTGAAAGAAACACGATGAAGGCTTGGCACAATAGATTTGCTGTTTTAGGAGACCACAAACAAATTGGGGAAGGGGAAAATACACAAACACCACCAAGCAAACAATACATTTGATAAAACACTGACAAACATTTTAAATTGATACAAGCAACACACCACATGAAAATAGTGGAACAACCCTTGCACACAAACAGCCATCCGGCTGGTATGTACAGACAGGTTAATAAACTCACTTCATAAAACCAGCTTCACCCAATGACAACCACACAGAAAATCAGTCAAAATACACTCACATGGATGAACAATAACATGCTCATCTTACAGGAACATTACACACAAGTCACACACACAACCTTATGGAGGACATACAGGTTTTTGGGGAATTGGAATGGACAGTGGCTGTGAAATGGGCCAGACACAGGTTTAAACAAAAACCTGACAGACAGCATTCTAGCCTTCTGTAAAGATAACATAATACAAACAATCAGCTTCTTCAGATAAATTGGGGCCAATTTAGCATGCCCCTGCCCTTCAAGAGGCCAGCTCTCCACAGGCACAGATTTACAATCCACCTACCGAGTACACTGAATAATGTTACCAAGATCCACCATTTACGATCCAACTCGTGTTGTGCTTAAAAATATACATAAAATAAACACAAGGGAGACCTAGTACGAGTAACAATTTTATTGAAAGTCTATTGAAATAATAATAAAAAGGAGTATTAAGATATTATAAGGATAATATATGGAGTAGTAGGATATTAGAAGGATAATATGAAGTAGGGAGTACAGTAAACCACTTGCAAGCAGTATAACCATATAAAAAAAAGAAATATAGAGCAAAAATGAAAGTCAATTATAAACCAGAAATACAGAAAAAATGTAAAAGAAACTTACTCATAATTCAGATGGTGAAGATCCTTGTCTCTCGAGGAAGAGTCTTAATTTAAGAGAACCATGAGGAGCCATTTTTAAGAATAGTTCAGCCACATTGCACCTGCGAAATAACCGTGAGACCAAGGTCGTCGCTCTAAATTGTTCTCTCTCCCACTTTTAATCCTAATGGTAAATTTGATAAGCCTCATTCAAAACATCAGGGTAAATTTGATACGCGATTTTTTAAACATCATGGTAATTTAGATGAGCTCTTTAACCCCATTGGTATTGATATTGATATAGTCTGTCTAAAATATATTGGTTATTTACTGTGTAAATACAGTATAAATACTGGAGCTTGAGCTCCAGGTGTCGGATCACTTCTGAGAATTCTCAGTGTTGTGGATCTCGTGTGGTGGAAAAATCTTGACCCTTGCTTCTTCTCACTCACGGCTGGTGTCTTATTTATTTTTAATCTCCAACTGGGTTAACAAATGTGAGTATTTGCTTCCATGTTGAATTTTAAGTGTCTTTATGTAATAGGCTAAATTCGGGCCAGCACTCGCCTATATCTGTTGCCCCGTTAGCAGGACCTGGACAACTGGATGGGCAAATCAAAGTCCAGGCCCAAGTCCACACCCCAGAGGTGAGTCCAGACACTGCCCAAACTTAAAAGGGATAGAGTTACAGTAAAAACAGACCTACCTGATCTCTCTCAGGTCTGGCCAGCAACCACGCCTGTGGGGGAGGACAACGATACAGAAGATGGTGCCACTGTTAAAAAGGATAAGGATAGGTTCGAATTCGGTGTTCGATGGAGTAAGACGTGAAGTTTGAGTCTCCTGCTGGTTTCGATCAAAAATTGTAATTAATTAGCACTTTCTTTTGTAATATAATATTTGACTTATTCTACTTCGTTTCCTTATTTGTACTTTTAACTCGGTGGTTCGTTAAAGATGTCGGGGAAAAACTTGAAACCCGGTGGTAGCATTCAGACAAAACTGAGGTCTGGAGGGCGCACCGCGAGCGTGTCTCCTTCTCGTGAACCCGCGCCCGCGCCTCCCTCTCACCATGAACCCGCGCCCGCGCCTCCCTCTCACCATGAACCCGCGCCCGCGCCTCCCTCTCACCATGAACCCGCGCGCCCCTCCCCTCACCATGAACCCGCGCCTCCCTCTCACCATGAACCCGCGCCCCGCGCCTCCTGCCCAGGAATCCGTAGCTGCGCTACCTTCGCCCTGTGAACCCGCGGTCTCATCCGCGTCCCTGAGTGGTGGCTCTGACTTCGCCGCGTTCATTGAGTTGCTGGCTGTAATGAGGAAGGACAACGCTGATTTTAGGAAGGAGTTTCAGGATCATCTGAAGCACCAGGAGACTATCTATGAGAATCTTCAGAAGACTCACAGGGATGCGCTGTCTACTATCCAGCTTGACCTGCAGGCCATGAAAACACAGCTGGCTAGTGATAAAGTCGCTACCGAGGCCACCATATCAACACTGAAAGGTACTGTGGGGGAAATGGGGCACGCGCTCTCTGGTTGCACCGATGATATCGTTCATATGAAGACTACTATCGAGTCTCTCACTGCGACCGTGACTCAATTAGAAAATAAATGTGAGGATCTGGAGTCGAGGTCACAGCGCAATAACATTAGGATAGTCGGAGTTCCAGAGGGCGCCGACACCTGTACAACTGCTGCTGTAGCGGCCTTGTTAAAAGACACGTTTGGTCCAGAGAAGGAGCCGGTTCTGGACCGGTCCCACCGGACCCTTCAGCCGAAGCCGAAGTCTGGTGAACGACCACGAGCTATTGTGTGCAGATTCCATTATCACAGTGACCGTGTTGATATTTTACGCCGTGCGAGAGAGCATCAGCAGATTAAGCGAAGCAAGATCTGACCATCTCCGTTTTCCCTGACTACACTGTCAAGACAGCCCGGGCCGGCGCTTTAACGAGTTCGACGTCAACTTCGTGATATTGAGGGAGCTCGCTATGGAATACTTCATCCAGCTCGGCCGCATACATATAACGGTGTCCAGAAGGACTTTATTTCAGCAGAGGAAGCAGCAGAATACGTGAAACTCTTAAAACCGGGTGAACTGCATCACCTACACAGTGTAGTGTTCCTTATTTATTTATTTATTGGTGTTTTATTTTATTTATTTTATTAATATTATTATTATTGTTTATTTATTTATTTATTTTCTCTGAGAATATTCTTTATTCAAATGTATTCTCTATTCTAATATTATTTATTTTAATTTCTATTTTATCATCATCTTGTTATTCTCTTGTATTTTATTTTAATATGCTACACTGTGTAATATTATTAGGTATAAGTCTTTAAAAGGTATGGACATTATATTTGTTAAAGTGCGCATACTATTTAGTAGATTTGAAGTCAGCAGGGGACTTTTTTCGTACTGGAATTTTTTATTTTATTAAATGTTTTTTTTTATTTTAGCTTACTCTAGGTCCACTTTGTGGACAACCCTAGGGGTGATACACTGCTGTCTACTTTTTTATGGAGACTTTGGGTGTGTGTCCCTCTTCAGCTCCAATTGGCTATTTATATTCTTATTTTTACTTTAGTTTTTGGGTTTTATAATTTTTATATAACCAGCAACAGCTATTGAGTAGCCATGATGAGCCAGGGGGGGGGGGAATTCTTTTATTTATTTATTTATTTATTTTTTTTATTATTTATTTATTTATTTATTTATTTATTTATTTATTTATTTATTTTAATTAATTAATTAATTGATAATGATAATGACAATGATTATTGTTATTTTTTCTCAATGAAATATTTGGGGAAGGGAGGGGAGAAAAGGTAAATGAATTACATGAATATGAATCACATAATAATGAATTACATGTAAATTAATTACATGAATATGTAAATGAATCATATGAAAATGAATAAATAAACAAAGGCAAAAAAAAAAGGATAAGGTTGACAAAGGGTGCTGAACAGAGTGGATCTTTGGCTGAAACCCGTTCTGAATCCACCCCCCTGAACATATCACAGTGGCAAAATCTGGTAGAGTACCCTTGGACTCCACAGACGATGGGCTTTTAGAGATCATTGACCTAGAAAATAAACCAAACAGACATAACACGGATAGAAAAGCAGTAGATTGGTCAATCATCTGCAAACCTGTAGTTTTCATGGGGGACTCCAATCTCAGTCGGATCCCTAAAATCAAAAATCCAAACACACAAGTCGACAGCTTTCCGGGGGCCAACTTCCTACACAACCACATCCACTTATACATAAGGTAATTCTGTCCGGAGGTTTAAACAGGGGACACCGTGCGTACAAAACCGCCATAAAACAACTGCAGCGCCTTTGGAGAACGGCCCAATCGATATTCCCAAATGCCACTATTCACACACCCGTTATTCAATTTTCTGAATCCTTACCTCCACAGGAGCAGCAGGATCTGGAGATGTTGAATAAATACATTATGTCACATGGTAGTCCATAGTGGGAACTAAACAGATCGTTTTTCAGGGTCAAGAAAGATCACATCCACTGGACTGCAGAGACGGTACAGCGCATGTTTGATGGTTGGTGTTCAATTAAACTATTGAGGACGGAGACGTGCAACGACCAATCGCACTCCAGTATTTTCAATCTGTCCAAAACTTTTCATTTATCACAGGGAGAGAGACTGCTGCTGGAGAAGGGGCTTAAAAGGGATGTCCATTTGCACAATAGAAACCTAAAGATCTTAAACTATTCTGACTTCCAGACACAAACTAATACCACCCCATTCGTAGAAACATCCAAATGGGAACCCCCAATTTCAGCATGTAACACACACACATGACTAATTAAACAAAATCACAGAGCCATAGGCTCAAAGATCTTTTAAAACATTTCATTTATCACCCACACAGAAAAGGGCAAACCGTTCACTCAAAACAAACAGACATCAATTTAAAACCGGCAGATAAGGGGTCGGGGATTGTCATTTTGGACAAAACTCAATACATGTTCGAAGCTAAAAGACAACTGAAAAACACTGACCATTACATCACTTTGGATCACTCACTACAAGCAAAGACTAAATTAAATTATACAAAACGTACTGAATAGTTTACATCAGGAAAAATATATCAAACTAAAACAGAAACATTATTTAATGGGAAACATCCCATCTAGACAGATTCAAATTTAAGCAATTAGTTTCCTACAGATACCTGGATGAGATCTTTGAGGTTTGGCAGCATGGGATGGAGGAATTTGATCAATTCATCATAATTGCAAACACACATCATCCAAACCTCACAATAAAGCACAACGCTAATAGACAATCCATTCAGATTCTAGACACTATGGTTTTCTTGGGTGAACCTGTCAAGCAGTCCAGGGCACTCAAGACTACAGTGTACTTCAACTAAAACAGACACAGTCTTTTACATAAATCGAGTTTTTATCCAAAGCATACATTCCAAGGGATAGTCAAGTCCCAGTTTATACTTTTCCACCACATTTGTACAGATGAGAACGACTTCCATGACACTACTCGAGTACTGTTTAAAGCCCTTAGACATAGAGGCTACAGTCGCAGATTTAAGACAAATCAAAGACACAACACTGAGGGAAATAAAGACACCACCTCCAGACACCCTGCTGCCAAATCCCCAACAGGTCATCCCATTAATAACTATCTACAATCAACAAACAATAGCATTAAATAAAAAAATTCAAATTAATTTTGAAGGCACTCAACACCAACTACCAGTTTTACAAAAATTCTAAGTCATTTTGGCATACAGAAAAAGCAAAACCCTTTAGGATATCATGGTCTGTTCCAGATTCAGCTCTAAAAATCTCCGGCAGTGGTCTCTGTGGCAAGCGTACCACAGAAAAATATCCGTCGTTCACCAAGCCATTGTCTTTGTTCCATTTATTTGATATATTGCCTGTATTTGGATTCCCTGCCTTGCCCAGTTTGAATTGTTTGCCCCATCACCTGACTTCTGACTTCCATGCTCATCTCCCACCTGATCCTCGCACTCTAGTTCCATTCGCCCATGCTTGCTTCCAACCAGGTAAGGCAACGCACAATACACAATTACTTTACTTTCAAAAACTTACATTTACAAAATTTCAATATAAAGTGAAACACCATCCTTAATTTTAGCACATCAATATATGTATGCATGTATGTATGTATGTATGTATGATCAGAAAAAGTTGGATTTATAATAAAACTTACCAGATTTATAAAATATCAAACTTTTCTAACTAGGCTAGTTTGGTGACACTAGCCATGGGGAGGCACAGCTAAGCTGCTCATTCAGCTGTGCTCATCTGGAAATTCCCAAGTACATTTTTAAGTTGACAACAAATTTTTTTTTAGTTTTTCAGTCAACTTAACATGTTAAGTTTTCACTGTCTCAACTACTTCAAGTTCAATTAACAAAAGTATATGTGTATAATTATAAAAAGACCCGTGTCATGTTGGCCCCCCCACCAACACAAAACATTCTCAATCATTTGTGCCGTAAACATTTTCGTTTGTGCTGCTTCAGTTCTGGAAATATGAAAAGGGTATTTATAGAAATTAACCAAATTAATCCCAAATAGTCTCAATCATTTTGTTACAAAACAAGACTGGGACAGGAAGTAAGTGCAGGAGGGACATCTTTATTTAGACTTAAACTAAAGACTTGAAACAGAAAACCTATCCCTCAACACAGGATGAGACATGAAGTACAAAACTTAGAACAAGACTGTGCCTAGAAACACTAGCTTAACTCAGGTACAACACATTCACTTAACTTAAGCAAGAACGCTCATCAACCAAAGACACTTAACTCAAGCATGGCATGAACACTCAATTATGGGTAGGCATAAATGCTCTCAACTATGGCATAGCATAAACACTCCACTATGACATGGAATAAACACTCCACTATGGCATGGCATAACCTCTCAATTATGACATGACAAAATACTCAACTAGGGCATGAAATGAGCCCACAACTTGCTTGGCTTGGTGTTGCTTTGCTGCAACCCTCAAGCTTTGTCGCTCTTAGTCCAGTCCCGATTCGTGTAGTTCCATTCCGTTTCTTTCCCGTTAAGTTCAGGTCAAAACCAGGTTAACGCCGCGCAACGTGTGCAGCAACACGAGGGGTTTAAATACCTAGTCACCAATCTCTTAATTGCTGACAGCTGGCAACACTTGACGCAGTGATAGCGTCCATGCGCACCTCAAGCACGTGCACACTCTGAAGCTGCTCGTGCACATTGTCGCCTCAGCGCCCTCTGCTGGCGCAATCGTGACACATTTGTGCTTCGTTTGTGCTGGTAAAATTTTCGTTTGCGCTGCTTTGGTTCTGGAGATATTAAAAGAATATTTATAGGTCATTCTGGGGTCACCCAACCCCCCACATGCTCCAAATCCACCCCAAATAGTCTCAATCATTTGTATTTCGTGTGTGCTGCTTTTGTTTATAAAATATTAGGCATTAAGTTCTATGAGCTTACGTCACCAGCCCCACACATGCTCCAAATTAACCCGAAATAGTCTCAATTGTTTGTGCCGGTTTTTGTCTTTTTTTGTTTTTTTAAGTAAAATCCTTGACCAGAGCTCCAAGCAAAGCCAGAGAAAAGTCACTCACAACCTCTTTTGGAATTGTTGCACCTGCACGTATACATTCTGTCAGCCAATGTGTTATTGCATTAACATTGCGTCTCTCTGACAGCATTTGCACCACTGGGACACTTGAACTCTCATCCCCTGAAAGAACACCGTGATATAAGAAGATATGGCCAGACATGTCATTTGGTCTCTGTAGTTTCCTCACCACTGAGCCAGTTGCATCAAAACTCACAGTGGGGTTAGTAGACTTCTTTGATAATGACTTTTCAAAGCAAAGCAAAAAGACAACTCAATAAGTTGAGTAAGCAATTTTTTTTTTTTACAGTGTAGACATTTACACACCTTGTTTTCCTGCTCAGCATGATCATTTAATTCCTTAGATTTATATAGTGCTTTTCTAGGCACTCAAATCACTTTATGAGGGGAAATCTCCTCAACCACCACCATTATCCACTTGAGATAACGAGATGTTACTGTTTAATTTCAACCCCTTTACTGACTTAAATAAATAAAAATTGGTGTATACCCACTTTTTCTCACACTGACTGTGAGCTAGCATTTAGCAGAATTGAGAGACTGTCAGCAAATAAGACACGAGTGTTTCCATGTATTTTCCTGTAAACCTTGTCTCACTGGTTACCTCCGTTCACTGAAGATATAAAATTACAACACCGTTCTCTTCTTGTACTGACGTTCATCTACATAGTAACAAATTCTCCAAGTGGAGAATTATTCGGGGCTAAAGAAAAAATCCTCAGAGCTACAGCCGCAAATGGCCAAGCCGGGTTATGCATCAGGCAGCCGCACAAAACATGATTTTTAAAAAATGCATTTTACTTAATATTGTTTTCTTAGCAATAAATTTGTAATGCAAATAATGTAATTTTATTGACAATAGTAACTAATCAAATTACATAAACTTAAAATTTAATGCATTACATAAAAGGTACTCAGTTTTCAGCATGAGGCCCGCTTATATATGGTGCGCCCCTAGAGTAGTCAATTTTTTTTTCATGCTAGGCTCCTCTGTATTAACTTTCTCAGTTAAGAGACTACATCCTCTATTTAAAAACTTATCCATTTTTAAATAGTCTTTAAGTTTTATCAGCATGTGGCTAACAGTACATTAGCATATCAATCGTTTGATGTGTGTCTTAATGTACTGTGTATAACTGCATTAATTTATTAATATTTCTCATTTTTATGTACAATTATAGTTCAAAGGTTGACAATCCTGACTTACATACATGTAAAAGTAAAAAACAAAAAAAAGTAAAAAAAGTTCTAGAATTTCTATGCGACCACCCCGGCGCCATCTGGAGGCGAGTTTGAGAACAACTGCGTTACATTACTGTGATACAGAAACTTTCTATGCTTTACTTTGTAATGCTATACCCAACTCCATTTATGACACTTGATGGCAAGACAGTGAATCAGTGAATCTGTGAGACACTCTCCAACACTGGAGTTGCCTAACATGTTACTTTGGGGAAAACATTTACATGTTTAAGCGAGAATAGAAAATGAACATGAATGAAAAATCAATAAGTTTTACATTAAAAACCTATTTTGTATTATTTATTTATGTATTACAATAATCCTGCAGCAGAGTTAAATAACAATAACAACAACATTATCATCAACGGGTCACCAATGGCTCTCTGCCAGTCCTGACAGCTCTTCAGCCATGTGTGCATGTGTGTGTTTTCACAGGAGAAGAAGGAATACTTCCTGCATACAGCAGTCTGTATAGTTCATCATTAAATGTGCACACACACTGATGTAGTCCATTGTATGCGTGTTTCATTCTGCTTCTCCAGTGTCTCCTTTAGTTTTGGGTTCCTGCCACCACTCAGCAAGGAATGACTCTTCATAATCACCAACTCCATCAAACTCTTCATCAGGAGAAGAAAGAGCAGGAGATTCCTCTGGACTCACAACATCCTACACACACACAAGTTGGACAATTGGAGATACAGTCACTTTGAGCACAGTAATGAATCTGTTCACTTACAGTAAAATCAGTTCAGCTGCTCTGTGATGTCTGTGTTTAATCAGTGGACCTTAATTATAACGCTAAACATTAATGCTAACTAAATGTACAAATTTGTTGAGAGCAGCTCCAAATGAAGAAAGATTTTTTAAAACATGGTTTTCAAATGTTTAACTGGATCCGTACACACACACACACACACACACACACACACACACACACACACTACCTCGTCATCTGTTTGTAAATAGTTGCGTGCAAATTTCAGCAATTCTTTTTGCTTCATTGTCTGATTAAAGTAACGAAGAGCTTCCTGTAAACACAAAGCAAAAATTTACATCATAAACACCCACAGATAATGGTGTACTGTTTCACTGTCAGATCAAACTGTAATAATTTACTTTAAAACGTTATTCCAGGGCTCCTGGGTGGCACAAGAGAAAAGCATTGTTACCTAAATGAAATAATACTAATCTCTGTCTGTGTTTGTTTGTGTGTGAGTGTGACAGAGAGAGAGAGAGAGAGAGAGAGAGAGAGAGAGAGAGACATCCAAAAGAATGTTCTGGAAAAGTACCAAGGTTTATTTATAAAATATATCCAAACACTGCTCATCACTCTGAGGACACTGTCTACACTGTAAAAGCATGTTGGCGGTAGCATCGTGTTGAGCATTACTTTTTGTGTACGTGTGTACTCACAGGGCGCGGTTTAAACTCCTCCTCACTCAGACTCAACTGCTTTCTGTGAAATTTGTAATATGCAACATTTTGCTGCATCACCTGATCATCAGGATCAAAGAGCAGATAACTAAGTGCACACGGAGCAGCCTTAATGACATCATTCACTGTAAAACACACAGTAATTTTTTAAAAACTGAACTATTTATGCTTGACAATACAGAAATTCACATCACACCCCTCTGTTTGTTTGTAAAGATGTGAGAATTTTGTGTGTGTGTGTGTGTGTGTATGTGTGTGAGAGAGAGAGAGAGAGAGAGAGAGTGAGTGAACGTGTTTAAAATGGTAAATGTGTACTGGTATGTATTGGGGCGTAACTGTATAACGGCGTGTGTGTGTGAGTATAATATTGTTACTTACATTTATAATATGCAAACTGCATGTAGTGGTAAATGGTGGCAACAAATTTTTCCACAAAAAATCCACCAACATTGGGAGTTAAATTCTCTTCACACCTCACCTTACACCTCATCACCTCCATAAAGAACCCTGCAGAGACAGAGAAAGACAAAGACAGAGTGTGGGACAAACATTATGAATGTTTCTGCTCAGAAAATGCCTACAACACATGGAACTACTGAAAATGTTCCAAAGCCCCTCCTCCAGACAAACACTGACCCTGCTCCTCACCACGACCATACCCCCTCAGAGTGTGTGTGTGTGTGTGTGTGTGTGTGTGTGTGTCTGTGCGCATGCATGCATGTGTGTATGTCACTAACCTGCAAGTGTATGGTAAAAGTCTTTGACCTCCTGCACCTCATATGATCCCTCACATGCTGCAACACACTCATCATATACACGTAAATACTCCACACACACTTCCTCCATCATGCTCACCGACCTGCTGAAGTCCCCTGCGTTATATAGCAGCACTGCCTTCAGGAAGAGTGTCTGACACAGAGACAAACAGAAATAAACAGTGACATTATTGCATACTTTTTCTTTCTTTGCTATTTTCATTTACAAAAAATAATTATTTTAATGTTTTGTACTATAACTGCTGTAACAGTCATGCTAATAAAGAAATAGACAGGACTAAACGGGACAGCAATAAATACAGGAGATGTGCGTGTGTGTGTGTGTGTGTGTGTGTGTGTGTGTGTGTTACCTCATGTTTTTTCTCCTCCTGGTCCATTAAATACTCTTCGATATCAAACAGACTTTTGTAAAAGTTCATGTTCTTGGAGATTAGCGGGTCCCCTGGGTTACGCTGGAGATAAGTGTGTGCTGCTGATATAGCTTTCTCCAAATTATTCATCTACACACACACATACACACACAGATGAATGAAGATCAGATAAACCCATAAAGATGATATAAATGAAAAACTATTTTGAGTGACATAATTGATAAAGTACAGTTAGGGTAACCTTCTCTGTCCTAAACATGTTGGAAAACCTAAGGTTACAGCTTTAATTTACAATGGTTCAAAGAACTAACAATTGAGACCAATTCCATAAATGTTAAATAAACTAGGGCTGCAACAACTAATCGATAAAATCAATAATTCAAATAATAGATGGACAGCTAATTTCATTATGCATTAGTTGTGTATGTGACGCCACTGTGGATTCCAATCCCCCGCGTTATCAAGGTCACTTCACGACGGTGAAAAACACATTTCTATGAATAAAAACCATGTGGAGAAACAGAGGAGGAAACAGTGTGAGCTGCTGCTGAGGTATAAGTGCAGGATCTGGGTCGTCCAAAACGTGAGAATGTTTTATATTAAAAGCTTCAAACAAACTGATGAGTGTATTAATGTGTATTAGCATGTATTAACATGGCTCGTTGTGTCAAACACTGAAACAGACGCGTGTGCAATTTAACGTGTTCCAGACGTGTTTTCTTCAGCACAGAAGTTTGTTTAAATCTTTATCTGTAAATGTTAGAAATTCATGCCGGTATTTCCATTTTAATTAAAGTCTCGTCCTGACAGCTCCACTGAACGAGCGCGAGTCCACACCTGTCCGCCGCAATCACACAATAACTCTGACTAAAATATTAATTCTGATCAAACATGTAGTTTGATGCTATATTTATTGATATTTATAAACTAAGTGTGTTCATGAGAGTAAGTGTAATGGGGTTAGAACCTGTAATTGTATATAAATGTAAGAAGTGCGGTACATTTACAGAATAAACGAACATGTTAGTCTGTTCAGAAGAGTGAATGTGTGTTACTGCAGAACATTCAACCTCTTACCACTTAGGCTCTGCTTTAATTTTTATTCTTTGGCATCTTTAACCTAGTGACTTAACGTCTGCTTTAAAACTTGTGGACAATCCTGTCAAAATATAATATAATACTGGCCTAGCATGCATAATACAGCCTTTTTTTGGTTGTTTTTGCAGATGTGTGTGACTGGGGGTCGTTTTGACAACATTGTTGTCTGTACACTTTTTTTTTGTATACAAATGTAAATAATAGTAAGCTGCTAAATTAACTTCTATTTAAAGCCTACCATATAGCAGGAGTTTTTATATTAATACACAAATTACATAATCTTATATGGTGTTGTCTGTTAGTTTGGCGCGGGTTTGTTTGAGCATGGCAAAATCCAGTCACGCGAATTCTACAATTTCACTTAGGGTTCTGTCGTTGTGATGGATCTTGTTGGGAAACCAAACGTTATATCAGTGATCTGGGAACATTTTGGATTTGTGCCTAACGAGAGAGAGAAACGTGTGACTGTTTCACTCCATGTCTTTATTATCCACTTCTTCTCCTTCTTCCCATGCATATAATCACAATACCGTTTTATTATATTCAGGTTTTTATTTAATTTATGCCTATACAATTATTATTATTATTATTATTAGTAGTAGTAGAAGTAGTACCACAGTGTTGGTAAAAAACTGCCACCCTCACAGCACTATTCCTTGTAGAATTTTTTTTATACATCAGTGGGAATATACTTTTATTTCTCATATTCACAGGGGTAACAATAATTGTTGCACACTTATATTTAACAAAGATATATTTTTGATCAACCTGTTTTGTTTGCAATTGTTTGATATCCATGAGAGCAAATTATCTGTGTGAATTCTTTTTGAACAAAAGATCAAAAAGTTAAACAATAAAGACAATTTTTCATAGCCTACTTTGCTCATATTTACCAAGGGTGCCAATATTAGCGGAGGGCACTGTAATCCCGTAACCTTGAGTTTGTTCAACTATCTTCATGGCACAGCCTCCTGATATCCTTTTATTTGGGCAGAATTTGAGCTTTACACACCAGCTCTAAAATTTCGTGGCGTAATGCAGTGTTACTTGCTCTGTCTTTCACTTCCTTTTTCTCTCCACAGCTGAATTGAAGCTTTGTGTTCAAGAATGAATGATTCAGCCTCACACTGAGGTGAGACTTCTGCGCAAGGGGGAGGTTTTGTGTGCGTGTGTGTTAATGGTGGTGTTGATGTGGACGTGGCATTAAAAAGCACCACTCACTCCCGCCCTACAGAGTGCGCACCGAGGGGTTTGAGACGTTACCTTTCATCTACACGGTCGCGTGCGATTTTGTATAGAGGGCAGGGCATTGTAGTTCTCATTCGGACAAACAAACACACACACACACACACACACACAAGAAATCATAGTTAGTTATGTACCCACGCGCAGATTTTCACTGATGTGTTTCTCTCACTCAGAAATTGTGTATTGTCATATTTTATAAATGGTCATATAAAAAATAATCGTATACATATTAACACTCGCCCCTCCATCTTTCCGCTTCATTTAACGTCACTTCCGTCTGGTTTTCTGCATTTGTGGTGTGTGTGTTACCTGATAATAAGCGAATTGTAAATACCGGTACGGCGTCCTCGTGCTAAAGGCCTCCAGAGTTTCGGGGTTCGGATATTTTTTAGAAAATACAGGCATTTCCGATTTACACTTTTTCACGCACGCCGCACGCGTGAGGATGTGTCTGAAGATGTGCAAGCTTGTATCCATGTCGGTGTCGTGCAGGTTGTCCCGGGTGCACGCGCGGCTACAGTGCGCCTCGCTCTCCTTCAGTAATCGGTGGAGGCGCAGGCTAAGTTCCAAGTACCGCGCGCTCTCCACCCAGTCCCGCGCGCCGTACCGCTCCAGCGCGAAACCGTACGCCGAGTCCAGCGGCATCAGATCCGCTTGCGGGAAATTCTCCGCACTGTAGTGCTCATACTGACATCGAACCGCAGGCACGAGCACAGCGGCGCACAGAAGCAGGCACACATAAACATTAGCCATATTCAGTCACGCCTTTGTAACCGTTAAACCACTCCGTGCTCCTTTTTATCCACAGCGCGAGAGCGTATACATGTCTATCGGCACGTAGGTTTAGTTGGCGTGTGTATCGGGGGAGTGGAAAACTTAGAAAAGGTAATTGTAAAAGTTTTGGGGTGCAAGGTCTTGTTTGGGTCCTAAAGCCCGAACAACCTCTGCTGAATATGCTGGGCAGAACGAGACAGAAGCACACAAACGAACTCCTTATTTTATGTGGATTCTACCCAGAAAGGGAGGCAGACAGTTTTTTGGGTTGCGTGCGTGTGTCTTGAACAGCACCATCAAGCTATTTTAGTCTGAATTAAATAAGTTGAAATATATTGCAATAACACAGTAACGGGACAAAACCAGAGTTTAATGCCCATATAAATGAAGTAACAGTTCAATTATCACTATCCCGTTATATTATGACGGACATGTTTTAACGTGAATATAAAGATGAATAACAAATTACATACTCTGTATTATGGAAAATATATATTTGTTTGCATTCAAACAAATATGAAGTATTTCAGTGAGAAATATAGTTTTTTGGAAGCTAACTCGAGCCACGGAATGTTACGACGGTTTGTTTATATCTCCATAGTACACGCACTTGTGTGTGAATGTGAGAGAGAGAGAGAGAGCACATGCACTGAGTTTACACTTTTTATTGAATAAGTAACTTTTATCGGTAAAAGGCCACATGGATGTAAACAGGCGGGAGATGGCAAATATGGCACACCTTTTTGTAACATACTTTTATCGATAAGAGAAATGGATGGAAACTTTCCAAATCATAACAAGAACTCAACATCAATTCTCTTCTCTCTTCTGGAATACTCTTCTTCAGTATTTACACTGGTTTTCAAAAAAGGCTTTCTGTGCTATGTTGTCACCTATCTTGCCCTTTTGTGAAACAGCAGCATCTCTGGGCACGATCTAAAGCTCAAATCTAGTTGGACGGCCAGTTTCATCGCAGACTGGCAGGGGAAAAAAAATCAACATTCTGGACGAAAAAAAAGCGTATGATCGCACTGGTGTTAACAGCTCAATAGGGATGTTTGCTTTTCTTCCAGTAAGTAATATATATACACAGTAAAATACCTAGTGTTGAATTAACACCCAGAGTGTTTGAGTCCAATGGACTTAGATATTATATATGTGTAAATTCTACAGTCTGGGTATTACATCAACACTGGCAATTTTGTTGTGTGTATGTATATATATATATATATATATATATATATATATATATATATATATATATATATATATATATATATATATATTGGGAGAGAGAGAGAAAACAAAAAAAATATTTTTAAGGTCTAGTCCTTATCTTAATAATTTGTTGCCCCCCATCGCCTTGAGCCCCAGTTCACTTGCCCAATCCCATATACAGATAATCCGTATCCGTAACCCTAACTCTACACACCACACAGAAAAGTTTAAACTGGTTGCTGATCATCATCTTTCAATATGGCTGCTTAAAGTGGCAACTCCTAGTGTGAGGTGGCTCATTGCCTGTTACCAATGCGTTAGGAAATTGCTCCTTTTATAAACTTCCATTAGTTTATTTTTTTAAATCACTTGTAGTCTGCTATTGGACAGGAGAGACTGAGCCACCTGACATGCATGTTCCTGGAATGTGTCAGGGTTGAAGATATGTATTAACAATATTTTGCCTATCAGGAAGAAGAGCATCTAATGGTAAGATGGTTTTAAACATGTCAACATCAAGGCCCCTTGCCAAAAACAGCTTCGCTGCCTCATTTCATTCGGCCAGTGTGAATTATAAAAAATGAAATATTGAATAGACAGTGGTACACTACCACTGAACATTTTCACACTATCTAGCATTCACAGCAGATCCACAGCTGCAGCGATAGCTCATATTCAGTACAAATAACGCTTTTCATCTCACAGTGATGAAACTTGAAATTAACAACTATCTGCTTTGTGTCAAGTAAGTCATACCCTCATCTAAAACATGCTTTAAATGCACTTTTATAATCAATGCTTGTGATGCTATAAACAGTATTGCTTTTAATTTGTGTATTTAATAGACCTGTTTTTACAGGTCCATAAGTAGTAGCATTTCAAAATACCTGGTGAGATAGTGAACAATGGCAGTGTCTTTAAATGTATAAATATCCCTGCTTGATATATCGCTTTGCTTATTTGTAAGTCGCTTTGGATAAAAGCGTCTGCCAAGTAAAAATGTAATGTAAATGTAAATAATTCAAGTAAACATCTGAACTTGGTTGGTGTAGCCGATATGTTTATAATACATCTACTTCTGTGTGTTTGGCTGAAATTTAGCCTTTTGAGTAACATAGATGGATTAGAGAAGTATATGTGTTAACAAAGCTAATCTGGTAGACTGACAACTCAGTGACACATTGTTATGTTTTAACAATAGCAGTTATCCAATACAACGCAGCTAAAATTTCACCCGCTCTACCCTGCATAACCAAAATGAGTTAGAGAGGGAGCGAGTAGAGTTCTTTAGGACCTTGGGGAGGTTTTCCAGCTGTGCCCGAGTCACAGCTGTGATGATCTGTTCCCTTTAATTCACTTTTGTTGGGTTCGTGGGGCAGATGTGCTGTTACTAGTTACTCATATAGTTACAGTTACTAAGATTGTACAAAAACTTTTTAATTGCTGCTGTCTCACTGCAGACTGGAGATACGTCTGAGCGCTCTCTCTCTCTCTCTTACTCTCACACACACACACACACACACACACACACTGCAACACGTCTACAAAAAGAGGCGGAACCGGGACAGTGAAGTTTGTTCGGGATTTTTTTTTGTTTGGCGAAATTAGTGATAAGGTACCGTCTTGGAAAAATTGTATGAGTGAGTGAGTTTTGTATGTGTGAGTGAGTGTTTGAGTGAATGAGTTTGTGTATGTGTGAGAGTGAGTGAGTGAGAGAGATAAATGGATGTAAAAGTGGCGCTGTTTGTGTTGTGTGCGTACTGCGCATGCGCGATGTGTAACACGGGTCCCAATGAGGAGCTGATAATTGATCGATATTCATTACCGACCCGCTGCGGCAGAGAGGTTCAGGTCGGTGATTATGTACGGTACCATTACACCGGATCGTTTCCGGACGGGAGGATCATCGAGTCCAGGTGAGTGGCGGTTATTAATACCTGGTTAATGTGGTTTGTACCAGGTTTGTCTCAGCAGTGCATATTATAATCTGTTGTTCTCATACAGATTTTTCTGAGATTTAACAATAATATATACCCCTGTAAGACAGCCTGTATCTATCTAACATTTAAGGTTTCTGTAAACAAAGATATATTTCTCACTGTATTACTGCATCATCCACTTTCTTACACTGAATTATTGCATCATTCACTTTCTTACACTACATGAGTCCATTTCTCATGTGCATCATTCACTTTCTTATGTCATATTACTGCATTATTTGATTTCTCAGACTACATTACTGCTTTATTTGCATGGGCATAATTTGGTTTGAAAATATGGGTGGGGGTGGGGGTGGGGTTGGAAGTGTGAATGGGTATGCTTCCCAAATATTTTTTAATTAAATTAAAATAAATTACGTAATTTCCATCTGCTTATTTATCTTTCTACTGTCTACAAACATTTATAATCAAATGATTGCTTCATTAAAACAAACTACACAAGGCATAATAACAGTCCAAATGAATGCACACTGTAACTGATTCAAACTGTTTCTTGTCTCACTTCCCATTTGTGTTTTTCATGTTTCATGGATAGGATATACTAATTCCATTTATGTTTCTCTCTGTTTTATATCTGTTTCTCTCTGTTTATCTGTTTCTCACTGTTTATATCTGTTTCTATTTCTGTAAAGCTGCTTTGAGACAATGACTATTGTAAAAAGTGCTATACAAATAAAATTGAATTGAATTGAATTTAATATAAAGATTCAGCTGAGGTCAGAGAAGTGTCCAGTATGGGCAATAAGTACATTTGCAAATTACTTTGTTTTTTTTTAACACCATCTGACATGCACTCAAAAATTTCGAAGTATTAGGCATCTAGGATGAAAATCAGCACCTCCAAGTCTGGGGCCATGATACTGTCCCAGAAATAAATGGGATTCTCTGTTCAAGTCAATGTCCTGTTCGTCATCATTGGACACAAGCTGTGTGTAGTGACGTGTACAGGTGGGGGAAATTCGTGTGTCTCTACAGGGTTGCTGGGCTTGCTCTCCATGAGAAGGTGAGGATTTTGCCAGGAAAACCTCAGACTAGAGCTGCTTCTCTTTCAAATCAAGCCGAGCCAGTTCAGGTGGATTGGGCACCTTGCATTTGCATTCGACTGCTGATGTCATTTTAGATTGTTTTATACTCTGCTCAAGACACACTTTTTAAAACTTGCATTCGACTGCTGATGTCTTTTTAGATTGTTTTATAATTATTTTTATTATTAATGTTGGTGTTTTTGTTCTTATTAACTTTTATTTGTTTGCGCTTTAAAGGCTCTTTATAAAATAAAGTTTAATATTATTATTATTATTATTATTATTATTATTATTATTACTACCTTACAAGGGCGCCCCCTTTTCGGTAGAGCTATATCAGTTTGACAGGCATGTCCTGTTGAATGGAGACCCTGGGGAAGACCCAGGTACTGCTCAAGAGATTATATTTCACAGGTGACTTTTGGACATCTGGGGATTCACTAGTAGGAGCTTGAATCTGTGGTGCAGAGTAGAGAAGTCTGGACTGAATTTTCAGCCTGCTGCCACCTCAACATACACTGGGATAAAAAGGAAAATGCATGAATGAATTAATGAGTGTTCTAAGATATCTCTTTTCATTCTGTCCTCCTGCTCCTTTCTCTCTGTCTCTAAGTGAGCAAAAGGGCATGCCCTTTGTTGGACTGGTGGGTGTGGACAGTAAGGTGATTCCAGGCTTGGACAGAGGAGTGATGGGGATGTGTGTGAATGAGAGGAGGAAGATCACCATTCCCCCTCACCTTGGATATGGAATCTCTGGAGCCGGTAAACTCAAACACCATAACTCCTTAATTACGTCTCCGTGTCAAGGGGTGTAGCTTAATCCTCCTATTATGTTGGAGGGGGAAAAAATTACATCCATTATGTTATGGGTCAAAATGATTTCCACAGTTTAAATACACACACAAACAGCAAAGAACTGCTTAAAACACTAAATCTTTATTATGGCTTGTCTGAGACAAGCCATAAGAAGAACTATTTGCATACAAGTTCATGACCCTAAATGAGGAAAGTCAAAAATGTTTCAAAAGAGAAAAAGAGAGATTAAACCCTATTTCGGACATCTTAAATGTGGAATTTTAAGTAGACTGTATTTCTTCCTATGATGGATTTCAGGAGGAAAGAACATTACAACAATATTATTCTGTGTTCTACACTCTACTTTATGAGTTATTAATAATAAATCACATTGTCTAGCTCTGTCTCAATCTCTCAGGTACAGTGATTCCTTCAGATGCGATTCTGGTGTTTGATGTCGTGTTGTTGGACGTGTGGAATAAGGATGATGGTGTGGACACTCGACTGCTCTTTAAGCCAATGTCTTGTCGCCGCTCAGTGCAGCATGGTGATTTTGTGCGATATCTGTATAATGGCTCACTGATTAATGGCACAAACTTCGAGTCCAGGTATGAATGCTACGTTACTGAATTACGTTATAATGAGCTAATAAAGAGCTGCTACACTGGTTTATTCTCTCTCATAGTTATGGACAATATGTCACATATGACACATACGTGGACGAAGATCACCTGATCAGCGGCATGGTGCAGGGGCTAATGGGAATGTGTGTGGGAGAGAAACGCTCCATCATCATCCCACCATTTCTAGCCTATGGGGAGAAAGGATATGGTACACACACACACACACACACACACTGTCATACCTTAGTTTAGGTGTGGGTGGTTTGAGGCTACTGAAGACAGGTTCTTAAAATAAAAAGTACCAAAAGAAACCCTTTGGTTGAACGCAGATAACATTTTTGGCCAAAGATGTTCTATATGTTGGAAACAAAAACCTTATTTTTTAGTTTTGGATATAATAATAATAATAATAATACTACTAATAATAATAATAATAATAATAATAATAATAACAGTATTGTTATTAGTATAATAATAATAATAATAATGTTTAACATTTCCTGATGGGGTGCTGTCACAGTTCCCCCTTGAAGCAGCATGCTCTCGCGCTGTTGCGCATGCGTGTTGTGACATTCGAACATGTGCTCTTTGTTTTCATTTCTGTCAATGGCTGGGAGGACATGTGTGTTTTGTTTATGTTCGTCATGACCCCGCCCCGTGTCTCTCATAGGTTGTATCCCCACGTGTGTCTGTATTGCTTTCACCTGAACTTTGTTTAAGTTAATTCATGCCGGTATATATACTACGCGCCGTACTAAACACGGCGCGGTTAATTAAACATACTAAACACAGTAAACTTAGTCCCTTGTTAGTTATAGTTCACGCTGGGTTATCCGCTCCCAGATCTTAGTCCTAATTCACGTTCATGTTTAGGTTTATGTTTGTTTCTCAACCCTGTTTTCCGTGCCTCGTTATTGATATCTGCCTTGCCCCAAGTCTATGCCTGTTTGCCGTTCGCCTGACCTTCGCCTGTTTTCTGGATTATGCCTTTGGATTACGTTTTGGATTTGTCTGCCTCTTGTAAATAAACTACACTCGTTCTTAAGTGCGCTTACCTCCTTCCTTCTTCCGCTCCGTCACGACTTGTGACAGGTGCACAGTGGCTTAGTGGTTAGCACGTTCGCCTCACACCTCCAGGTTCGATTCCCGCCGGGGCCACGTGTGTGTGGAGTTTGCATGTTCTCCCCGTGCTGCGGAGGTTTCCTCCAGGTACTCCGGTTTCCTCCTCCAGTCCAAAGACATGCATGGTAGGTTGATTGGTAGGTTGGTAAATTGTCCATAGTGTATGAATGTGTGAGTGTGTATGTGATTGTGCCCTGCGATGGACTGGCACCCTGTCCAGGGTGTTCCCTGCCTTGTGCCAGATGCTTCCTGGGATAGACTCCAGGTTCCCCGCGACCCTGAAGAAGGAATAAGCGGTTGAAGATGGATGGATGGATGGATGGAACATTTCTTGATGTTAAAATTGTTATTTTGTTTCTTTTTGGTAGTTTTTATTTTGTTTCCCCACAGTGGAAGGCATGTTATCATTTCCATTCTTTCCCATTAGTGGAAATTAGATGCTTTATGATTGTTAAACTATTAGAGGAGCTTACTGATGTTGCAGGCCCAGTAATATTGAGGAATGTTGGGTAACACAATGCCACCTTTGATCTTATGAAGGTGAAAAACACTTGATGTAAGCCATCCTGCCACCCTATAAGAAAGAATCCACAGTCCGATTTAAAGTAGAAAAAAATTATTATTAATAAAGAGTGGTATGTCTTAAATATATAAAAATTAGTTTTAAATGACAATTTTGATCAGATTAACACAATCCATTAGGGACACAGGGACTCTAGACCATCTAGTAAGGTCTGACATGTATTTATCCAGTAGCACTAGGAAATTTTTTTGTGACTTATATATACACTGATCAGCCATAACATTAAAACCACCTGCCTAATATTGTGTAGGTCCGCCTTGTGTTGCAAAAACAGCTCCGACCTGTCAAAGCATGTACTATTAGTTTATATCATGTATGATGAGGTCGCAAGTCTTGCGATAAGCTTCAGTGGTCTGAATACAGACACAAAAACTGCTCGCTTTTTTAGCGGCTCAGTTCTGGAAGATAATGGCTTAAGAAGCAAGCATGTCGACGGAGGCAGGACAAACAAACACACACACACACACACAGGTGTGATTTACAGTTCTCCATGTGGTCTGAGATTCAGGATTTTCCCTTAATTTTAATCAGATCCAAAGTACCTGGAAACTTGTTACTTGAGTCGTCTTCTCATTGGATACTTTATTACTCTTAATGAAGTCATTATTAACATTACACAGTGTTCTCCACTAATATTGGAACCCTTGATAAATATGAGCAAAGAAGTCTGTGAAAAATTCTTTATTGTTTAACCTTTTTAAAAGTTTACAAAAATACTCTGCTCTCATGGATATCAAACATAACAAAACAGTTTTATCAAAAAAAATGTTTTTTCATTGATTTATTTATTCATTTTCATATGATTCATTTACATGTGATTAATTTTCATGTGATTCATATTCATGTGATTCATTTACCTTTTTTCCCCTCCCTTCCCTTTCCCAAATATTTCATTGAGAAGGAAAAGAAAAGAAAAAAAATTAAAAGGCTGTCTTGACTGTTTAGTCAGGAAAAACTGAGATGGTCAGATCCCTGGAGCTCTCTCACACGGTGTAAAATGTCAACACAGTCACTGTAATAATGGAATCTGCACACAATAGCTCGTGGACGTGGTCGTTCACCCGGCTTGGGCTTCGGCTGAAGGGTCCGGTGGGACAAGACCAGAACCGGCTCCTTCTCCAGACCGCTACAGCAGTAGTTGTACAGGTGTCAGCGCCCTCTGGAACTCCGACAATCCTAACGTTATTGCGCCGTGTCCTCGACTCCAAATCCTCACATTTATTCTCTAATTGAGTCACAGTTGCAGTGAGAGACTCGATGGTAGTCTTCTTATGAACTATGTCATCGGTGCAACCGGAGAGTGTGTGCCCCATTTCCTCAACAGTACCTTTCAGTGTTGATTTGGTGGCATCGGTAGCGACTTTATCACTAGCCAGCTGTGTTTTCATGGACTGAAGGTCAAGCTGGATAGTAGACAGTGCTTCCCTGAGAGTCTCCTGAAGAGTCTCCTGGTGCTTCTGGAACTCCTGGAACTCCTTTTTAAAAATATCGGCAATGTCCTTCCTCTGTAAAGCCAGCAGCTCAAGCTTGAGTGCGGCGAAGTCAGGGTCACCGCTCGGGGATGCGGTGTTCACAAGTAAGGAAATGAAGTAGAATAAGTCAAATATATTATATGACCAAAAAAGTGCTAATTAATTACAATTTTAATCGAGATCATCAGGAGACTCAAACTTCGCGTCTGACTCCATCGAACCCCGAATTCGAACTCATCCAAAAAAAATCTTTGTTAAATATAGGTGTGCAACAATTATTGGTATCATTTTAGTCAATACTTTGTGCTTCCTCTCAAGATTACAGCTCTGAGTCTTCTCCTATAATGCCTGATGAGGTTGGAGAATACATGGCAAGGGATCTGAGAGCATTCCTAAATAGAGAATCTTTCCAGATCCTTCTAATATCGAGGTCCACGCTGATGGATTCTCCTCTTCAGTTCACCCCACAGGTTTTCTTTGGGGTTCACGTCAGGGGACTGGAATAGTCATGGCAGGACTTTCTGACCCCAAAATGCAATTAACTTCTGCAATTCTCCAGCCATGATCCTTGGAGATGCTTTTGACCTCTCGAACCGCCCTCTTCACAGTGTGTTGAGACGATATAGACACACGTCCAATTCCAGGTTGATTCATAACATTTCCAGTTGACTGGAACTTCTTAATTAAAGCCCTGATGCTGGAAATGGGCATTTTCAATGCTTGTGCTAATTTCTTAGCTTGTGCTATTCATCTAGTTACAGTCCACTTCAAAACCTCAGACACAACACCCAAGCGCACTCATGATTATTAATGGGGACTTCAACTATGTCCCCTTTTCTAAAACCCTACAAATTTCACACAATATGTAAATTGCAAAAAAAGGGAGAATAAAATCTTGAACCAGTTGTATGCCAATGTGAAGGGGTATACAGCTCCACTGCCCTTCCCGCTCTGGGCAGATCAGGCCACAAGTTAGGGTTAGAAATTAAAAATTCCAGACCAGCCATGGAGGGCAGCCTGGAACATGCAAATGAGCCAAACCGGTTTTTCAACAGGATTGACTCGTCCCCCACCCTTAAGAGCTCAAATGGACTGTTATACACTCTTGATGATGAGGACAATACAGGAATCATCACAGACACAGGCACCCCAACGACCCCCTCCCCCTCCACCAGCCCACTAATAACGTGAAGCCAGGTGAGACGGGAGCTATCCAAGCTATCCAGATCAACAACTCTATGGGCCTAGACAACATCAACCCCAGGCTGCTCAAGGTGTGTGCGACACAGCTTGAAGGTATGTTTCAACACCTCTTCAATCTTTCTCTAAGGCTGAAAAATGTGCCCAAGAAAAGTCATCCCAGTACCTCAAATGACTACAAACCTGTGGTGCTGGCCTCACATGTCATGAAGACCTTTGAGAGACTGGTCCTGAGGCACCTGAAGCTGAATTTAAGTGACTCCCTTGAGCCACTGCAGTTTGCATACCTGACCCAAAGTTCGTGGACGATGCTATCATCTACCTATTGCATAGGGCTGGAGAGGCCAGGAAGCACATTGAGAATCCTGTTTTTCGATGTTTCTAGTGCATTTAACACCATCCAACTCTCCCCTGCTTGCAAAAAAGCTCTGGACATGCGGGTAGACCACGACATGGTGGCTTGGATCACTGACTTCATTTATTTATTTATTTATTTTATTTATTGACAGATCACCATAAATCTGACTGCAGGGCAGCCTGTCAGATGTGGTGATATGCAACACCGGCGCACCTCAAGGAACTGTGCTTTCACCCTTTCTATTTCACCATATACACCTCTGACTTTAGCAACAACTCTGGTACCTGCCACCTCCAGAGATTCTCTGATGACTCCTCCATCACGGGCTGCCTCAGTGAAGATAAGGAGGAGGAGTACAGAAGCATAGTTGAGAGCTTTATCAGATGGTCTGAGGATAACCACTTTCAGTTCAACATCAGCAAGACCAAAGAACTGATAGTGGACTTCCACCGAAACAGAAAGCCCCCAACACCTACTACCCTCCATGAGGAGAAAATAGAGATGGTGGACTCATACAAGTTCCTGGGAGTGCACATTAACAGCAAGCTGGACTGGTCGGAAAACACCGAAGGTCTCTACCGGAAGGGATAGAGCAAACTGTTGTTTCTAAGGAGGCTCAGGTCGTTTGACGTGAGCAGCAAGCTACTGCAGATGTTCTATCAGTACAGTGCCCTGTTCTTTGCTATGCCATACTGGGGAGGCTGAATTAGAGCTGGGGAGGCTGACAGACTCAACAAGTTGTTGAAGAAGTCCAACCTTATCATTGGTCACAAACTGGACACTGTGGAGACAGTGGTGGAGAAGAGAATAAGGAATAAAATCAGTAACATTTTGGGAAACCCTCTTCAACCACTGTAAGCTGAGCTGTGACAGATGGAGAGCACCTTCAGCCACAGGCTCATCTCCCCAGGTGCAAGACAGAATGCTTTAGAAGTTCCTTTTTGCCGACAGCCATCAGACTGTACAACACCTAGCCACCCCCTCCCTAGACCTACTTTTGACCTTTGACTACACTACAAATTTGTTGCTACAATGTTTTCATATGGGTACTATACTGTACTTTTTGCACTGCTCACATATCACATCACTGCTTCAAAGCTTTTCTTATGTCTACACGAATTATACTGTACAGCTGCAATACGTATATAGTATTGTACATATGCGATATGTACATGGGCTACTTGTATTTAACGCTTTTTTTTTTGGCTGCTGCTGTGAAACACTGATTTCTCCATCTGGGGATTAATAAGGTCTTATCTTATCTTATAGCCACTTCCCATTTTGTGAAGCTCAACAACCTTTTGCCACACATCACAGCTATATTCCTTGGTCTTACCCATTGTTATTAATGACTAAGGTAATTTGGCCTATGTGCAGGTTTGTGGAGTAACAGGATAAATGTAACAGCGCTATTTAATCATGATACAAAAGCCTGGTAGCTGTAATCCGTTAGTTACCTCAAAAAACAAAGCAATCAGATTACATGTTGTAAAAGAAATGGGAATACTGTCAGGATTACAATTTTTTAAATTTAAAACCAAAGAAATTAATCTTTTGACATAATGAAATATAGACAGTTGCTTGATTGTAGTTGTGGTTCTCTCTTGCCAGTCGTGGCTCATATGACCAACCTCCTGGTGCAGGCGCTAATAAATTTTAGTAGAAATTAACACAAATTGTTCTCTGAAATTTTCTTTTTCGCATCTTAAAAATGCATCTAAATTTGAGAAAATGTCCGGGATTTGCCGTTAGTTTAATTATGATGTGCTTATGGTCTAATAGTGCATAATGTGTACGTATGTTTGCATTGCTTTAACCCTCTCATCTAATACCCGCCTTCTGGTACACCGATTGGTTGATTATAAAAGACTTTTGCAACTATTGGCCAAATTCCTGCATCTTGTCCATTATCCTCCTTTCAGCGAGCACGTGAAGGTGAAGTGCTGTTGTGTTCAGCGTTAAACAATTGCTTAAAAATAGCAGCAAATGAAGCTGTCCCCATGAACATATAAGGTCATTTTTACTTTCATGTTATCGGACTGCTTCGTATTACATGGCCATTCAAATGTTTGATTGAAGGCAGTAGATTCACTAACGGTGTATAATATTTTATTCCATGGACATTAAAAATAATGTATGAAATTTTTTTAAATGTGGGCAAAGTGAAACCAATTTTATTTATTTTTGTGATGCTAATAATTTTCAGTGTATTAAAGTTTGTGTTCATACTAACAATGTTTTGACCCCCCCACAAAAAAACCCACTAACTGTTCTCTTTTTGTAAAAGCAGAATATAGTCACCTAGATCAGGGATAGTGATTATCTATCTATCTAATTAAAACCAATAAAACATTGAATATGTTTTAAGCTCTAAATATCGTATTGCTTTTCTCTTGACTTTATTTACATATGTGACCATGAACTAATCCAAAAATAATCAGATTACATTACTTTCATATTGTAATACTTGGTTTATGTTACTGATCTTTATGGCCCCGTCTAGGTTAGGCCGCACAGAGTAACCAGCTCGGGATTCAATGGAATTTGACCTTTACATAAGGGAAGCCAGGAATAACAACACAACCAGATTTGTGGTATATTGTAGCACACAATTATATACATACAACTATACAAAGAACCAAACACCAGATATACTTTCAGGGTGGGCCAGGGTCAAAATAACAAAAGAATCCTTTTGTTTATTAGGTAGCTATCTTACCTTAAAGGAAAATAAAGAAAATACAAGGATACTTCCCTAACTACTTAAGCCTAAAACAGAGAAAAAAGGACCCTCTCCCAAATGAAGTGGCAGCCACACCCCTTCTGCCGATGAACTAAGTGCAAAATATATACAGTGGTGAAGAGAATACACATAACTAGATACTAGACAACCAAAGTCAAAAACCAGGCAAGTGTCAAAACCAGAACAGCTGTCAGAATACAGACTTTTGATAGTCACAAGGGCAAGCCACACAAACCAAACACTCTCCTAACAATAGACCACATCATTCTCACTCATCTTCCTCTTTAAATATGATCATCAATCAGTGATGTCATCTTGGGAGGTAGAAAGGCAGGCTAGTGAGGCTGGAAACTATGGGAGGGAGTTCGGACCGGCACACAAAATATGGCACAGCACACAGAAAAAACCTTTCCCATCCCAAAGATTAGTGGGTTGTAACTGATGAATTATTTTATGATGTAATTGGTAACTGTAACAGAATATTTTTTTTAAGAAACTCTCCCAACTCTGCCTATGTGTTACCTGATATCTATACCCCTGTGAAACAGAAAGTCATAGTTGAATAATTTCCTGTTCCAAGTCACCCAGCTGTGGAAAGAAGTAAAATATCAAATCTGAATATACTTCACATATATTTTTCTCATATGAATTCATAAGAGTGCCAATAATTATTGCACATCTATATTTAACAAAGATTTTTTTTTCTAATCCTGTGTTGTGTTATTGTTTGATATCCATGAGAGCAGAGTGAATTTTTCGAACACAATATCAAAAGGTGCCAATATTAGTTGAGGGCACTGTATTACTTTTACTGTTACTTAAGTAATGATTTTTATAAGTATTTTTACTTGTAATTGAGTAACATTTTTGGCTACTCTACCCACCACTGAGTACTAGCCTAGTTCCCATGTTTCAAAGGTCTGATTGTTATTATCCCCGAATGCCTTGTTGGTTAAATAACTTTTGTCCTGTTTTTTCTTTTTATATTGCTTTGGATAAGCAATCAGCACATATTCCTGAACAAGGTTCAGATAGTAGGTGGGTTTTTTTTTGCTCAGGTTTACAGGTTGTGTGTTCGTTCAGGTGTAAAGGTCCTTGCTCATGTGATCGTGGAATTTGATGTGTGTGTGTGTGTGTGTTCAGGTGTGAAGGTGCCGGCTCATGCAACAGTGGTGTTTGATGTGCTGCTCATAGATGTGTTTAATGTGAAGGATGATGTTCAGGTGGAAGTGCTCAATGCTCCTCAGCCCTGCAGAAGAAAATCAAAGAAAGGAGA
This sequence comes from Ameiurus melas, assembly GCA_012411365.1. Taxonomy (NCBI): domain Eukaryota; kingdom Metazoa; phylum Chordata; class Actinopteri; order Siluriformes; family Ictaluridae; genus Ameiurus; species Ameiurus melas. Next base: position 49,634 of record CM022774.1, read on the forward strand.
CTTTATACGTTATCACTACAATGGAACATTCCAGGACGGAACACTGTTCGACTCCAGGTGATTAATTCCTCATCACAGAGTTTCAGGGTTCTACAGCCAGATCTGGCTGTGGATTGTCCACACAATTTAAGTGCAGCATGAGGGTTAGCATGGTGTAGGTTTAGTGCAATGGGGATTTTAATGCGGTGTGGGGGTTAGTGCCATGTTGGGTTAGTGGAGTGTGGGGTTTAGTGCAGTGTGGGCTTTAGTGCATATTGAAATGAAATGTCCAATGTGAGTTTAATGCATTGTGGGGTTTAATTCTTTGCATGGCTTAGAGCAGTGAGGAGTTTTCTGCCCTGTGTGATTAGTGTGCATTGCAGAGTTTATTGTGGTGTGGGTTTTGTAGTTCAATGCATCATGGGCTTTAGTGCAGTTGTGATGTGCATGGTTTGGTGCATTGTGTTTTTGTACAGTGTGTAGTTTGGTGCAGCGTGAAGTGCAGTGAAGTACGTAGTTTAACGCATTGTAGGGTTTTGTGCAGTGTGGGGTTTAGTTCCTTGTGGAGTGGAGTACAGTGCAGTTTGTGATTTAATGCAGTGTGGGATTTAGTGCAGTGTGGGGGTTAGTATAGTTTGGAGTTTCATGCAGTGTGGGGTTTTCATGCATTATGGGGTTTAGAATAATGAGGTTGTTGAATGCAGTTCAGTTTGTAGTTTATTGCATTGTAGGGTTTAGTGTGGTGTGGGGTTTAATGCAGCGTGAGGTTTATTTCCACCAGGCTTTTTGTTATTATTTTTATTGTTTAAACTAATTTTTTATTGATTTTTCTACTGTCTTTTGTCTGTTTTACTTTGTTTTAATTCAATTTCTATTTTATTTTCTGTACTCTGTTCAGCACTTTGGTCAGCGTTGCTGTGTGAAATGTGCTTTATAAATAAATTTTACTTACTTACTTACTTTAATTCAGTGTGGGGTTTAATGCAGTGTGAGGTTTAATTCAGTGTGGGGTTTAATGCAGTGTGGGGTTTAGTAAGGTATGAAGTTATTGACCTGTGGGAAGAAAGTCAGACATGCTGTGGCTGTGGCTGGTGGCAAGGGTTCTCAAAAATCCCCCAGGCCTCCTTCGGAGACCATCTGTTGTAAATGTTGTGACCGGAAGCTTGGCCGAGATGCATTACACTGATGCACAATGCAGTTTGTTCCCTCTGTACATTTTTTGTGACTGAGAACAGTGCAGTTCCCAAACCAGCAGGTGGTGCTACCAGTCAGGGTGCTCTTGATGGTTTGTGAGGAATTTAAATCTGCTGACCCTCTGTATTGCATCTCAGTGTATGGTGAGCAGAGCATGTGTTCTTCCCTGTTTCCTGTAGCCACAATTAGTTCCCTTTCAAAGGGAACTTTGACGTTGCATCTAGCATAACAGTATGTAATAGTAATAGGCCTGCCATGATCATGTGACGTGGCAATTACACTGGTCACAAGATATATATGGCGCCTGTGAACCACGTCGCCAGCCTTATTATCTTCAGCGAGACTGCATGTCTGTTGTTTGTGTGACAAAAACACTTAATTTCTACTCTATATTTTATCAAAATCTGTAAACTTTTCTATCCCTTTTTAGAGGAAAAGAAAAGAAAAGAGAGGGAAGTAATGAGCGAGAAAGAATTCAGGAAGTGTGTTATGGCTTGCTCCCGTTTCATCACGGGTGTAATGCACACTTTCTGGGTGAAGTGTTTAGGGATGTGGTATGCGATGGCAGACTCGAGAGGCTGCGCATGGTAACGCCTACATTACACAGCTCGGCTCGTGATTCGCGCTCTTCCCGGAAGCCGAAGTGATTTGGGTTTCAGAGCCTCACGGATCTGGGCTGGACATTGCCGAGGCAGCTAGCCGTCTCAGGTTCGGGGGATCTCTTATGGATCCGGAAGAGGAGTCGGAGACGACCGCTGCTCTATCTCTTGCTCTGTCTTCCGGGTTCGGCTCTCTGCTGGATTTTGGAGCTTGCGGTGCGACTCTGCCTTTTCGCTATGGAAAGCCAAAAGGGGAAGGAAAAAAATAGAAAACACACACACACAAAAATAATAGTAACAATTTCTCTCTGACTTCGAGGAGTCGGAAGGATGTACTAAAATCTGAGAGCAGCATTTAAAGAGCTGCTTGAAGTGATTACTAAGGCTGGATGAGCCTTTTTCTCACCAGTGAAAATAAATCTCTCACACTGCAGAAACTCCCCTGTCTTCTAGAAGTGCATGACAAAATATCAGGCATCTGGGGGAAATCCATGCATAAGCCATATTTATAACCCCACAATGTTGGATTATTCAGCCATTGTGGGGAATGAACATCATGGCTATTTAGCTCTGCTGAAGGTGGATAAGGCGCTTGTGAGCTACGTCTCTCCATCGACAGCAGGTAATTAGGGGGGCCGGCTTTGCATCCAAACCACCGTATAAGGCCGCCATGGAATTGGTGGGCAAGTCTATGCAGTAGTAGTCTTGCTTGTGGGTCACTGCTGACAATGACAGTGTTGCAGGCCTACCAAGCAGACCTGCTGAGTAAGCTTGACATATGGCGGCATTCAAAAAAGCCAGTTCCATTCCTGTTGTCTCGAGCTCACCCGAGCATCCATGAGTGGAGCCTGGGCCAGCACTAGTTTGAGGGAGACCCAGCAGGCGAGTATGGCAGCCCGCCAATCCCCGCAGACAGCCAGGGGAACCGGCTCATCTCTCAAGCAAGTGTGAGATCTACAAGCTTTCTCTGTTGCCCCTTATTGCCTTGACTTTGCCCCTGGGTTAGCCAAGGCCTTCCTGTAGCCTAGGCCGGATTATATTCCTAAAGTGCCTGCATTGGCTGCCCACCCCGTGGTGTTGCAGGCTTTCTGACCTTCTCCGTTCTTCACACCAGAACAAGAGAGGATGCACCTGCTGTGTCCAGTAAGGGCTCTCTGTACTCACGTCCACCGCTCCAACAAGTGGCGTAATTCGGAGCAGCTGCTGGTCTGCTTTGGCGACGACATTAAAGGTGATGCTGTGTCAAAGCAGCGCATCTCGAATTGGATAGTGGAAGCGATCTCCATGGCTTACGAGGTGCGCGGTCTCGCCACGCCTCTGGGCATAAGAGCTCATTCCACTAGGGTGGTTGCCTCCACGAAGGCTTTGTCCAAAGGGCTATCCTTGCAGGATGTGTGTGCGGCTGCAGGGTGGTCTACGCTACACACATTCATTCGTTACCACAGCCTGGATATTCGTTCCGCCCCGGGCTCGAGTGTCTTGCAGTGACCCTCGGCCTTGGGTATTTTTGAACAGGCCGTATGACGGAGTGGGTATTCCTGTCGCCTGATCATGGCAGGCCTATAAGTAGAGGCATGATTTTACACAAGCTTCAGTTACCGGTCATGCGCGCAAGGCACCCCCATACTCTTATGCTAAATGCAACGTCTCGCAACACAGGGTTACATGCGTAACTCCGACCTTCTTTTGTCTTGTTAATGTTCAGTGAGCAGTTTTTAAGGCCCTACGGTAATGGGATTCTAATGCATAGTAACTTTTGGAGATGAGACCTATGAATGTCTAGTCAACAGCACATATGATGATGTTGGAGCACTGCATAAACACATGGAAATGGCTATTCAGGATGTGCATAAGAGGGTTTAGCACACATCCCCAACGTGCAACTGTATTACGTGGTTAATAGTAAGGAGGTACTGGAACTCACGATGACCACATGATGGCAAACTCAGAAAAAGTCAAACATCCAGCTACACTTGGATTTAAATCCAAGCCTGAGTTTAGTTTTCAGTCCAGTGTAATCTTCAAGATCTACAGATGATCTGTAAAAATAACATGGTGCAAATTAGGTTCTCTTATGAGCCTTTCAGTTGGCTGTGCATTACACCATCAAAACTGCTATATGAATATTGTTGTACTTCTTGTTGCCCCAACCCACCCTGACACCACCCCTCCCACACACACTCAGCTACCAGCGCAAAAGTACATACAATACCTTTGTGGGTTTGGGTCATGTGATCGCTGGAGTGGATAAAGCCTTGCAAGGAGTGTGTGTGGGAGAGAAGAGACACATCATCGTTCCTCCACATCTCGCCTATGGAGAAAATGGAACAGGTAAGACATACACGCACCCACACCCGCACAAACCCCCCCCCCCACCCCCCCACCCATACCTTATTTCTTCATAGTGTGCGTGTTATTTTCAGGTGACCTTATTCCAGGTTCAGCTGTGTTGATCTTTGACCTCCACATCATTGACTTCCACAATCCAGAAGACTCAGTGGAAATTCAAATTACCCATAAACCCTTGCAGTGTAACAGCACCAGCACCAATGATGACCTTGTCATCTACCATTACAATTGCTCTTTGCTGGACGGAACCCGACTTTACTCATCGTACGTGCACAATACACACAATTCACCCCCCTTCCAACTCCTAAACACACACACACACACACACACACACACACACAACAGACACACTCTGCTTACACACACATTCCTCACACACTGGCATGCATTGAAGTTATTTCAATTAACAACAGTAACAATGCTCTCAACAGTAATGACTTGGGCAGACCTGCACAGGCAATGCTGGGTCAAGCAGAGGTCATCGAGGGACTGGATCAAGGGTTGAAAGGCATGTGTGTTGGCGAGAAGAGGGAGGTGATTGTGCCCCCCCACTTTGGACATGGACAAAATGAAGGTTAAATAATAAGTTAAAACATCAGAAAACATAGAAATGTTACACTTCTGAGTAAATGTTTTAAAATCCCCTTTAATTCCCAGACTATCTGTCTTTTACCTGCCCCTCTCAGCTCGTCCTGTTTCTGAGCTGGTCCTCTGTCTATCAGCTGCCCCTCTGAGATTAAGCAGTGTTAACATTGGAATTGTGTGTTAGTACACTTGGTTTTAATTGTGTGTGTGTGTTTTTTACAGGTTCAGTAGTTCCAGCAGATGCTGTGTTAATTTTTGAACTGGAGTTGTTGGATTTGCGAAAAGGCGTTCCTCAGGGCTTCCTGTTTGTCTGGTTGGAGGAGATTCCTGATCCTCTGTTCAGCTTCATGGACCTTAACCAGGATGGAGAAGTTCCACTGGATGAGGTGTTACATATTATTGTTTTTGTGTTATTGTATTATTTTTTTTAGTTGCCTGTCTATTGCTCTGTTTTTATTAGAATTCCATAGTTTGAGAATATACAATGATGCTATAATATTTCAAACCCTTTATAATTTTCTGTACTTCTGCATAAATTTGACCTAAAATTTTATCAGATATCTCACAGAGCAAGATAATGCAATTAAACAAATAATGCAAAGGTTTTACATACATTTATTATTAAGCAATTATAGCTTATATTACGCGCCAACATTATCCAATGTTAAATAGCTTTGTCAGAACCACCCCCCATTTTTTTGAACAAACCTGCGTCTTCATTATCAAAGTCTGGTCTTCACCGCACAAGTTTATGGAACTGTGCAATCATAGGAGATTCATGAGGACTTCAGAAAAAGGGTTATTAATGTTACCAAGCTGGAAAAGGCACAAAACCATTTCTAAAGAGTTTGGCCTTCACCAATCTACTGTGAGGAAGTTATACAAATGGAGGAAATTCAGCTCCACTGATACTCTCCCAAGGCATGATCATCCAGCAAAAATCACTCCAAGGGCATGGCGAATAAAATTACAGGAAGTCACAAAGACCCCCGGTGTCACATCTAAGGACCTAGAGGTCACTCTTGCATTGATTAATGTCAATGTTCATGAGTCCACCATCAGTCAACCACTGAACAGGTACAGTATGCAAGGCAGTATAGCAAGGGGTCCACTACTTTCCAAAAAGAACACACTGCTTCCCATCTGAAGTTTGCTCAAGCCTACTGGAAGAATGTTCTGTGGATAAATTAATCTGAAGTGGAACTTTTTTTTAAACAGTTACTGAAAGCAAAGGTTCACATACTTTTTCTGACAAAGATTTTTAATATTCATAATTTTGCTCAATAAATAAATATAAAAAACAATTTTTTCATGTACCTTTTCATGCAACTATTAAGTTTGTGTGTTTTGTTTACTTATGTCATTTTTAGTTTCTCTCTCTAGTTTGAGGACTTACATGAAGATAGGTTCATATTTCAGATCAAATTTATGCAATACAGAAAATTGTGTAAAGGGCAAAACTATATCTAAAAAAGCAGCATCACAAAGACTAAGAAGTAATCAATATAAGTCCAAGACAGTTCTGGAGAAATATCAGTCAGGGTTTTAGGGATTTATACTGTAAAGCATGGTGGTGGTAGTCTGTAGAACTACTTTTGGCTTCTTGGAAGCTTCTGAGTACACACCTCTTTACATGGGCTGACAGGTACTGGTTGCATCAGAACTAATTTAGGGGTGTCACAACAACATGGGTGAATACATATGCAATCGCAATGTTCACATGTTGTATTTGTAAATAATTTTGCTATAAATTATATTGTATTATAAACTATATTGATCTTTTGTTAATTCAATATTATGCTTTGTGAAAATTTATAACAAAAAAATTTAAGCACATTTTCTTTTCCACAGTTCCAAGTTATAAAATGTCACTAATAGAAGGGAAATACTTAAACTCAGTGCTGTAATTTATCCTCTTTGTCCCTCTCCAGTTCACAGCATTCATCTGGCTGCAGGTGTCAATGAGCAAAGGTCGTCTCCACCCTGCAATGGATGCTGATGTAATCATCAGAGAGATGTTCACCAGCCAGGATCAGAACGCTGATGGGAGAATCACAGAAGACGAGCTGAGACTTCAGACAGACAAGACAACAGGACACGATGAGCTATGAGAAAGAAACATTCGGGATATCATCAGTAAAGTGATGCCATCAGTAAAGCCACATTGCATTGTGGAAACAATCTGCCATTTTTGTTGTAAATAGATCTACTTGAGTCCAAAAGTTACATCAATATTTTAGTAATTATAAAAGTTCCTCGTGTTCAGATTTGCTTAAACAGCTGATTATGTTAATTTGAGCTGCCCATTCAGATAATTAAAACCACTAAAGATAAACACAAATTTCAGAAGGAGAGATTCTGCTTACATCAAACTGTTAGACAGTGGTGCTGGACTTAATACAGGTTCTCACTGGAGGCAACATCATGCAAGAAAAATGTGATTACATTCAAGGTCAGAAATACACATGGTCATAACTCTACACTTATTAAATATATAATGTTACATTTAACCTCTGGCTAATTTGTTCCATTTCACCATCCATATTTCCGGTATGAGAAGAACTAATTTGTCTCTTTTTCCTTTTATGACCATTTAAAAGATGCAAGGGCAGTTAACACTTGACAGAGACAGTGGAAAGCCTCTTCTAAAAAGTCAGGATATGGAAATAATCACTCAAAATGTAAAATATTTACCATATTGCCTAGCCAGTGACATGGTTCAGGAGCTGCACATGATCAGTTTAATGACAAAAATGCATAGATTATGTGGAAATTGTTTGATAATGTGAAAACCAACTGCACCTTAATTTGTACTGTAGAGAATGGGCTGTTTACTTCAATTCAATTTTATTTGTATAGCACTTTTAACAGTGGACATTGTCTCAAAGCAGCTTTACAGAAACATATGCATTTTTTAAATAGATTTTAAATGTGTGAATTTATCCACGTTGAGCGAGTCGGTGGTGACGGTGTTGAGGAAAAATTCCCTAAGATGGTATGAGGAAGAAACCTTGAGAGGAACGAGACTTTGAAGGGAAACCTAGTGGCAAACAAACACTCATAAAACAAAAGCTATATTTTAAATTGATTAGATATTTAGGTTGAATAGATTATACATTCCCCTACAAAAGTGTTGGAACAGCAAGACCAATTATTTATTTTATTTTTTTTGCTATACCCTGAAGACATTTGTGTTTGAGATCAAAATATGAATATTTGAAGTGATCTAAAATATTGGATAGGTGTTTCTTGCTGCCCAGGTCTGCCCTGTTAAATTGATTGTTTAAAGAGTTAATAGCTCTGAATGTCTTCTCTTGGTTTGAGCCCTAGGTTTTGCCTGTGAAGACTGCATTTGTTGACCAGAGAGCTGTCTGCGGGAGAAAAGCAAGATATTTTAAAGCTGAGAAAAGAGGGAAAATCTATCAAAGCCATTGCACAAGCACTGGGCTTAGCCAATACAACAATTTGGAATGTCCTGAACAAGAAAGAAAAAAACAGATATGGAACAGGATGGCCAAAGAAAAAAAAGGTTGATGACAAACGTTGTGTTAGCTGTGAAGAAAACCGCAAAAACAACAGTTAGTAACGTCATCCTTCACAACCTTCACAGGCAGGGGTGAAGGTATCATAATCAAGTGCAGAAATATAGAGGCCATACCACAAGATGCAAACCACTCATGAACAGTAAGAATCAGAACGCCAGACTGAAATTCACAAAGAAATACAGAGATGAACCACAAAAATTCTGGAACCAAGATGAACATCTACCACCTCTAAGTTGGTGTGTCTAAATGATCAAATTAGTGTTTGGAACACAGGGGATGTAATACAGTAGTGTGGAACTATATAAATCTTTTTAACACTTTTTTTTTCTAGTAAACAATTTCTCTAAAGATACATCAGCTGTGTTTCTGACTGTGTGTGTTACAAACATTACACACTGCAGTGCAAGAAAGCTTCACAGCAAGTAATCAAAAGCTTTTTAGATTTTATTCACTCAAATCACTGATCTTAATGGTGTTGCATTTAAAATTTCCTGCTGAGGAAAGCATTACCCACATTTCACAGACCTTACATAGCAATAAAAGCAAGGAGACAGAGTCCTAAATCCTGAATGACAGATTTCATGAATGTTATTCCTATGCTATTCCTTATGCTGGGAGGTTTTATATTGACCTATAACTGGACAGCTGATGGTTTGCATTCAAGCTTTTTAATCCTGAGTTTTATAACTGCTAGTTTGAAAGATTTAGGTACATCACCAGTGCTAAGGGAAGAACTTGTTTTTTTTTAGAAGAGATTTGATTACTTCTGGTATTTTTGAAGTACGTAGGTAAGGTATCTAGTACACAAATGTATTAGATTTTGATGAGAAATTAATTACATTTTTCAGACTCTTGAAGGGGAATAAAATATTCTACTTTCTGATCTGATGTGTTTATATTGTCTACTTCGTCACTGAAAAAATGCATAAAATCTAGAGTGTAGCAGAACACTCACCTGATCACATCCTCTGGGATCAGATGGTGATACAAACAAGGTTGATAACTCTGAGATTATTGATAAAACTCCGTGCAATGAATGTATGTGAATGTACGTTTGATGCAGTAGCATGGTGAAGTGCATATATTATGACATTTTAAATGAGATGAGATAATGATCTGTGATAGTTTCAGAATGTGGGAATGTGACTATATTTTCTACATTAAATCCAAATGTTATTATATGAAGAGTCTGACCATGATTATGACTGGGTGCTATTATGTTCTGATTGAGCCCTACTGAATCTAGAATGGACACAACTGCTGTTCTTAGAGAGACTTATCAAAATTAATATTAAAGTCACCAAGAATTAAAGCTTTGTCTAAAGAAACAACCAAGTTAGAGATTAAATCTGCAAACTCACCAAGGAGTTCAGAATATGGACCTGGGGGTTTGTAAAAAAATCAGCAGAATCGACTGGGTAGACTTATTTTGTGTGGCTACATATGTTATGTTCGTATAAAGAAAATGCATTGTATTCATGTTCAGGTTTTTGTGTGACTCTTGGCCTTCTCTTCTGCTAGTAAGAAGACAGTGATGTATGTAACTGTATCTGTGAGGACTAACTTCATTTAATGCTACAAACTAATTTTTTAATCCATATTCTGTTAATCACAGTAAATTAAACTCCTGATCAGTAATGGTTTCATTAACAATAATTGCAGACAGTCTCAATATATTGGAACCTGAGTGACTGTCACGTCTCGTGACGTGAGGAAGTTCTGACGGATGCCATGTGCAGGATAACAGTTTTATTTAAAAGAGAGACAGACAGACAAATCCAAAACATAATCCAAAAACAGGCAAGGGTCAGACGATCGGCAAACAGGCTTACACAGGGCTAGGCACGAATCTAGGTCGAGAAATAAAACAAAAAACATGAAATATGATGAGGAACTAGGAGCGGATAACCCAGCGTTAACTAACTCTAACATGGACTCTAACATGGATAATGACTATGACAATCTCTATTAATTCTAATTCACTCTAGTATCTAACTCATCTACTTTAACTCAATAATCTGCCTTGTGTGCTGGGAGGCGCGTGGAATATATGCAGACATGATCAGTGTCGTAAATGCTCTAAACTGAGGGCGATTCAGACACATGTGAAATCCCAGCCAATGACAGAACAGGGAGGAGACGTGTCATAAACATAAACAAACACACATGTCCAAATGTCACACCTGTCAAAGATGGAAAAGCAGGTGCTTGCAGATTCGCGCATAGAGATTAGAGCATTGCTGGCTCAAATTTAGCCTATTACCCGAAGACGCGTAAAAAATTCAACATAGAAGCAAATACTCACATCTGCAAACCCAGTTGGAGATAGAAAAATAAGACACCAGCCGTGAGTGAGAAGAAGCAAGGTTCCAGATTTATTGGTTCCGTTCCACCACACGAGATCCATACCGATGAGAATTCTCAGAAGTGATCTGACACCTGGAGCTGAAGCTCCCTTATTTATACAGTTTTCTACACCCAAACTAAAAGAGCTTTCCCATAATACCAATAGGTACGAGACTCGACATGGGGTCCGCTGTTCCCATCGACGGTTATCTCGCGGCCCTAGCCGTTCCCATCGACGGTTATCTCGCAGCTGCAACTTGACTCAACTACCCTTATAAACGACCCATCTTGGTTCTCTCTTAAAAATTAAGGCCATCGTCTGTGTTACTCCTGACTTTTTCGCGTGAGACAAGAATCCTCCACACCTTCAAGTGCATTATGAGTAAGTTTTTTTCACATTTTTCTATATTTCTGGTTTACAATGCTTTTTCCTTTCATATTTGCTCTACATTTCTGTTTTATATATGGTTTTACTGCTTGCAAGTGTTTTACTGTACTCCATACTTCACAATATTATCCTTATAATATCCTACTCCTTATGTTACCCTTATAATATCTTAATATTTCTTTTATTATTCTTATAAAGTTGTAATGTTCTGCTTTCATTCTGTATGTGTGTGCGTGGCAGCATAGGCCTCTGTGTGTGTGTGTGTGTGTGTGTTATGTCTGCATGCCTGACTTTGACTGTGATAGTGTGTGCTTCTGTGTGTGTGTGTTTCTCAACCTGCACTCCTCAGCTCTTATATTTCTCTGTGAATAATAAATCATAATGTTAATCTTAAAGTGTGAATCCAATCCCTCAATATCTGCCTAATACTGTTTATTCGTTTCTGTGTGTCTAGGTGTCCTTCTCTCCTTTACTGCAGGGGCTAGATTTGGATCTGAACATTCGGTATCAGCTCGCGCATCTCACTGCTGACATTACTATGCTACTTGACATTCTTCGCACCCCTCTGGAAATGCAGGGTTCCCCCCACCTCTCAGATACAGAATCCACCCCTGTGAATGTGCGTATTGACACCTCTACACATACAGACCCTCTGCCTGACCCTCCCTCCAGCTTTCAGTCTGAGGATGATGTGACTTTATCTGATCTGGGCTCTGACCATTCTCCACTTTTCTCACCTGCCAGTCCTCTCCTCAGTACACCTTGGCTGGCTATCCCACGTCCCCAGGACGCACCCCATTTTATCACCCGTTTTCTACCTATTGCTCCCCTCAGGATTACAATCCCACCAGTCCTGCGAATTCTGAATAAAATTAGATGCTGTTCATACTTAGTCTGTGAACCTCAATAAACTTACATGTTAATCATACTTGGTGTCCCTTGTGTTTATTTCATGCAATTTTTGTACACAATTATTCCCCCCTGTAAGGCTATAAAGCCTCATTAAATACCTCAATTAAGCTGGTATCTGTGGAGAAACTGGTTCTGCTGCACTCCATGGCTGTCCCCCGTTAGCTGTTGGAGGATTACTCTAACGAAGCCATAATCATCCTCGTCATCAAATGGGTCCCTTACAGTAACCACTTCTACACTACACTGATCAGGATAGGAGCTGAGGAGGGTTTGTAGACCCGGTGGGAGTCGTGCTAGCGTTGTGCGCCCCGGGGCTTCATAGTCGATTGGCAACTGGAGAATGGGCCTTAGGGCCCCCCTACGTCCACTTTGCGCTGGACCCATGTAGATGTACCTAGACATAACCCTTAACTTCTACTTTCAAAAATGTGTGTTTATATATATATATATATATATATATATATATATATATATATATATATATATATATATACAGTGCCTTGCACACAAAGTATAATCGAGGTAGTTAGATTCAAAACAACAAAAATATATATATATATATATATATATATATATATATATATATATATATATATATATATATATAACACAGTGTATATATATACTTTTCAACCTTTTCCCACATTTCAGGCTTCAAACATAAAGATATAAAATTTAAATTTTTTGTGAAGAATCACCAACAAGTGGGACACAATTGTGAAGTGGAACGAAATCTATTGGATATTTTTAACTTTTTTATCAAATAAAAAACTGAAAAGTGGTGTGTGCAAAATTATTCGGCCCCTTTACTTTCAGTGCAGCAAACTCACTCCAGAAGTTCAACGAGGATCTCTGAATGATCCAGTGTTGTCCTAAATGACTGATGATGATAAATAGAATCCACCTGTGTGTAATCAAGACTATGTATAAATGCACCTGCTTTGTGATAGTCTCAGGGTTCTGTTGAAAGCACAGAGAGCATCATGAAGACCAAGGAACACACCAGGCAGGTCCGTAATACTGTTGTGGAGAAGTTTAAAGCCGGATTTGGATACAAAAAGATTTCCCAAGCTTTAAACATCCCAAGGAGCACTGTGCAAGCAATCATTTTGAAATGGAAGGAGTATCAGACCACTGCAAATCTACCAAGTCCTGGCCGTCCCTCTAAACTCAGCTCAGACAAGGAGAAGACTGATCAGAGATGCAGCCAAGAGGCCCAGGATCACTCTGGATGAACTGCAGAGAACTACAGCTAAGGTGGGAGAGTCTGTCCATAGGACAACAATCAGTCGTACACTGCACAAATCTGGCCTTCATGGAAGAGTGGCAAGAAGAAAGTCATTTCTCAAAGATATCCATAAAAAGTCTAAAGTTTGCCACAAAGCACTGTATATATATATATATATATATATATATATATATATATATATATATATATATATATATATATATATATATATATATATATATATTGTTGTTTTGAATCTAACTACCTCGATTATACTTTGTTCTGACTACCTTGATTATACGTTTGTTCTGCCTACATCGATTATACGTTTGATTAACTGAGTTCCCTTAATAATTTATTACTACTACTGCCGCCATTAGTCTAAGTATAAGTATGAGTGGCCACTAAGAGTAACTACTTGATTGGATCTACACGTCCCTATCTTTCTCAACTGTTTCTTTCTCACAGTTTTGCATTTGTCCGGACCTGCAGGGTCTTGCCCCCCAAAAAAAACAAACCCTCGCAGTCAGGGGTGGGCGAAAAAACCTCCTATGAGGAAAAATTCCCACCCTGCCGGCACTACATGCTCATCAGCACCATTATACATTTCTCATGCCTGATTGCGTCACACTTTGTTGCACATCACATGTCACACATCACAAACATTTTATAACAACCCAACTTGACAGTTTCTGTTGGCAGTATCTCTCTGTATGCTGGTTGTTTTCGGCCCAAGCACTTTACGTACTGTAGAGAACCACCCTTGGGGAGAGGTTAGGCTAGCACTTGCACCCAGGGTATGGATAATCACATCTTCTTCTCACCCCTCAGGGTTCAGTAGGTCCTGCAACACAGATGAACACATACAAAACACCAATATATAGGTCCCGTTTTTCTCGGATAGGCCCAGTTGGCCACTACCTTGTACAAACGGGTCCTTGCTCCCCCTTTGGCTGTCCTCGTCAGTCACAGCTCATGTCCTCGTAGTCCCTCATGGTCTCGCTGGTGTCGCTGCTGTTGCTACTCATTGTCTCCCATTGCATGGTCTTGATCACCACCCCCCATTGCGATGGTAACGCCTCATCCTTAAGAATGTACTGGCCAGAAAAGATGGAGAACATCACCATCCATCGTGCGCAGGGGATCACACAGCAGGCCACAAGGCCCCAAAAAAGAAGGAGGGCGAGCAGGGACACCCCCAAGTGGGTCAGGGCATCGGTCCAATTGCCAGAAAGAAACCAGGAGCCACAGCGGAAGGCAGAGGCCAGACGCAAAGCCAGAGTTAGCCGTTTGCTCCACTTGGAGGGCCTGTAGTTGACCCAGGACCTTGGAGAGAGCTCCCTTGGCACCAGTGTGCAAAGGGATCGCAGCACAGCACTCAGGACCAATCATTGCACAGACGCTCTTCTCAAGGGCATGCATCTGGTCCAGGACAAAATGGTTCTGAACGGATATAAGCAAGGTGGCATGGAGCTGACCACGGACCAGCCCGAAAGCAATGAAGCGTTGCTCATTGTACTACATGTAATTAATCCAAGCCACGTTGTGGTTGATCTGCACGGGCGGGAGCAGAATAGACACCACACCGCTGCCAATGACCTCCATGGCTCTGTAGCAGGAACGCCAACGGGGGTGCTCCCAAAGTCAAGATGGATGGTCTCATCATCACCCAGTCAAAATAGCTCGCTGCACCAGTGTCACGGACATACTGAATCCACAGGGCAACGTTGCGGCGTGAACGGGACTGGCCGGATGATGGTTGGTCAGCCACCAGCAAAACACGGGGCAAAACTGGGGTAGAAAACACTCGAGTGGAAACAGGTCGAAACAGGCATGTACAAGCTTGCAGTGTACATCCACGATGGGCCAAAGTCAACAAAAAGGGCCCCAAAAAGGCATACAGTAGGACACAAAAAAATCTACATCATCTGCGCATCATCTAACCATCAGCATCATCTGCGCAGGCCTAGGGCAGATTTCTTTGCTGCCTCATCTGCCAGTGCATTTCCTTAGTGATAAAGGAATCATCAGTATGACGTGCCCTGCATTTCAATACAGCTAGTTTTGTGGGCAATGTCATTACGTATAGTAAATCTGAAATTGCTTCCCCATGGGTTATGGCGGACCCATCTGCCTGCTGGAATCCCCTCTGAGCCCAGATTGGTACAAACACATGGCAGACCCGTTCCAGTGATGCCCAGACTGGAGAGAGTTGACAGGAGGATCTGATGGTTCACAGTGTCAAAAGCAGCAGAGATGTCAAGTAAGATGAGCACAGATGATCTAGAGGTTGCTCTTGCTAGTTGTAAGGCTTCAGTGACAGAAAGCAGAGTAGTCTCCGTGGAGTGGTTGCTCTTGAAGCCATACTGCTTGGTGTCCAGGAGGTTGTTCTGTGTGAGAAAATTGGAGAGTTGATTAAAAACGGCTCCTTCAAGAGTTCTGGAAAGAAAAGGGAGGAGGGAAACAGGTCTGTAGTTGTCCGCTATAGCAGTGTTGAGTGATGGTTTTTTAAGCATTAGGGTAACACGGGCTTGCTTAAATGAGGTAGGGTATGTGCCAGTAGAGAGCGATGTGTTATAGATATGTGTGAGTGCAGGTAATAGTGTGGGAGAGATGGACTGAAGAAGGTGAGAAGGGAAGGGGTCAAGAGGACAGTTTGTGGGACGGCTAGAGAGGAGGAGTTTAGAGACATCAGTCTGTGAGAGGAGAGAGAAGGAAGTCATTTGGGAGTTACATGGAGGAGGAGTCGGTCTATGCATGTCTTGGGTTCAGAACTGGTTCCTCATTGATGTAACCTTGTTGGAAAAGAAAGTGGCAAAGTCATCGGCAGTGAGAGAGGTAGGGGAAGGGGGAGGAGGGGGACAAAGAAGAGAGGAAAAGGTTTTGAAGAGAATGCGGGTGTTAGGAGAACTACCAACCTTCTCTTGGTAATATGTGGCTTTAGCAATGGAGATGCTATTGGAAAAAGAGGAGAGAATTACGTTCTGATTAATTACGTTCTGATTACTGAATCTAAGATGGAAACAACCGCTGTTCTCAGAGGGTCTTCCGGGTTATCAAAATGAATATTTAAATCACAGACGATTAATGCTTTATCTACAGACACAACCAGGTTTGAGATAAAGTCTGCAAATTCACTAAGAAATTCAGTACATGGCCCTGGGGGTCTGTAAATAATAAATAGAGGAATTGACTTATTTTTTGTGGCTACATAAGTTATACCAGTATAAAGAACTTCAAAAGAATTTAATTTATGACTAGGTTTTTGTGTGACGCCTATATTTCAACTATGGATGAGACCAACAACTCCTCCTCTACCAGTGAACGAGGCTGATGTACATAACTGTATCCAGGAGGACTGGCTTCGTTTAATGCTATGTACTCATTTGGATTAATCCAAGTTTCCGTTAAACACATTAAAGCTCAATTGAGTCCTCATCTGCACTCAAAACTGGAGAAACAGCAGACATATTTGCTTTTTAAACAAAACAGCGGTAAATGAGAGATGTGAAACATAAACGAGACTAGCGGTAAGGTGATGCTAGTGGGCTCCAAGCTAGTCGCGTATGTTTGTATGAACGGATCAAATTTAGCGACAGTGCAACGTTACGATTGTTTTATCTAAAGTAGTGTCAGTTATAGTTGTATAAGGTAAATAATTTTTACGTATAGAGATTAGAAGAATTAGTATAATAGCGTCAGCTCGAAGGACGCTGCTTCTTGCTTGACGCTGCTTCAAACAGTTGACGCTATAACGGTTTCAAATTAAAACGGCAATATTCAAAATCACATAATATGATTGAAAATGCATCAAATGAAATTTTTGTTTAAAATTTGAAGACCTCAGTTATTTTTTATTTTTCACAGTTATACCAACTCAGTTATATTAAAATCATTTCCAAAGTATTAACCCTAAAGAGGTTTAATTATGAGTGTTGTGTTAATGTGCTGTAATTGGAGCTTGGGGAAATTGGCCCAAGCTCCCAGAGAGATTAATGGACTGAAGTCCCTCACACTGGACGAGTGCCCTGAGTCTCTAACAAACATGTTTATCTGTCATTTGTCACACCATATGAGACTTGGATGAGGAAAGTTTCTCCTGGGAATTTAATGTAAGGCGAATTTCTAATGACTGTTGTTTGCAGACCATGATCCCATGATGTCCCAAATCATAGCACACATTAGACTTTTTTTTAACATTCTCGTTTTAATTTATTTATTCATTTACATGTGATTCATTTACATGCGATTCATTTTCATGTGATTCATTTACCTTTTCTCTCCTCCCTTCCCTTTCCCAAATATTTCACTGAGAAGAAAAAAACAACAAAAAAAAGTACCCAACCGGCTCATCATGGCTACTCAATAACTGTCGCTGGTTATATAAAATTCATAAAACCCAAGAACAGGCACAAAAATTTAAGTGGGAAGTGTCAGTAACTCCATCATTGCAGATTGATTCAGAGTACGGGGATTAGACCGATCCAAGTTTGGGTCAATTACACAATTTAAATCTCCATCGAAAATCAACAGGTGAGTATTTAAAAAAGGGAGATTGCTCAACAGTCTATTTAAATTCTAATTCTATCTAAATTCCACATCATCAAACTTTGGAGCATATACATTTACAACAACGCCTGTCTTTGCATTAGAGTATTTACACATGCATTTACATGTGATTAATTTTCATGTGATTAATTTACATGTGTTTCATTTACCTTTTCTCTCCTCCCTTACCTTTCCCAAATATTTCATTGAGAAGGGAGAAAAAAACAGAAAAAAATTAAAAGAGTAAAGAGTAAGCTAAACAAAATTACCTAAACAAAAAAAAAATTCCAGAAAGAGAAACGTCCCCTACTGACTTAAAATCCAATAAATAATCTGCACACTTTAACAAATATAATGTCCATACCTTTTAAAGACTTATAACTAATAATATTACAGTGTAGCACTTAAAAACAATTTAAAAAATAAATAAATAAATAAATAACAATAAAATTAAATAAACTCTAACCCAGTCAGAGCGTCAAAACAGAGAAGCACATTAATACAGAAGTAGATTTAAAAGGAGCGAGTCCACGAATTGTAGACGTGTAACGCCACAGCCGACGGAAGTCACTGTGGTGCTCTTTTGAGATTGACGGACTTGGTTTTGGTTGGCGCACTTCCGGGTTAGCGGGAGCATTAGAGTTAATGATCACAGGTGTGTGTATTTTCAGTGTGATTATGTTCGTTATTTAAGTGCCTTAGTTTCTGAGCACCTGGCTCTTGATTATGTTGGTATATGTTTGTATGAGTTGATGTTCCGGGTTGTGTTTGACACGTTATCACGGTCGTATGTTTGTGCTACATACTACGTTCCCTGTGTTTATGAGAAGAACGCGTCTGTATAAGTCGGTGTTTTTGAATAAAATCTGTGACCTGCACCTGCATCCGACTCCCGACTATGTTCCGTGACAAGACGAAGTAATGCACCGACAATATCTTCAATAGGAATTCGAATTATGTAGAGCTGGATGGCCGAGTGCAAAAAAAGAATAAAGAATAAAATAAAAATAAATAAATCAAAATAAATTAATTAATAAAAAAAACACTACACTATGAAGGTGATTTAGTTCAACCCGGTATTAAGATTTTAGCGTAGTTTCCTGCCTCCTCCGCTGAAACAAAGTCCCCCTGGACACCGCCACATGCAATGCGAAGCCGAGCTGGGTGAAGTACTCCACAGCAAGCAGGTATTGTGTCAGACCACTGCAGCGTATCACGAGGCTCACAACCTCATTATACACCATTTAAATTAATTATTAAAATGAAATTCATTCATTCATATTTAACAGTAACGGAGGAATGGCACCGAATGTAGTGAAGTAAAAGATTTCTGTGATAAAAATGAACTTGATTAAGAGTATAAGTATGGCCAGTTAAAAAAGTTTTTTTCCCCCCAAAAGTTTACAGAAGTTCAATTCAACTTAATTTTATTTATATAGTGCTTTTTACAACAGACATTGTCTCAAAGCAGCTTTACAGAAATATATAAACACAGTATACAGATATTAAAAGTGCGAATTTATCCCAATTGAGCAAGCCGGTGGCGACGATGTCAAGGAAAAACTCCATAAGATGTTAAGAGGAAGAAACCTTGAGAGGAACCAGACTCAAAAGGGAACCCATCCTCATCTGGGGAACAACAGATAGTGTGAAACAGTTAATTATGGTTTTATATGAAGTTTGTTTAGCCTTGGAAGCAGTCGTAATCCCAGCAGTCTGGAATTGGAGTAGATGAGAGCTCCATCCAGAGGTAGGGCATCTGACACGGATCAGGCAGGTACGGAGAGCAGCAAAAGATCAGGATCTCTAGTATCTCCATAAAATCATATGTGGCTTGACAGAAGGAGAGAGGGAGAGAAAAGATTATTAGGACTGTGCTTAGCGTAACAGAAAGTCTAGTCAGGGTAGGCTTGAATAAACAAATACGTTTTAAGCATAGACTTAAACACTGAGACTGTGGCCGAGTCCCGAACATTAATTGGAAGACTGTTCCATAACTGTGGGGCTCTATAAGAGAAAGCTCTTCCCCCCTGCTGTGGCCTTCACTATTCCAGGTACCGTCAAATAGCCTGCATATTTTGATCTAAGCAGGCATTGCAGATCATAGAAAAACAAAATTTTGCTTAGATACTGTGGCATGAGACTATTTAATGGTCTATAAGGTTAATAATAGTATTTTATAATCAATGCGAGATTTCACTGGGAGCCAATGCAATGTGGATAAGATCGGGGTGATGTGGTCTTATCTTCTGGTTTTAGTGAAGACTCTAGCAGCTGCATTCTGGACTAACTGGAGTTTGTTTATGCACCTACTTGAACATCCAGACAGTAAGACATTACAGTAATCTAGTCTAGAGGTAACGAAAGCATGAACTAATATTTCTGCATCATGTAGTGACAATATATTTCTTATCTTAGAAATATTTCTGAGATGTAAGAAGGCTATCCTAGTAATATTATCTACATGAGCATCAAATGATAGACTGGAGTCATTAATTACTATAATGTTTTTTACTGCTGCACATGATGAAACAAAAAGTCCATCCAGAGTTACTATGTGACCAGAAAGCTTACTTCTAGTTACACATGATCCAAATGCAAGTACTTCTGTCTTATCAGAATTAAGTAAAAGGAAGTTAGTTAGCATCCAACTTCTAATGTCCTTTACACAATCCTCAACTTTATTAAGCTTCTGTCTGTTCTCTGGTTTCGCTGAAACATACAACAGTATATCATCAGCATAACAGTGGAAGCTAATTCCATGTTTACGAATAATTTGACCTAGAGGTAGCATATGTAAAGTAAAAAGCAGTCTAAAACAGAACCTTGTGGAACACCAAAATTAACCTCGGTATGCGTGGAGAAGTCTCCATTTACATGTACGAACTGATAACGATCGGTCAAATAAGACATGAGCCAGGAGAGGACTGCTCCCTTAATGCCAACAACATTTTCTAATAATAATAATAAATGTAACGAGTTACTACCCACCTCTGAGTATCCGTGATAATCAGTATATGTAAATCGCCATGTGAATATGCTCTTTCTGTATCAACACATTTGATAAATTTTAATTAAATAAATTCAGTGAGCTTTTTCTCAGTGTGTGGACTTCTGTGTTCACTTTAAACCAGTTTTTAAATAGTAAAATTTTTAATCTAAGAAAAGAACAAACGTTTCCATAGGCAAAAAAGGAGAAGATGTAATTCATTCAATGTTACCTTGAGGAATTTTTCTGCAGTGAAAAAAAACCCTGCTCATTTACAAAAACCCTAACCTAAGCTGAGACTCAAACCCTGGTCACTGGCATACTAAACCTGCATGTTACCGCTGCACAACTCAAGTACACCTAATAAAACTCCATTAATTTAAATACTATAGTTACCTATATTACGTGACTCAACCATGCTCACTCTTGATCAGGACATAGATTGACCAGTAAACAGAGTCCTTCATCCACAAACTGAACTGCTGCTTCATCACCCAGACCAATATAGGCTCGAACACTGCTGCCACTGACCTGATTAGTTGGTCAATCTTGTTTATCAATTTCTATTTCCTTCACTTGTGAATAAAATGCTGTGATATTTAAACTATTACACCAGGAACACAGACTCTCATCTGGAGAGAGCATCACACTCATTTCTAGGAGAGAATCATGGGCATGGAGTTGGTCTTTTTGATCCTAACAGCTTAAGACTCAGCAGCAAATCTTTTCCATGCATTTGATCTTCTTGGTCAACCGCACTTGGTCAGAAGTGTTTGTGCATGGTCTTGTCTTGCCCTCTTGAGGTGCCAACCAGTTTGCCAGAAGATTACAAAAACTTTCACCCATGCTATTGTAAAGCGTCATTCCCTTTCAAAGGGAACTCAATGTTGCGTTTAGCATAACAGTATGGGATAGCCCTTGCACGTACAACCGGTATCTGAAGTTTGTGTAAAATTATGCCTCTATTTATAGGCCTGCCATGATCAAGTGACGTGGCAATTAAGAACGTCGTGTGATATAAATATGGCACCTGTGAACCGCGCCATCAGCCTTATTATCTTCAGCGAGACTGCACGTTGGTTGTTTCGATCATTTTCTCTTTATCTTTGTTCAAAATCTCAGAAGATTTCTATCCCTTTAAATAAAGAAGAGAAGAAGGGATGTTCATTAGAAATGTTCAGCAGAAAATGGTCATTAGAAACGTGTAGCAGAAATGCTCAGCAGAAATGTTCAGTAGAAATGTAGAAATGTTCTGTAGAAATGTTCGTCAGAAGTTTTCAGCAGAAATGTTCAATAAAAATTAAACTTGAGAAAAAAAAGAAGAGAAGAAAAAAAGGAATGAGCGAGAGAGAAAAATATGAGTGAGAGAATTCAGGAAGCGAGTTACGGCTTGCTCCCGTTTCATCACGGGGAGTAGTGCACACTTTCTGTGTGAAGTGTCTAGGAAAATGCATGCGATGGAAGCCTCGAGAATATGCGCATTCTAACGCCTAAATCAGGTAGCTCTGCTTGCTTGCGACTCACTCTCTTCTCAGAAGACGAAGTGAGTTGAGTTTCAGAGCCTCTCTGATCTGGGCCAGCCGCTGCCGAGGTAGTTAGCCATCTCAGGTCCGGGGGGTCTCTTATGGATCCGGAAGAGGAGCCGGAGACGAGTGCTGCTCTATCTCTTGCTCCGTCTTCCGTGTCCGGCTCTCTGCTGGATTTTGGAGTTCACGTCGTAACTCCTCCTTCCGCTATGGAAAGCCAAAAAGGAAAAAATGAAAGAAAAAACACACAAAAATAATAGTAATAATTCCTCCCTGACTCGAATGAGTCAGAATGGTGTACTAATACATATAAAGAGCTGCTTGAAGTGATTACTAAGGCTGGATGAGCTTTTTTTCTCAACAGTGAAAGTAAATCCCTCCAACCCCTGCAGACAGCCAGGGGAACCGGAATTCATTTACTGATTTGCTTCTCTTTAAATCCAGTTTTAAACTGTGATATTACAAATGTCTTTCCTGATTATTACTTGCCACACTGTATGAGATAACCCCAGTAAAATTGCCTGAATTCTATAATATAATTTGCTCACCATGTTAGATTTAAATCCCCTAAAAACAGCAGGGTAAATTCTATCAACATTGAACAAGATAAAGCTGGATCTTGGCATCCTCTTCAGTCTCTATGAGAGACTATTGGAGCTGATGGGCAGCCAACATCATACCATTGGTCCTATTGGGGGAGACCGTTTCAGTGGTAGCTGAGAAGTTTGGGGTTTCATCCAAGGATGAAACCTCTGAGAGTAACCAGTGTCACACGGCGATGCCTACGTAAAACGTGCTCGAAGAATTTGAGTGTCCACGGTTTCTAGCCTTGGGTCACACTCTAGGGCTGTCTCCTTTAGCACAAAGTGGTAATGACAGAGGCCTCCCTCATGGGCTGGAGCACGGACTTAGACAGCTGTCCAAGTCATAGTCTCTGGAGTGGCCCTCATCTGGAGTGACATATAAATTGCCTAGAAATGTGGGCCATATTTCTAGCACTGAAATTCCTTCTTCCTCAATTGAGAGGTCACCATGTGTTTACAGACAACACAGCAGTGGTCATACAGTGCCAAGCGTTTGCGATAATGTGCAATGAGGCTCTAACAGCGTCCTGGAGGAATTTTGGCCCACTCATCTTTGCAGAATTGTCCTAATTCAGTTACATTAGAGGGTTTTCGAGCATGAACGGCCTTTTTAAGGTCATACCACAACATCTCAATAGGATTCAGGTCAGGACTTTGGCTAGGCCACTCCAAAGTCTTCATTTTGTTTTTCTTCAGCCATTCGGTGGTGGACTTGCTGGTGTGTTTAGGATCATTGTCCTGCTGCAGAACCCAAGTTCGTTTCAGCTTGAGTACACAAACAGATGGTCGGACATTCTCCTTCAGGATCTCTTGGTAGACAGCAGAATTCATAGTTCCTTTTATTACACGGCAAGTCTTCCAGGTCCTGAAGCAGCAAAACAGCCCCAGACCATCACACTACCACCACCATATTTTACTGTTGGTATAATGTTCTTTTTATGAAATGCAGTGTTCCTTTTACGCCAGATATACTTGGCACACACACCTTCCAAAGTGTTCCACTTTTTGTCTCATCGGTCCACAGAATGTTGTCCCAAAAGTCTTGGGGATCATCAAGATGTGTTGTGGAGAAATTGAGACGAGCTTTGATGTTCTTTTTGCTCAGCAGTGGTTTTCTCCTTGGAACTCTGCCATGCAGGCCATATTTTGCCCAGTCTTTTCCTGATGGTGGAGGCATGAACGCTGACCTTAACTGAGGCAAGTGAGGCCTGCAGTTCTTTGGACGTTGTTGTGGGGTCTTTTGTGACCTCTTGGATGAGTCGTCGCTGCGCTCTTGGGGGTAATTTTGGGCGGCCGCTACTCCTGGGAAGGTTCACCACTGTTCCATGTCTTCGCCATTTGTGGATAATGGCTCTCACTGTGGTTCGCTGGATTCCCAAAGCTTTGGAAATGGCTTTATAACCCTTTCCAGACTGATAGCTCATCAATTACTTTCTTTCTCAATTGTTCCTGAATTTCTTTGGGTCTCGGCATGATGTGTAGCTTTTAAGGATCTTCTGGTGGACCTTACTGTGTCAAGCAGCTCCTATTTAAGTGATGCCTTGATTGTGAACAGGTGTGGCAATAATCAGGCCTGGGTGTGGCTAGAGAAATTGAACTCAGGTGTGGACAACCACAGTTATATTATGTTTTAACAAGGGGGGGCAACCACTCCTTTTCACACAGGGCCATGATGGTTTGGATTTTTTTACCTTTAATAATAAACACCTTCATTTACAAATTGCATTTTGTGTTTACTTGTGTTGTCCTTGACTATTGTTTAAATTGGTTTGATGTTCCAAAACACTTAAGTGTGACAAACATGCAAAGGAACAGGAAATGAGGAAGGGGGCAAACACTTATTGACCACAAGGGGGATTATGTCCATGCCCCCTGATCAGGCAGGCGCAACTAATTCTTCTCTGGGCAGAGGGAACGTTTTGTCAGTGACTGTGTTATGGCCCAGTCTAGGTTGGGACACACAAAGTAAACAGCTCAGGATTCAAGTTGATTGATCTTTAAATTGTAAGTGAGGGAGCCAGGAATAGCAACAAAACAAGCTGGTTCATTAGATCACACAATATATACATATAACTATACAAATTCACCAGAACAGGTATATCTTCAGGGTGGGTCAAGGCCAAAATAATAAACAAAAGAACTCTATGATTAGGTTACTAGCTTACCTAAAAGGAAAGAAAAGAAAATACAAAATATTCTTAGCTAACTACCTAAGCAAAGAAAAAGACAAAAGGAACCCACTCCCAAAATAAATGGTAGCCACAACCCTACTGCCAGTGAACCAATTGTACACACACACATTATATATATATATATATATATATGTAAATAAAAGTGAAGAGAATACAAAACAGATTTAGGGATGACTCTCAGTTTGATTAAAACCAAGCAGAATTCAAAACCAGGGCAGCAGTCAAAAATACAGCATTAGTCACAAGGGCAAGCACACAAATATAGCAATCTCCTAACAACACACTAAACACCTCCAACATCCCACACATTCTCACACCATCTTCCTCCTTACAAATGGCTGCCAATCAGTGAGGTCATCAAGGGGGCGGAAGCAAGGCAGGCTGGAAAGTCTGGAAGGGAGTTTGGACCTGCACACTGAATGTCACAGCACAAAAAAACTCCCCCACAAGATAGCGGTTTGTAACACCCTCCCCACCTAAGTGTGAACCTGAAATTATTCACAACAACACTAACAACCAAAAAACAAAACAAAAACAACCTCTCAATAACATCAAGTTCGGGATAGAGTATCAGTGATCACATTTTGGGCACCCTTCTTATGGGCAATTAATAAATTAAACCCTTGCACAATAAGAGACCATCACATGAGCCTTTGATTGTAATTACTCATATTGTGTAAAAAGACTAAGGGGTTATGGTCAGTAAAAACATGTACGGGTTTAGCACTATCACTAAGATAGACCTCAAAATGTTGGATGGCTAATAGTAAGGCAAGCGCTTCCTTTTCAATGGTACTATAGTTAAGCTGATGTTTTAAGAACTTCTTTGAGAAATAACAAACTGGGTGTTCTATCCCCTGATCATCATCTTGTAGAAGCACCGCTCCAGCACCCGTTCCACTGGCATCAACTTCTAATTTAAATGGTCTGCTCAGGTCCTGAGCAGACAAAACTGGAGACCTAGTCAGGAGGAGATTAAAAGACTCAATGGCAGCCTGACACTCTGTGGACCATTTGAACACCACATTTTTACACAACAAGGTCGTTAAGGGCGGCTGTGATGCAGGTGGTAGAGTGGGTTGTCCACTAATCGTAGGGTTGGCGGTTCAATTCCCGGCCTGGATGACTCCACATGCCGAATTGCCCTTAGGCAAGACACTGAACCCCAAGTTGTTCCCGATGGCAAGTTAGCGCTTTGCATGGCAGCTCTGCTACCATTTGTGTGTGTGAATGGGTCACAGTGTAAAGCTTTGGATAAAAGTGCTATATAAGTGTGCCATTTAGTTAAAGGTAGAACCACATCTGAGAAATTCCTACAAAAACACCGGTAGTAGCCGGCCATCCCTAAAAAGCGACGCAAATCACACCTTGTTGTAGGAGCAGGGAACATACAGATCACCTCAATTTTTCCAGTTAATGGTGTAACCACCCCTTGTCCTACCCGTTTACCCAAATAGGAGACAACTCCTTTTCCAAATTCACATTTTTCCAAGTTTAAAACAAGAGAGGCATCTGAGAGACGAGTAAAAACCAGCTCTAGTAGCTCAAGATGTTGCTTCCAGGTATCTGAGTAGACTACCACATTGTCAAGATATGCAGTGGAGTTCGGAACATCCCCAAATACCTGATTCATAAGTCGATGGAAGGTCGCTGGAGCATTACGAGGAACAAAAGCCATGATTGTATACTGGAAGAAGTTGTCAGGTGAAGCGAAAGCAGAGATCTCAGCTGCTCGTGGGGTAAGTAGAACTTGCCAATAACCCTTAAGAAGGTCCAGCTTACTAGTGAATTTAGCCGCACCAACAGAATCAACACAATCCTCCATTCTGGGAAGAGGAAACAATTCAGGTTTTGTCACAGCATTAACCTTTCAGTAATCCGTACAAAAACAAAAAGAACCGTCAGATTTTGGCACCAAAATACATGGGGAGCACCATGGATTCACACTCAGAACAGCTAACCCATTTTTCAGTAAATATTCAGTTTCCTGTTTCATAATTGCCTGTTTAGTAGGATTTACCCTATATGGGTGTTGTCTAATTGGTACGTGATCACCTATGTCAATGTCAGTTTCAATAATGGTAGTACATGAGGGAGCATCTGAAAATAGATTATCAAACCTACTTATTAATTTTTTAATATCTTCCTATATATAATAATACCTTCCAACTTCTCTGGCAACTGCTTTGCAGCTTCAGAATTGGCTAATTTGAGACAAGACACAGTTTCCTCAGAGATATAAATCATCAACCTCTGGAGAATATTCAGAAGGAGAACATTGACCTTCTCCAGGAAGTGTAACAACTGCCATCACAGCAGGAACAGGATTGGACTCAGACAGTGAAGGATGAGCATGATACTTTTTCAACAGATTGATGTGACATATGCGGGTTTTATGTCTACGACCAGGCATACTGAGAACATAGTTAGTAGGACTCAATTTTTGTTTAACCTCATATGGTCCAAACAAACCGGGTTGTTAGAGAGGATCCTGGCACAGGCAATAATGGTAATACTAAATCACCAACACAACAGGTTCAAGAGGCCGCCTTACGGTCATACCTCTCTTTCATAGACTCTTGGGCAGAACGCAATGCGAGACCTGCCATTTCCCTCGCTAACCCCAACCACTCATGAAGAACTTGAACCTCCCGATGGGGGAGAAGACTTTGCCAACCACAGTTCTTGAAGGGCCTTTAAGGGGCCTCTCAGAGTATGACCAAACACCAGATCCGATTGGCTAAAGCCAAGAGATTCTTGCACAGCATCACTCAGCAAATAATAAAAGGGGCACCCCCTCATCCTACTCATTCTCCGTTTCCACACAGAATGTACGCAGCATAGTTTTAAAAGTTTGATGAAAGTCCTCCAAGGCACCTTGCGACTCAGGATGATAGGCACTGGAAACTTGGTGGGAAATTCTCAACTCACGCATTACTTGTGAAAATAGTCGTAGGACATGATATTGGTCCCACAATCAGTCTGTATGCACTTGGGGAGCCCAAATGTAGTGCAAAATTTAATGAGGACTACTTTCGATTTATGTGTGCGCAAGGGAATGGCTTCAGGGAACCGGGTGGCAGCACACATAATAGCAGCACAAATAACAGTTTTTGGCAATGGTCCAACACAAACATAATACGTTCAAAAGGGTCTGTGCTGACTACTATGAGTTTTAAGGGAGCAGGAGGAACAACCTGATTAGGTTTACCCACTAACTGGCAAGTATGACAAGTGCTGTAGTATCTTGCAACATCACTTTTTATACCGTGCCAATAAAAATAACGTAATGCACACAATAAGTCTTATGGACCTCGGTATTTCCAGAACAAGGATGATCATGAGCTAATGTCAGAACATGACTTCTCATTGGGCTAGGAACTACCACCTGAAATGTTTCCAACCAATCATCACTGGAACTAGGAGGAAATGATTTCCTCATTAACACCCCATCTTCAATAAAATATAATGACTGACAAGTTTCAGTTTCTGATTGACCATGTACAGATTCAAAACACTGTGTTAACAAAG
Organism: Ameiurus melas; assembly: GCA_012411365.1. NCBI lineage: Eukaryota > Metazoa > Chordata > Actinopteri > Siluriformes > Ictaluridae > Ameiurus > Ameiurus melas. The sequence continues at coordinate 78,129 of CM022774.1, forward strand.
TATTTAATTTTTGAGCAGCCCTTAACTGGTCACGAGACACAGGTAGATCTATCTCAGGAACAGAATGGACCTCTACCTCATGTGGTATTTCACAGGCAATGTCAAGTTCCTGAAAGCACTCAATTCAATTCAATTCAATTTTATTTGTATAGCACTTTTTACAATAGTCATTGTCTCAAAGCAGCTTTACAGAAATAAAAAACAGGTATAAACAGTCAGAAACAGATAAAGAGAGACAAACAGGAACAGATAAACAGAGACAAACAGGTAGAAAACAAATGGAATTTATCCCAACTGAGCAAGCCACTGAGTGGCGACGGTGGCAAGGAAAAACTCCCTAAGATGTTTTTTGAGGAAGAAACCTTGAGAGGAACCCGACTCAGAAGGGAAACCCATCCTCATGTGGGTAACACAGAATGTGAAGGTAACACAGATAATGTGAAAATGAGAAGTATGGCCTTAGGAGCAGCCGTAGTCCCAGCAGAAGATTTGGGCTCATCCAGAGGTAGAAGGGATCTGGATCTCCAATATCTCCAAAAATTCGTGTGGGGCTCGGCAAAAAGAGAGAGAGAGGGAGAAAAACGATTAGGACTGTGAAGTAGTGAGATATAATCTAGTCAGGGTAAGCTTGAGTAAACAAATATGTTTTAAGCTTAGATTTAAACACTGAGACTGTGTCTGAGTCCCGAACACTAATAGGAAGACTGTTCCATAACTGTGGGGCTCTATAAGCGAAGGCTCTTCCCCCTGCTGTAGTCTTCACTATTCTAGGTAATGTCAAATAGCCTGCACCTTTTGATCTGAGTAGGCGTGGCAGATCATATAAAACCAGAAGGTCGCTTAGATATTGTGGTGCAAGACCGTGTAGTGCTTTATAGGTTATTAGAAGTATTTTAAACTTAATGCGAAATTTTACAGGGAGCCAATGCAGTGTGGATAAGATCGGGGTGATGTGGTCGTGTCTTCTAGTTCTATTAAGGACTCTAGCAGCTGCATTCTGGACTAACTGGAATTTATTTATATTCCTACTGGAACATCCAGACAGTAAGGCATTACAGTAATCTAATCCAGAGGTGACGAAAGCATGAACCAGTATTTCTGCATCATGTAGTGACAGTATGTTTCTTATCTTAGAAATATTTCTGAGATGAAAGCAAGCTATCCTAGTAATATTATCTACATGAGCATCAAATGATAGACTGGAGTCAATAATCACTCCGAGGTCTTTAACTGCTGTACATGATGAAACAGAAAGACCATCCAGAGTTACTGTGTAGTCAGGAAGATTACTTCTAGCTACACGTGGGCCTAATAAAAGTATTTCTGTTTTATCAGAATTAAGTACTCCTCTTGAGATAGAAAGGATGCTGATAAATCAACTACATCATCCAACTTTCATTGTTGGTCTCGCTTTAACACACAAACAGGAAACACAGAAGAGTGCTGGTCACCACGCTGAAAATCAGCACTCATAGGTTCTGAAACTACTTCAGGTAATGAAAATACTTTATTTCCAGCTATATCATTTCCTAGAATGAACGAAACACCACTGACGGGCAAAACTGGACGAACAGCCACCTTCACCAGACCTGAGAAACCCTCAGTTTCCAAATATACCATGTGCAGAGGCGCACGAATCACAGCCAGATCAATGCCTTGGATTAACACGTCACTGCCTGCATACGAAGCTTCAGAGAAGGGTAACACCTTTTCTAGCACAATGACTGAGCAGCCCCAGAGTCTCTCAGCAGACATACAGGCTTCTTTAACTCATAAGGACCCAAGGACACATATCCTGAATATACGAAAGTTTCGAATTCTGGCTCAATTCCACAAGGACCTTTAGAAACGTTCTGTGAAGCTGTGCTTGCATTAACCATTTTAACCTCAGTTTGTTGCCTTGCTTGCTTTCGCTTTAGTACTGGGCAATTTGCAATGATGTGACCTGGCTCATGACAATAAAAACATTCATAAGATCCAGCTGAGGGTTTAGAAAGGGTACGGGTTTTACTCGCAAGCTTCGGCGAACGTGCTGACACATCTTTCCGAGACGAAGGAGGACTGAACAACTTTATGGATCGAGACATACTCGTGCAAAAATAACAGCTTTTGACAGTGTATCAATTCTCTGCTCATTTAAATGTACCACCAGTGATTCTGACATGATTCCTCCATGATTCCACCTTAAATTCCTGCAACATCATCAGTTCCCAAAACTGATCAAAATTCCTCAACGCCACTAGCTGAACACTATTTATCACACAGCATGGCTTTCTCACGGGCAAATTCTACATATGTTTTTTGCACAGATTTAACAGTGTTCCTAAAATTTTGCCGGTAAGCTTCTGGCACACACTCATATGCTCTGAGAACCGTAGCCTTAACAGTATCATAATCTAAACTCTGTTGTAAGGTTAGGGCAGAATATGCTCTTTGTGCTTTGCCAGATTGCTTACACTGCAACAACAATGCCCACAAACTTTTTGGCCAACTTAATGTTGTGGCTATTCTCAAAAACACATCAAAATAAGCATCCACTTCATCTTCTCGAAATACAGGTCGGTTAACATCAAAGATAGGTGGACTCACCAATGAGGACGGCACTGGAGTCGGCTGTGGGCTGGAGTGCTCTGCATCAACAGGACACAGGGAGGTTGCTCACAGGGAGTTAAGCTTTCATGGCAGTGGCACTGGCTCCTGCTGCTGAGCTGCCAGGTCGAACCTTCTCCCTTCAGCGTCCAGCTCCCGGACTTGCAGTAGCTGTGTCTGGTACTCTTGCCGCTTTATCTCCAACTAGAGCTCTTTTAGTGCTAGTTGCCAACCGGGGTCCACTGCGCCGGCCTCAGGCTGCTCACGACCCACCACAACCTTATCATCGGGCTCAGTCACAGCCTCCGCCCTGCTGGTAACCCGGAAAAGGCTGGGTAGGCTGCGTGGCAACGCCTGGAAGTGCTTCGTGCTGAGGGAGGATTTGTTGAGCCACGAGTGCCTCATACAACGCTTCTTTAACTACCTTTTTTCTAACCATATGGGGAAGTGACACATGAAAAAGGTCTCCAATAAGGAGTAGATCATCCTTCCTACACCTATCAAAGTCCTCTAATGAAGGACACAACAAAGAATTATGTAAACATTATCAGATCAAAGGCCATATTACAAAAGGTACAATACACCAACACAACCTGACTCACCACACAAATCACAAATAAATAAAGAATCAATCCCGGATGAGCCCCCAAATCTGTTTCGGCCCAGTCTAGGTTGGGCCGCACAGAGTAACCAGCTCATGAATTCAAGTTGATTGATCTTTAAATTGTAAGTGTGGGAGCCAGGAATAACAACAAAACAAGTTGGTTCAAAAAGGTGGTGGTGTATTATATCACACAATATATACATATAACTATACAAATTAACCAGAACAGGTGCATCTTCAGTGAAGGTCCGAATTTAGCCTATTACCCCAAAACACTTAAAATTCAACATAGAAGCCAATGCTCACATCTGTAAACCCAGTTGGAGATAGAAAAAACACACCAACCGTGAGTGAGAAGATGCAAGGGTCCAGATTTTATTTCCACCAACCGAGATCCACACCAATGAGAATTCTCAGAAGTGATCTGACATCTGTAGCTTAAGCTAAAGTACTTATAGCTTATGTACAGAGAAAATAACCAATAAATTTCAGAAGGCCTCTCAAACAGTTACAATGATGTAAAAAAAAAAAACCCCTCTCAAACAGTTACCATTAGGCTAAAAATAGCTGCCCAAACAGTTACCATTAGGTAAAAAAAACAAACCTTTCACGGTAAACATTAGGGTTGAAAATGGGAGAGAGAGAAAAGAAAACAATTTGGAGTGATGACCTTGATCTCACTGCGCAGGTGCCATGTAATTCAACCATTCTTATAAATGGCTCCTCACGGACGGTTCTCTGAGACGATTCTCTCTTACAAATTTAAGGCCCTTGTCTACAGCATGCCCGACCCTTCCCCGCGAGACAAGAATCTTTATCCTCTGCATTATGAGTAAGTAAGTAAGTAAGTAAGTAAAAATTTTTTATAAAGCACATTTCACACAGCAATGCTGACCAAAGTGCTGAACAGAGTACAGAAAATAAAATAGAAATTGAATAAAACAAAGTAAAACAGACAAAAGACAGTAGAAAAATCAATAAAAATTAGTTTAAACAATAAAAATAATATCAAAAAGCCTGGTGGAAAAGATATGTTTTAATCCTATTTTTAAAGATAGCAATGGAAGGTGCAAGGCGGATGTCCAGTGGCAGTTGATTCCATAGACGGGGGGCGGCAACAGCGAAAGCTCTATCCCCCTTTGTTTTTAACCGAGAACGAGGGACATGCAAAAGAAAGCTATCTGAAGATCTTAGACATCGGTTTGATGAATGTGGCTTAAGAAGATCCACAAGATATGAAGGAGCTTGATTATTAAGAGTTTTAAAAACAAACATCAAAACTTTAAAATGAATCCTAAAACGGACTGGGAGCCAGTGAAGCGATGCTAAAATTGGGGTGACATGATCAAACTTCTTTGCCCTGGTCAACAGCCTTGCAGCTGCATTCTGAACCATCTGAAGACGAGCCTCAGATGATTGCGGAAGACCCAAGTATAATGAATTACAATAATCTAAGCGAGAAGTGATAAAAGCATGAATAACCTTCTCCAAATCTTGAAAAGACAAAAATGTTTTGAGTTTTGATATAGTCCGAAGTTGATAAAAACTAGTCTTAATCACCGAATTTATCTGCTTGGTTAAGCATAATTCTGAGTCCAGAACGAAGCCAAGATTCCGAACATGGGAAGAAATTGTAGGAAAGTGTTTATTGAGCTCGTTAATGAGACCATCTCTCAATCTCAGGGGGCCAAAAACAATTATTTCAGTTTTGTCTTCATTAAGTCGGAGGAAATTATTTGCCAACCATTTTTTAATGTCACCCAGACAGTCCAACAATGGCTGAATGGAGTCACCAGCTTTCAAAGGAATGTACAACTGGGTATCATCAGCATATAAATAAAAAGAGAATGTTAATGAGTTAGTGAGTAAGTTTCTTTTACATTTTTTCTGTATTTCTGGTTTATAATTTACTTTCATATCTGTTTTATATTTCTATTTTATATATGGTTATACTACTTCCAAGTGGTTTACTGTACTCCCTACTTCATAAAATTATTATATTATCCTTTTTATTTTTTCTTGTAAAGTTCTAACGTTATGTGTGTGTGTTCGGGCCTTCAGGGAGTGTGTGTTAGACAGAGAGGGAGAGACAGAGAGAGTGTGTGTGTGTGCTATGTCTGCACGCCTGACCGTGACTGTGTAATAGTGTGTGTGTTATCTATGTGTGTGCGTTTCCTTTACTCTCTTTCTCTGTGACTATTAAACCGTAGTGTGTTAATCTTAAAATGTGAATCCTGTTCATCAATATCCACCTAATACCGCCTCTGTGTGTCTAGGTGCGGGGATCAATAAAGTATCTATCTATCTTTTCCCTCTTTCATTTATTGGAAGGGCTGGATTTGTATTCGAGCTCCCGCCACCAAATCGTGCATCTCACTGATGATTTTCAATAAAATTACCTATTAATCATACTAGGTCTCCCTTGTGTTTATTTTATGTATATTTTTAACCACAACAGTAGCTAGCTTACCAAAAAGGAAAGAAAAGAAAATACAAATATTCTTAGTTATTGCTTATGAGGCCTTGCTAAGCCTCTGGGCATAAAGGCTCATTCCACTAGGGCTAACCCACAAAGGGGTATACTTACAGGATGTGTGTGCTGCTGCAGGGTGGTCTAAACCACACACATTAATTCATTATTACAGCCTGGATATTCATTCCATCCCGAGCACGAGTGTCTTGCAGTGACCATCGGGCTTTGGCCGTACACTCAGTATGACAGAGTGGGTATTCTCGTTCCCATACTATGCTAAACTCAACGTCGAACGTCTGGGTTATGCATGTAACCCTCTTCCCCGAGAAGGGAACGAGACATTGCGTAGCTTTGTCATACCAGGGCAGGCCTGTGAACTGCATCTTCGCTTCAGATAATAGAGGCTGACGGCGCGGTTCACAGATGCCATATTTATATCACGCGACACGCTTAATTGCCACATCAGGCCTATGAATAGAGGCATGATTTTACACAAGCTTCAGATACCGGTTGTACAAGGGCTATCCCATACTGTTATGCTAAAGGCAACGTCTTGTTCCGTTCACAGGGAACAGGGTTACATGCGTAACCCAGATTATTCTAGGGCTGGTGGATAAGCTCTAAGATTGTTTTGTTTGTTTTTTTAAATATAAATTTATACATTGTCCAATAAGGTACCCAGAGTGCTGCTTGTTATACTAAACAACACATACAAAATACCAGGAAATAAAGTCCACTATAGCATTCCCGTTTCTACTGCCTGCTTTTGATTCACTGGAGAATTCACTGGAGTTATGACATATGCTGGATTTGAAACACTGTTTGAGAGGCTTGAGAAGGTATAAATAAACACAGGACTCTGCTAGATGTTGTGTCTGAATGTGTTCTATAATATGACTTATTTATTGAGATTGCTATCAGCTTCTGTTCTTAGACCCTGTTGAATTAACTGCATAGAAATTATGAATGAATTAATGAATTATTCTGATGTTATGTATTTAACTCTGGAGGGCCATGTGGAGCTGGAGAAATACAGATATGTTTATTTTGTAATGGTTCTCACACTTTACCTGTTAATCATTAGTTGTAATGGTCTGGTCATTTTTGTCATATTCACAAACAAACATCTCCATGAGCCCATGTACATTTTCATTGCTGCTTTGCTTTGTAATGCTCTCTTTGGAACAGCTGCTCTTTATCCGAAACTGCTCACAGATTTTTTGTCTGAAATTCAAGTTGTTTCTTTTGAATCCTGCATATTTCAATCATTTTGCATTTATACATATGGTGCTTCAGAGTTCACACTGTTATCAGCTATGGCCTATGACAGATATGTGTCTATCTGTAAGCCATTACACTATGCAACAATTGTAAAAATGTCCAGTGTTAAAAAGCTCTTATTTTGCTCTTGGTTTCTTCCTTGTTGTGAAATAGGCATTGGTGCAATATTAACATATCAAAGTAAGCTGTGTAAATTCAAATTAAATCGAATATACTGTAATAACAGTTCCATGATTAGATTGGGTTGTGGAGACTTTTCAGTAAGTAATTCATATGGACTGTTTGTTTTAAGCATTGTTGTGTTTCCTCCATTATTTTTTGTATTTTTCTCATATATCAGAATACTTTCAGTCTGTTTAAAGAATTCTAAAGATTTTAGAACAAAAGCTCTACAAACCTGCTTCCCACATCTTTTAATTTTCATCAGTTTCTCCATCACAACATGTTTTGAAATTATAAATACTAGATTAGAAGAAAAGATGCCTCACATTGTCAGCATGATTATGTCAGTGGAAAATCTGGTTATTCCTCCTCTATTAAATCCAATTATATATGGACTGAAACTGAAGGAGATATTGAATAGGATTAAGAAAATGATTTGGAAAAATAAGATAAGGGTATGCCAAGAGGTTATTAAACACAGACCTGCATTTATTCATTAGCCGTATATTTCTGTACTTTACTAAATATTTATTTGTAGTAAATCTAAGCCTATTTAACATACAAAACATTAAAATGTAATATGTTGTGTTGGTTTAATATAAGCTTTTTATTGGTTTGTCATTGGATTGTATATTTTCTGATTAGAAAACACCAAAAAACCTTAATGAGCAACAATGCAACAGGCTTTTCTTAAAACAATTACAAATATTTACATTTAAAATGAGAAATGAACATTCATGTCAAGTTGACATGAATGTTATTGACATCCATATTGCAGTGGTTTGGCAGGCAGTTAAAAAATTTATCAGTTTTATTCTCCCTGCTTGTTGATTAAACTCTGTACAGCTTTTGATACCATAGATCTCAATAGTCTTCTAGATAAACTAGAAATATTTATTTGGTGATGGTGTTTATGTAGTAACTCTGGAAGTTCAGAGTTATATTATGAGCATCAGTGAAAGACCTTGCTTATCAACCATAGACTGTCATTTGAAGCTCATGTAGATTATACTGCTTGAATATACTTTTTCCTCAGAAATATCACTTGGATAAGAAATATAATCTCATTATTTGATGCTTTTATTACCTCTAGTTTGAACTGTTGTAACCTCCTGCTGTCTGAATGTTTCAGTAGGTGCATAAACATGCTCTATTTAGGCCAGAATACAGCAGCCAGTGTCTTTACTAGAACCAGAAAGGTCGATCATATCACTTATATCTTATCCATACTGCATTGGTTACAACTAACATTTAAGACACAGTCTCAGTGTTTAAGTCTTGGTTGGAAAACTATTTGTTTAGTCAAGCTTTTTGTCAGTAGTTTTTGTCTTATGTAAATGTGCAAATCTGATGGGGTCGTGGGCATAGAGGTTTGGTGCATCTGGAAAGTTGAAGAAGAAACCTTAAGATTAACCAGACTCAAAAGGGAACTGGTACTCTTCTGGGTGACACTAGATCCAATCTTCCAGCTTCTAAATACTTGATGCTCTCTGGTTTTTGTGTTGATTTTGTTGATCGTTTTTAACAAAAAATTTGTCAGCTGAAACCCAGGGCTCAAACCAATCAATCTAATAGGACACATTGGGACAACAAAAAACACTTATCACTCACGTTTTAATATTTTCTATCACTTGGGTGGTTTCAAACAAAAATGCTCTAAGTTGTTTAACATCTAGATGTTAATATTGACATGTCAGTGCCAGAATTTGTAAATGGTGATTTCTCCATGCGTACTGAGGTTACTTTTGGAGTTCCACAGGGTTCTGTTTTAGGCCCACTGCTTTTTACTTTATATACGTTACCCCTAGGACAAATTATTCGTAAACATGGAATTAGCTTCCACTGTTATGCTGATGATACACAGCTGTATGTGTCAGCGAAGCCAGAGGACAGACAGAAGCTTAGTAAATTTGAGGATTGTGTAAAGGACATTAGACGTTGGATGTTAACTAACTTCCTTTTACTTAATTCAGATAAAAACAGAAATACTATGATTAGGACCACGTGTAGCTAGAAGTAATCATTCTGATTACAAAGTAACTCTGGATGGTCTTTCTGTTTCATCATGTACAGCAGTTAAAGACCTCGGAGTGATTATTGACTCCAGCCTATCATTTGATGCTCATGTAGATAATATTACTAGGATAGCTTTCTTTCCTGTCAGAAATATTTCTAAGATAAGAAACATATTGTCACTACATGATGCAGAAATACTGGTTCATGCATTCGTCACCTCTAGATTAGATTACTGTAATGCCTTACTGTCTGGATGTTCCGTTAGGAATATAAATAAGCTCCATTTAGTCCAGAATGCAGCTGCTAGAGTCATAACTAGAACTAGAAGATACGACCATATCACCCCGATCTTATCCACATTGCATTGGCTCCCAGTGAAATCTCGCATTGATTATAAAATACTATTATTAACCTATAAACCATTAAGTAGTCTCGTGCCACAGTATCTAAGTAAATTTTTGTTTTTCTATGATCCGCAATGGCTGCTTAGATCAAAAGATGCAGGCTATTTGACGGTACCTGGAATAGTGAAGGCCACAGCAGGGGGAAGAGCCTTCGCTTATAGAGCCCGACAGTTATGGAACAGTCTTCCGATTAGTGTTCGGGACTCAGACACAGTCTCAGTGTTTAAGTCTAGGCTTAAAACGTATTTGTTTACTCAAGCCTACCCTGACTAAATTCTATCTTATTAATTCACAGTCATAATAACTTTTTTCTCCCTCTCTCCTTTTGCCGAGCCCCACACAAATTTATGGAGATACTGGAGATCCAGATCCTTTCTGCCTCTGGATGGAGCTCAAATCTTCAGTAATTCCGGACTACTGGGACTACGGCTGCACCTAAGACCTTACAGACTTCGTATAAATCCATTATCAACTTTTTCACATTATCTGTTGTTACCCAAATGAGGATGGGTTCCCTTCTGAGTCGGGTTATTCTCAAGGTTTCTTCCTCTTAAAACATCTTAGGGAGTTTTTCCTCACCACCGTCGCCACTCAGTGGCTTGCTCAGTTGGGATAAATTCACACCTTCATTATCTGTATACCATGTTTCCATTTCTGTAAAACTGCTTTATTGTAAAAACCTCTATACAAATAAAATTGAATTGAACTGAATGCCCGTACTGATGGAGCCTCTGTTGGCCAAAATCCTCTAACTAAAAATGTAGGAGATTTTGAAATACATCAAGAGGTTGATTACATGGAAAAAGAGGACTGTGGATTATTTTTTAGATAGCATATGTCTTTAGTTTATTATTATTATTATTATTATTGTTAGTTATTATTAGAAATGCCACTTTAATAATGTATTGGTAGCTTAATTGAAAAATTGGTGGTAGACTGATATTTGTCACGATTGTCACATTCCGTGACATAACGGAAGATAGGACGGATGCAAGCGAAGTTCAAACGGTAGTTTTATTTAAAGAGAGACAGGCAGACATATCCAAAACGTGATCCAAAGCATTATCCAAAACATGCAAGAGGTCCGGTGATCGGCAAACAGGCATAAACTTGGGCAAGGCAGGGATCAAGGTCGAGGTCAACGAAAACGGGGTCGAGATACTAAACATAAAACAGGAAACCCAGTGAGGGATTGATAGCGGAGAAACCAGTGAACTAAACTAATAAGCCTAAACATGAAACATGACCTGAACTATGACAAATCTTGACGCCATTTTGGACGTCGGCCATGTTTAATTTAGACTTAAAATGCTGTATTTTATGAAAGACTTGGCATATCATTACGAAACTTGGTATGTGTCTTTGGCACAATGCTCTGAATGTCAATGCTACCTTGCTCAAAAATGATAATGCTATTCATAAAAATTCTAATAGCTTCTGTCTCCTTATGTCTACTGTCGTTAGACTGGTCTTGATAGATTCCGTGGTTCATGCCAAGAACAAGAATACCAATTATCTCATGGTCGAGCAAACCTCCTGTCCGCTATTTTTAAATGTTTTGAAAACCTACTTTTTCAAATCCTCCTAGACACTTTGTCCCATATGGAAGTATACAATGCCTTGCGAAAGTATTCGGCCCCCTTGAACTTTTCAAACTTTTGCCACATTTCAGGCTTCAAACATAAAGATATAAAAAAATATATTTTTTGTGAAGAATCACCAACAAGTGGGACACAATTGTGAAGTGGAACGAAATCTATTGGATTTTTGAAACTTTTTTAACTAATAAAAAAATGAAAAGTGGGGCGTGCAAAATTATTTGGCCCCCTTGCGTTAATACTTTGTAGAGCCTCCTTTTGCTGCGATTACAGCTGCAAGTCGCTTGGGGTATGTCTCTATCAGTTTTGCACATCGAGAGACTGAAATTCTTGCCCATTCTTCCTTGCAAAACAGCTCGAGCTCAGTGAGGTTGGATGGAGAGCGTTTGTGAACAGCAGTTTACAGCTCTTTCCACAGATTCTCGATTGGATTCAGGTCTGGACTTTGACTTGGCCATTCTAACACCTGGATACGTTTATTTGTGAACCATTCCTTTGTAGATTTTGCTGTATGTTTGGGATCATTGTCTTGTTGGAAGATAAATCTCCGTCCCAGTTTCAGGTCTTTTGCAGACTCCAACAGGTTTTCATCCAGAATGGTCCTGTATTTGGCTGCATCCATCTTCCCCTCAATTTTAACCATCTTCCCTGTCCCTGCTGAAGAAAAGCAGGCCCAAACCATGATGCTGCCACCACCACGTTTGACAGTGGGGATGGTGTGTTGAGGGTGATGAGCTGTGTTGCTTTTCGCCAAACATATCGATTTGCATTGTGGGCAAAAAGTTCGATTTTGGTTTCATCTGACCAGAGCACCTTCTTCCACATGTTTGGTGTGTCTCCCAGGTGGCTTGTGGCAAACTTTAAGCGAAGACTTTTTATGGATATCTTTGAGAAATGGCTTTCTTCTTGCCCCTCTTCCATAAAGGCCAGATTTGTGCAGTGTACGACTGATTGTTGTCCTATGGACAGACTCTCCCACCTCAGCTGTAGTTTTCTGCAGTTCATCCAGAGTGATCATGGGCCTCTTGGCTGCATCTCTGATCAGTCTTCTCCTTGTCTGAGCTGAAAGTTTAGAGGGACGGCCAGGTCTTGGTAGATTTGCAGTGGGCTGATACTCCTTCCATTTCAAAATGATCGCTTGCACAGTGCTCCTTGGGATGTTTAAAGCTTGGGAAATCTTTTTGTATCCAAATCCGGCTTTAAACTTCTCCACAACAGTATTACGGACCTGCCTGGTGTGTTCCTTGGTCTTCATGATGCTCTCTGCGCTTTCAACAGAACCCTGAGACTATCACAGAGCAGGTGCATTTATACAGAGACCTGATTACACACAGGTGGATTCTATCACCATCAGTCATTTAGGACAACATTGGATCATTCAGAGATCCTCGCTGAACTTCTGGAGTGAGTTTGCTGCACTGAAAGTAAAGGAGCCGAATAATTTTGCACGCCCCACTTTTAATTTTTTTATTAGTTAAAAATTTTTCAAAAATCCAATAGATTTCGTTCCACTTCACAATTGTGTCCCACTTGTTGGTGATTCTTCACAAAAAATAAAAATTTTATATCTTTATGTTTGAAGCCTGAAATGTGGCAAAAGGTTGAAAAGTTCAAGGGGGGGAATACTTTCGCAAGGCACTGTAATAGTGCCAAAAGTCCTTGAAACTTGAATTACATAACCTGAAAAAAACTTGTCACAATAACAATACTTGAATTTTTTCTGCCCAGCAATTTGACACGAATCGAAAAATAAACACTGCAATACCGCTTAAAATAAACACCGCACTTATTGTGAAAAGTTTTTTTCAGGTTATGTAATTCAAGTTTCAAGGACTTTTGGCACTATTATACTTCCATAGTCCCATGTATACAAAAGTTTGCCTGCATAATCTAGAGGCACTCATGACAAAAAGCTTTAAAAAACATTAAAAGCTTCTTTTTGCTGCTTATTGTACTGATTATTAGCTTGACCCTGGTATTGCTGCATGTAGACATTATTATTATTAATATTATCACCATTATCATTATCATTATTATTGTTAGTAATAATATTATTATTAATAATAATAATAATAGTAGTAGTAAGTAGCACTAGTAGTAGTCAGGAAAGAGGGTGGGACTTTTATGCAAGTTACTGACAGAAAGCCACTAAGGAAAATGTGGCCAGAAGAGATAGTATAAATATGTACTGAATGTTTTCTCACCACAGTTTTAAAATTTCTTCATCTAAACTATGATGGATTTTGTTTGTAATTGATGGATGTTACTAATGTTACGTATTTAGCACTTAATGGACATGTGGATTTGCAGACTTACAGATATGTTTATTTCTTAATTACTCTCACAGTGTATATATCAATCATTGTATTTAATTCTGTTGTAATTTTTGTCATATTCATGAACAAACGTCTCCATGAGCCCATGTACATTTTCATTGCTGCTTTGCTTTGTAATGCTCTCTTTGGAGCGACTGCTCTTTATCCTAAACTGCTCATTGATTTACTTTCTGAAAAACAAGTCAGTTCTTACCATGGCTGTTTATTTCAGGCTTTTTGTGTTTATACATATGCTGCATCAGAATTCATGCTGCTATCAGCTATGGCCTATGACCGATATGTGTCTATCTGTAAACCTTTACATTATTCAAATATTGTAAAAATGCCCACTGTCAGAAAGCTCATATGTTTATCATGGTTTTTACCTTGTTGTGCAATTGGTATAGCAGCTTTATTACTATCCCAGCTTTCATTGTGTAAATTTAAAATGAATAGAATATACTGTGATGGTTACTCAATTGTCAAATTAAGTTGTACAGGAACTTCTGTTAATAACTTTTTTGGACTTGCTGTTTTCAGCATTGCTATATTTCCTCCAGTGATCTTCATAATCTACTCGTACATGAGGATACTCGCTGTGTGTTTAAAGAATTCTAAAGATTTCAGAAGAAAAGCTCTACAGACCTGTTTACCACATCTGCTCATATTCATAAATTTTTCTGTTAACATGTGTTTTGAAATGATAAATTCAAGACTAGAATCAAATCAAATTCCCCACATTATTACCATAATCCTGTCAGTCGAATATTTACTTATTCCTCCTTTATTCAATCCCATAATATATGGATTAAAACTGCAGGAGATTTTGAAAAGCATCAAGAGGTTGATTTCATGGAAGAAGAGGGCTGTGGTTTATTTTTAGCCGTAGGTTGTTTTGCTTTGAACTACTATATCATTAAAATAATAATGATAATAATCATAATAATAATTATTAATAATAATAATTATTGTTATTATTAGTGCCAGTTTTCAGAATTTAATGAAGCTAAATTTCTGTATTACTTGCTTGCAGTAATATTACATTCATTACCAGTAAGGCTTACCAAACATAAAGGAAAAAGTGAAATCATTCTTATTTGGACTGTAATGCTGAAATAAAAAATAAATAAATAAAAAAGACCAGAATGTTATTTTGTATGTAAAATTCTATTCTTAATGTGAACCTCAACAGTATTGCATATCACAAGTTTCTATAATGAGAACAGATTTCACATTTGCCATTTTAGTTCATGGACAGATTATGTATTGACATTATTAGTACAATAGTACAATTAAAAGCTATTTTAATGCCACACTAAGGAAATTACATAGAATCTGACAACAGCATTTTAATAAAAAATGACATTAATTAGAAAGTATTAAATGTTAAACTGAAGACTTATCAAAATACATTTTATTTGTTATTGTCATAAAAATATTTTCTATTGTAGGGAGAAATAAAACTGGAGGCACATTGATTTTGTTTTTTTTTTTGTGTATTTTATTGTAATTAAATAGCAATGTGGATTCCGTTGTTCAGTTTACATGCATAAAGTTTTCCACACATGGACTTTGCAAAAAACACTTAGGAGTATGTAAAAAAATAAATAAAATATATATATATATATATATATATATATATATATATATATATATATATATATATATATATATATATATATATATATATATATATATATACACACACACACACTATAGGGTGCAGTAAACATTAATTAACTAAACAAATTTGATATTTGATGTACAGCCCTTGAACCTTAAAAATGGATCAATAGTCTCATACACTTTTTGTGCAGTTTTATAAGGAAACTGTTTGGTAAGTTTTTTTAAACGTCAAGCACTTGCTTCTGTTCCCTTTCAAAGGGAACTCAGTGTTGCGTGAGCTCCACACTGTCGGAAGCACCCTCGCATGTGCCTGGCATCTGATACTTGTGTAACATCATGCCTATTTATAGGCCTGCCCTGATAAGGTGATGTGGCAATTATGTGCATTATGTGATATAAAAACAGCATGTGAGTTGTTTGTGTAATGCTCACAAAAAGACTCTTCATTTCCTCTCTATCTTTTCAAAAAATCTCTTTACTTTTCTGTCACTTAAAAAAAAACGAGAGAGAAATGTATGAGTGAGAGAGAATTCAGGAAGTGTGTTATGCCTTGCTCCCGTTTCATCACAGGGGATAACGGACACACTTTCTGTGTAAAGTGTCTAGGGAAGAGCACACCAGGGCAGCGTTGGGTTTCAGCTGACTAGAGTTGGGTTTCAGAGCCTCGTGGACCTGGGTCAGCTGCTGCCAAGGCAGCTAGCTGGTTCAGGTTCCGGGGATATCATAGGGATCTAGAAGGGGAGCTGGAGAAGAGTGCTGCACTATCTCTTGCTCTGTCTTCCGGGACCGGCTCTCGGAGATAACACAGTATCTATGCCTCCATGGCCCATCAAGACCACTTCTTGTTTGCCTTTTTTGGCACTGATTATCATTCTTAAATAAGGGCTACTAACAAGCTGCGACTGTCACTGCCCGGTACTACGAGCTGTCCATGGGGGGAAATTGGCCTCCATACTCGCCTTCCGTGGCTCCCTCACATTTGTTCTGGTCCAGGCTCCACTATGGGTTGCATAACAGATAGATGGTCCGAAATTCCAATGTAGAGGTGAGGAACTGCTCAGAATGCCTGTTTGATGTTAGTGTAAACCCGCTCTAATGGATTATCACCCCTTGTTGCAAAGTCCACATCTTGGTAATAATGTGGTAAGACTGACTTCAGTTCTGCTTGATTAAAGTCACCAGCAATGATGTAAACACAGGCCGGAATAGCATTTTGCATCGCCGTGACAAACTGATACAATATGGAAAGTGTGTCTTTTGTGTTTGCACTGGGGGTAATATATACAGCCGTGATCCTAATAGCTGTGATTTCCCTTGGCAAGTAGTGTGGTTGACATTTTACAGTCAAGAACTCTATATCTTCCGAGAAGAAGCTTGAGATGTTTTTTTTGTTTGTGCACTGGTTGTTATTTGTGTAAACACATACACCTCCTGCCCGAGATTCACTGCTGAGAGCGTGGCTCCTGTCTGCAAGGACTATTGTAAACCTGCTTATGTTGCACCCTGTATCAGACAGTGATGGTAGGAGAGTTCATTGATGTAGAGGCCTGTGTATCATGTCTGTGTAGAATCCCCAGTTCACAAAGTGTATTGGGGTCCAAGACCAGTATATTGCTGGATAGGCTTCTCCAGAACACTGCATCTCCAGAACACTTTAGCATATGCATACCAAACTTTTTTATGTCATAGCCATCATGACTTGAGGGTGCCTGCTCAATTTCGTAACAGTGCCCTGTAGTGGTCATGAGATATGAAAAACCACATTTTTGCTAATAACCTGTGATAAATTTGTCATAAAATAATCATATTAGTCTCATTAGATTCAAGGGGCATACCGAGTGCAACGACATGAAAAATTACTATGGTGGCCATTTTTAATTTAGTCATAAATGCATTTCATATCGGCATATCATTACAAAACTTGGTATGTGTCTTTGGCACGATGCTCTGAAGGGACTCTATGTTTTGGGACAGCGCCACCTGTGTCAAAAATTATAATGCTATTTATAAAAATGCAAGTTTTTTACTCCTTTTGCCTACTGTCGTGAAACTGGTCTTGATAGATTTTGTGGTTCATGCTGAGAACAATGATACTAATTATCTCATAGTTCAGCAAACTTGCTGTCTGCTATTTTTAAATGTTTTGAAAACCTACTTTTTTGAATCCTCCACACAAGGCGGGGTACACCCGGGACAGGGTGCCAGTCCATCGCAGGGCACAATCACATACACACTCATTCATATACTACGGACAATTTAGACACGCCAAATCAGCCTAGCATGCATGTCTTTGGACTAGGGGAGGAAACCAGAGTACCCAGAGGAAAGCCCACACACACTGATTTTCTGGTGCTCATGTTCTTGATGTCGCTGTGCAGGTATCCAGGATCCTGAAGGACGAGCGCATTGGAGCGGTTGTGCTGCACGCCGGGACGAACGACACCAGGCTACGGCAGACGGAGGTTCTGAAGAGGGACTTCTCCAGCCTGATCGAGACGGTGCGAGGCAGATCACCCACAGCGAGGATCATCGTCTCTGGACCTCTTCCCACATTCAGACGTGGAGCAGAAAAGTTCAGTAGACTTCTCGCTTTAAATGAATGGTTAGTCTCTTGGTGTAATGAGCAGAATCTAGTGTTTGTTAATAACTGGAATCTGTTTTGGGAGCGCCCTAGGTTGTTTCGTTCTGATGGCCTGCACCCCAGCAGCGTTGGAGCGGAACTGCTGTCCGAGAACATCTCCAAGGCGCTTCACTCCAAGTGACTCTCTACCGTAAGTACATCTTCTGACAATAACAGTCAGTTTAATCAATGTTCATTTAATAGTCAATCACCAGTAATAAATACTATTGAGACTGTGTCTGTTCCCCGAGCTATACACATAAATAGGAAATCTCGTAACCTTCGTAACCTAATTAACATAAAATTAAATCATATTGAATGCACAGCCAGCATTTTTGATCTGAAGCTAGGACTATTAAACGTTAGATCTCTTATGTCTAAGGCTCTTATTATCAACGACATCATTACTGGCCAGGAATGTAATTTAATGTGTTTAACGGAAACTTGGGTTAAACCAAATGAGTACATAGCATTAAATGAAGCCAGTCCTCCTGGATACAGTTATGTACATCAGCCTCGTTCAACTGGTAGAGGAGGAGGTATTGGTTTTATCCATAGTGAAAATCTAGTCATCACACAAAAATATAGTCATAAGTTTAATTCCTTTGAAATTCTTTATACCAGTGTAAATCACGTAGCCAAAAAAAATAAGTCAATTTCTCTAATTATTATTTACAGACCCCCAGGGCCTTATACTGAATTTCTTAGTGAATTTGCAGACTTTGTATCAAACCTGGTTGTGTCTGTAAATAAAGCATTAATCGTCGTCGATTTTAATATTCATTTTGATAACCTGGAGGACCCTCAGAGAACAGCGGTTGTGTCCATCTTAGATTCAGTAGGGATTAATCAGAACGTAATCGGGCCTACTCATAGTGGTGGTCACACTCTTGACCTCATACTAACATACGGACTAAGTATAGAAAATATTGAAATTATTCCACAGTCTGAAGTTATCTCAGACCACCATCTTATCTCATTCATAATCCGTATGGATTATAATATCTTCACCTCGCCTCGCTACCGCGTAAAACGCACATTCACATCAGCTACTGCACTGAGCTTCATAAATAACCTACCAGAGACATCAATTAGATTTGGATCAGCGTCTGATCCAGTAGATCTCGACCAGGCAACTGAAAGTTTGGAGTCAACACTCCGTTGCACACTAGATAGAGTGGCTCCACTCAAAAGGAAAATAATTTGACAAAAAAAATTAGCACCCTGGTATAATGATCTAACGCGATCCTTAAAACAGAATTCTAGACAATTAGTACATAAATGGCGCCAAACCAAGCTGGAGATATTTCAGACAGCATGGAAGGAGAGCCTACTGCAATATAGGAAATCTCTTGTAGATGCTAAAAAGATCTACTTCTCCACCTTAATAGGAGACAACCAAAACAATTCCAGATTCCTCTTCAACACGGTAGCAAAACTAACTAGGAATAAAACCACTTCAGAGGAAAACACTCAATCATTTCATAGCAGTGAGTATTTCATGAAATTTTTCAGTTATAAAATTGAAAATATTAGAGATGAAATACAGGCCATTAAATTACAACCGGTCAGTAATATAACAAACCCATTAGATGACAATGTGGCAATACCGGATCAATGTTTAGAGTTTTTTGCTCCGCTTATAGAGACCGACCTAGCTACACTAATCTCATCAGCTAATTCATCAACCTGCATACTAGATCCTATACCCACATGTTTGTTTAAACAGATTTGTCCAGGAGTGGTTAGGTCACTTTTGAATATAGTAAATTCTTCCCTAGCCATTGGCTATGTACCTAAATCTCTAAAATTAGCAGTTATTAAACCATTGATAAAAAAACCTGACCTTGACCCGTCTCAATTATCCAGTTATAGACCAATATCAAATCTCCCATTCATCTCTAAGATTCTAGAAAAGGTTGTAGCAAAGCAGTTATGCTCATACTTAGAAAGGAACAACATTCATGAAATGTATCAGTCAGGATTTAGACCTCATCACAGCACAGAGCCAGCACTAGTTAAAGTAGTAAATGACCTTCTTCTGACCTCTGATCAGGGTTGTGTCTCGCTGCTTGTGTTACTAGACCTTAGTGCAGCTTTTGATACCATAGATCACACTATTCTCCTTGATAGATTAGAAAATGTTGTTGGCATTAAGGGAACAGTCCTCTCCTGGCTCAGGTCTTATCTGACCGATCATTATCAGTTCGTAGATATAAATGGTGATTTCTCCATGCATACTGAGGTTACTTTTGGAGTTTCCCAGGGTTCTGTTTTAGGCCCACTGCTTTTCACTTTATATATGTTACCCCTAGGACAAATTATTCGTAAACATGGAATTAGCTTCCACTGTTATGCTGATGATACACAGCTGTATGTTTCAGCGAAGCCAGAGGACAGACAGAAGCTTAGTAAAGTTGAGGATTGTGTAAATAACATTAGACGTTGGATGTTAACTAACTTCCTTTTACTTAATTCTGATAAAACAGAAATACTTTTATTAGGCCCACGTGTAGCTAGAAGTAATCTTCCTGACTACACAGTAACTCTGGATGGTCTTTCTGTTTCATCATGTACAGCAGTTAAAGACCTCGGAGTGATTATTGACTCCAGTCTATCATTTGATGCTCATGTAGATAATATTACTAGGATAGCGTTCTTTCATCTCAGAAATATTTCTAAGATAAGAAACACACTGTCACTACATGATGCAGAAATACTGGTTCATGCATTCGTCACCTCTAGATTAGATTACTGTAATGCCTTACTGTCTGGATGTTCCAGTAAGAATATAAATAAACTCCAGTTAGTCCAGAATGCAGCTGCTAGAGTCCTCACTAAAACTAGAAGATACGACCATATCACCCCGATCTTATCCACACTGCATTGGCTCCCTGTAAAATTTCGCATTAAGTTTAAAATACTTCTAATAACCTATAAAGCACTACACGGTCTTGCACCACAATATCTAAGCGACCTTCTGGTTTTATATGATCCGCCACGCCTACTCAGATCAAAAGATGCAGGCTATTATGATATTACCTAGAATAGTGAAGTCTACAGCAGGGGGAAGAGCCTTCGTTTATAGAGCCCCACAGTTATGGAACAGTCTTCCTATTAGTGTTCGGGACTCAGACACAGTCTCAGTGTTTAAATCTAGGCTTAAAACGTATTTGTTTACTCAAGCTTACCCTGACTAGATTATATCTCACTACTTCACAGTCCTAATCGTTTTTCTCCCTCTCTCTCTCTTCTTGCCGAGCCCCACACGAATTTATGGAGATATTGGAGATCCAGATCCCCTCTGCCACTGGATGAGCCCAAATCTTCTGCTGGGACTACGGCTGCTCCTAAGGCCATACTTCTCATTTTTCACATTATCTGTGTTACCTTCACATTCTGTGTTACCCAGATGAGGATGGGTTTCCCTTCTGAGTCGGGTTCCTCTCAAGGTTTCTTCCTCAAAAAACATCTTAGGGAGTTTTTCCTTGCCACCGGCTTGCTCAGTTGGGATAAATTCCATTTGTTTTCTACCTGTTTGTCTCTGTTTATCTGTTCCTGTTTGTCTCTCTTTAGATGTTTCTGACTGTTTATACCCGTTTTTTATTTCTGTAAAGCTGCTTTGAGACAATGACTATTGTAAAAAGCGCTATACAAATAAAATTGAATTGAATTGAAAGCCCCGCAGCACGGGGAGAACATGCAGACTCCACACACACACGGACCTGGAGGGACTCGAACCCCAGACCCTGGAGGTGTGAGGCAAACGTGCTAAACACTAAGCCACTGTGCGTCCACCCTTTGTCCGATTTATACAAAAATTTGCCTGCATCATCTAGAGGCACTCATGACAAAATTGATGACAAAATTATTCATCGAATTTTAATAAACTATATCGTTTTCGAGTGGCATCAACAAATTTGAAGAATGTGCTAAATAGAACTTGATTTTGTATCTCCGCAATGATTTGAGGGAAACTTACTAGGTGTCATCAGCATTAGGCCCTGAGGTTATTTGCAGAGATTTGGAACACTGGCCCTTACTGGTCAGGAGAAAGCCAAAAAATTGCTTTTTTTTTTGGCTAATAACTCAAGCGTTTTCCTCCATGACAACCATCATGTCCAGATTCTACCAGAGTGGTGTTAGAACAGCACCACATACTGGACAAAATTTCTAAGAAGTAGCTATTTTTAACTATTTTGTCGCAAAGCTTCTTTTGCTGCTCATGCTCATGGCAGCTCATGCTACTTATTGGCTTGATCCTGGTATTGGTGCTTGCAGCTATATTATATTTATTATTAATTATTATTATTATTATTATTAGTAGTAGTAGTAGCAGTCAGGAAAGAGGGTGGGACTTTTATTCAAGTTACTGGCTGAAAGTCACCAAGGAATATGTGGCCAGACGAGATAGTATAAATATGAACGTTTTCTCACCACAGTTGTAAAATTTCTTCATCTTAACTATGATGGATTTTGTTTGTAATTGATGGATGTTACTAATGTTACGTATTTAACACTTGATGGACATGTGGAGTTACAGACTTACAGATATGTTTATTTCTTAATTACTCTCACAGTGTACATATCAATAATTGTATTTAATACTGTTGTAATTTTTGGCATATTCATGAACAAACGTCTCCATGAGCCTATGTACATTTTCATTGCTGCTTTGCTTTGTAATGCTCTCTTTGGAGCAACTGCTCTTTATCCTAAACTGCTCATTGATTTACTTTCTGAAAAACAAGTCAGTTCTTACCATGGCTGTTTATTTCAGGCTTTTTGTGTTTATACATATGCTGCATCAGAATTCATGCTGCTATCAGCTATGGCCTATGACCGATATGTGTCTATCTGTAAACCTTTACATTATTCAAATATTGTAAAAATGCCCACTGTCAGAAAGCTCATGTGTTTTTCATGGTTTTTACCTTGTTGTGCAATGAGTATAGGATACATACTAGTATCTCAGCTTCCATTGTGTAAATTTAAAATGAATAGAATATACTGTGATAGTTACTCGATTATCAAATTAAGTTGTACAGGAACCTCTGTTATTAATCTTTTTGGACTTGCTCTTTTCAGCATTGCTGTATTTCCTCCAGTGATCTTCATAGTCTACTCGTACATGAGGATACTCGCTGTGTGTTTAAAGAATTCTAAAGATTTCAGAAGAAAAGCTCTACAGACCTGTTTACCACATCTGCTCATATTCATAAATTTTTCTGTCAACATTTGTTTTGAAATCATAAATAACAGACTAGAATCAAATCAAATCCCCCACATTATTGCCATAATCCTGTCAGTTGAATATTTACTTATTCCTCCTTTATTCAATCCCATAATATATGGATTAAAAATGCAGGAGATTTTGAAAAGCATCAAGAGGTTGATTTCATGGAAGAAGAGGGCTGTGGTTTATTTTTAGCCGTAGGTTGTTTTGCTTTGAACTACTATATCATTAAAATAATAATGATAATAATCATAATAATTATTATTAATAATAATAATTATTGTTATTATTAGTGCCAGTTTTCAGAATTTAATGCAGCAAAATTTCTGTATTACATGCTTGCAATAATATTACATTTATTACCAGTAAGGCTTACCAAACATAAAGGAAAAAGTGAAATAATTCTTATTTGGACTGTAATGCTGAAATAAAAAATAAATAAAAAAGACCAGAATGTTATTTTGTATGTAAAATTCTATTCTTAATGTGAACCTCATCAGGATTGCACATCACAAAGTCAGATATATTATAAAATACATGGTGAATTTAATTTACTGAAATAGCAGTGATTTTGTAATAATAAACTTCTGTGATTTTGTGAAGTTTCTATAATGAGAACAGATTTCACATTTGCCATTTTAGTTCATGGACAGATTGTGTTGACATTACTAGTACAGTTAAAAGCTATTTTTACGTCACACTAAGGAAATTACATATAATCTGACAACAGCATTTTAATAAAAAAATTACATTAGTTAGAAAGCATTAAATGTTAAAACTGAAGACTTATCAAAATACATTTTATTTGTTATTGGTGTGTGATATAAAAACGGCATGCCAGTCGTTTGCAAAAAGACTCTAGGTCTAGGGAGGGAACACGCCAGGGCAGCCCACAAGAGTTCTGACTGTGCGCATTGTAAACACCTTACAATTCAATTAGGTAGCTCCACTAGTGACAAGCTCTTTCTGAGCTGAAAGGAGATGGGATTCAGAGCCTTGCGGATGGCTGCCAAGGTCTACAACAGCCCAGACTCTCATTCACCTTCACATGATTGCTGACCAAACACACCTGGAGTCAATAACAAAGTCAAAGTATTTAAGGAAATGAGCCAAAAATAAAAATAATCATTGCACCCCAGTGATTCCAGTCAGTCAGTTTCTTTTCTCACCAAAATTTTATTCTACCAGTTCCTATTGCAACCTCAGGAAACATGTATTCATTTTCAGAGCTGGTAGAATCTAGCATGCCTGAGAATTTAATTGATCGTACCCTCACCAAGAAGCTCCAGCTAATGTGAATCTAACCATTGAAGTATGACATCATTGGCTGGAGGGGGCCATCTACCCATTCATCATTTACACAGACCACAAGAACTTGGAGTAAATCAAGTCAGCAAAGAGATTGAATTCTCATGAAGCCCTGTTCTTCACATTCTTTGATTTGATCCTTTCCTATTGTCCAAGGTCCAAGAACACCAAATAAGACTCCCTCTCCCACACTTGTACAGCACCCGCTCAGGAACACTCAGAATGGTGCATCTTACCTGAATCATGCTTTATAGGAACACTCCTCACCTGGGACATTGACAGTGAAATCAATGGGGTTCAGAAAGTGAGGATCCCCACTCAGTGCCCAGTGAGGGAAAATAAATTGTGCCTACTCTCATACAAATTAATATCCTGCTCAGTCTATGCAACAACCAAATGTACTGCTCACATACTGCCAGCATTCAAGCTACTCCCACTACCTACATTGGAAAGACCATATGTAGATGGAACATATAGCCATTGAATTCATAACTGATCTTCCCCATCACAGGGCAAAACCATCATCTAAATGATTCTTTGAAATAGAAGATCAACTGTTCAATCACTTGTTTAGGAACTTTGCCATCCCGGAAGACATAGTGAAGGAAAAACTGGGCATCTCTGTAAGCCTGACATCAGGCTACTACCCTAAGTAGGCTAAAGGCCAAGTAGAGACAGCTAACCAGGAGAATGGGTAGTTCCTATGGACTTTCTGTGACAATAACCTGGAGGACTTGGCACAATTTCTCCAAAGGGAAGAGTACACACAATTCTCTCAGTCATTCAGCAACCAAGCTCACAGCTGTCCAGTGTGCTTTGGGTTACCAGCCACCTCTATTCCCATTGAACGCCAACCCCAAAACATAAATGACCATTTACAGGTTGGAACTAACATGTCACAGCCGCCATGAACCAGTCACTCCAGGTCCCTTCACAGAAGGCATTGCCCCTTCCATCCCCTAGCACCCCTGGACATTGAAGGTGAGCCAGTACTGTATATATACAGTCTAGGTATAATACAGTATAGTATTATACTGTAAAGGAGATTCTAGACTCAGAGCACAGATAGGGTAAGCTGCAGGACCTGATAGAATGGGAAGGCTAAAGACTCCGTTCAATTCAGTTTTATTTGTATAGTACTTTTAACAGTGGACATTGTCCCAAAGCAGCTTTACAGAACTATATAAATTCAGAATATACATTTTAAATGTATGAATTTATCCCTAATGAGCAGTCAGAGGTGACGGTGGTGGGGAAAAACTTCCTGAGACGATACGAGGAAGAAACCTTTAGAGGAACCAGACTCCAAAGGGAACCCATCCTCATTTGGGTGACACCGCATTGTGATTATAAATAAATACACCACTTCTATGAATGTGCTAATACTATATGCTCAAATAATGCAGTTGTGTAACCAGGAAAACTCAATACAGTTTTTACATGAAGTCTGTTTTGTTGAACTTCTCCACTGTTCACTTATGGAGATTTGAGTGCAAAAATGTTTGTGGTAATTGCAGTGCTAAAGCTATCAAAGCATAACTTTTCACATGAATTGAGGTCAAAAGCGGTCTTTATGGTTTATAAGTGGTACCATCCTCACTTATGTCAATGATCTTTAGACTGCACCATGTGGGGCCATCCTCAGCAATAGCATCTGGAGCTGGTGGCTCAGCGGTTAAGACGCTGGCCTTCTGATAGGAAGGTTGTGAGTTCAAAGCTGCCACTGTTGGCAGCCCTCAATTGTATAAATTAGATAATTGTAAGTCGCTCTGGATAAGGATGTCTGCCAAATGCTTTAACGTAATGCAACGTAGGGCAGAAGTAGAGATGTCAAGATCATTGTCCTCTCAGGAGTATCATGTGTACCTTGAAAGAGAAAGATTATTAGGTATGCTTATTGTCCTGTAATGATTAAGGAAAATGTACTTTGTGTGAGGGCAAGCATAACTAAAGAGCCAGAAGGTAACACAGACATGACGGCTACCTGGGACATAAGGCAGGATGCATGAAAGTGGGGGACGACAGCATCCAAACATTCCAGTTCACCACAAAACTCTGTGCCTGTGAGCCTCTAGATCTGCTCTGTTCACAAAAAGCTTGAGTAAACAAATATGTTTTCAGTCCGGACACTGACACTGTCTGAGTCCCGAACACTAATTGGACAGCTGTTCCATAACTGTGGGGCTTTGTGAGAGAAAGCTCTTCCCCCTGCTGTAGCCTTGAGTATTCCAGGCACGAATAAATAGCCTGTGCCTTTTGATTGACGTAGGCGTGGCGGATCATAAAAGACCAAAAGTTCCCTCAGGCACTGTGTATTAGTATTTTATAATCAATGTGAAATTTCAATGGGAGCCAATGCAGTGTGGATAAGATCAGGGTGATGTGGTCGTATCTTCTGGTTCTAGTTAGGACCCTTGCAGCTGCATTCTGGACTAACTGGTTTGATGAAAGCATGAAATCATGACAATACAGGGCCGGAGACAGGACAGAAATCATAACAAATGCACATGTAGAAAGTAAACATGTCACAAAAAAATCCAGAAGTGCGCTGCAAGCTCCAGTGCTTGTGTGAGGGGAAATCATAACTCTAACAAGTTGCTACATCGGACAACAGAGGTTGTCGGGGACATTAAACGTCATCACACCGAACAGGAAAAGTCTGTGCAGAAACTGGTTCAGGTGTGCTGTGCACAATTCCCAAAAAAACGTAGATGAAGATTCATCCACAGAGTAAATCCGTATAATGGAAAATGTTTTAAATCAAGTTTGGAAAAGTTTGTGGGAAGCTTGTTGATGGTGAAGTCGAGCGATCGTGGTGTCCTTCTTTTATAGCGTACGGTTAGATGTTTATTTCTGGCGATTGTATTTAGGCTTCAAACTTCATAAAAGTTGTGCTAATTTGTGGAAATGATTTTGATTGGAAAAATGTGTTATTAGTGTAAACATTTGTTGATCACAAAGCTTATTTTTTGCAATAATCCAAAAGTCTATGTGAAAATTCTATTGGGTTGTTGTAGAGGGAACCGGTGTGATGCTAACTTCCGGGTTTCGGTACAAAATTGCATCTTTTCCGTGCCACTCTATTGGGTGATTTGTTTGCGTCTCTCCTCCTGTAAACACTGTTATTGCCTTTTCTGCATTCGCCTGAATTGTTTTCATTTGGTTGCATATTGTTATATTTGATGCATATTTTCATTTGGTTGATGGCATTTTTATTTTTAGTTATCCTATATTTTGGGTAAAATTTAATTTCTATTTTGCTTCTATGAGATGATGCACTTTAAGGACCAGTCTAATTTGATGTAAAGATTTGTACTTTAACAGGAATGTAGCACAACATGGTTAACAAGGTTAAAGCAGCGGTCTGTTTATTTAACTGTGAAAGTGCAATAAAAATTGATAAATAATTGTGATCTCAATATTGATCAAAGTAATCGTGATGATAATTTTGGCCATACTCATGCACCCCTATAGAGGGTTAAATAATATATAAAGTAATATATATATAAAATAAAAAGCAGTGGGCCTAAAACAGAACCTTGTGGAACACCAACCTTTACCGCAGTATGCGTGGAGAAGTCTCCATTAACATCTATCAACTGATAACGATCAGTCTAATAAGACATGAGGCAGGAGAGGTCCGTTGCCTTAATGCCAATACAATATATACAATATATTTGGGCTTATTCCACTCTGTTTCCTTGTATGCACTTTTAACTTTGTGGTACATTAAAATATCTGGAAAGAACACAAAAACCCTGCATTCAGATATGAGTGAGGCCTAGTGTGTGCGCAGTGAGTGAGCCCCCTTCTCCCCCTGAATCCATGTTGTCGAGTGGTGACCCTGACTTAACCGCACTCAGGCTTGAGCTGCTGGCTTTACCGAGGAAGGACATATTTTTAAAAAGGAGCTCCAGAAGACCCTCGGGGAAGTGCTATCTACTATCCAGCTTTATCTGCAGGCCGTGAAAACACCGCTGGCTAGTGATAAAGTCGCTACCGATGCTACCATATCAACACTGACATGTACTGTTCGGGAAATGGAGCACGCTCTCTCTGGTTGCACCAATGACATAGCTCAGATGAAGACCACTATCGAGTCTCTCACTGCGACCGTGACTCAATTAGAGAATAAATGTGAGGATTTGGAGTTGAGGTCACTAGGTCGCACAATAACGTTTGGACAGTCGGAGTTCCAGAGAGCGCTGACATCTGTGTTGTTAAAAGAGGCGTTTGGTCTGGAGATGGAGCCGGTTTTGAACTGGTCCCACAGAACCCGTCGGCTAAAATCTATTTTTTATTTTTTTTTTTGAATGGCGATCTACCCGCACTTCCTTTGCGATCGACCGGTCGATCACGATCAACGTATTGGGCACCCCTGCCTTAGAGAGACAAGCTATAGACCTATATCAAATCTCCTCTTTATTTATTTATTTATTTATTTTCTGGCTTTAATTTATTTATTCATTTTCAGATGATTCATTTACAGTGCCTTGCGAAAGTATTCGGCCCCCTTGAACTTTTCAACCTTTTGCCACATTTCAGGCTTCAAACAAAGATATAAAATTTTAATTTTTTGTGAAGAATCACCAACAAGTGGGACACAATTGTGAAGTGGAACGAAATCTATTGGATATTTTAAACTTTTTTAGCAAATAAAAAACTGAAAAGTGGTGCGTGCAAAATTATTCGGCCTCTTTACTTTCAGTGCAGCAAACTCACTCCAGAAGTTCAGCGAGGATCTCTGAATGACCCAATGTTGTCCTAAATGACTGATGGTGATAAATAGAATCCACCTGTGTGTAATCAAGTCTCTGTATAAATGCACCTGCTCTGTGAAAGTCTCAGGGTTCTGTTGAAAGCGCAGAGAGCATCATGAAGACCAAGGAACACACCAGGCAGGTCCGTAATACTGTTGTGGAGAAGTTTAAAGCCAGATTTGGATACACAAAGATTTCCCAAGCTTTAAACATCCCAAGGAGCACTGTGCAAGCGATCATTTTGAAATGGAAGGAGTATCAGCCCACTGCAAATCTACCAAGACCTGGCCGTCCCTCTAAACTTTCAGCTCAGACAAGGAGAAGACTGATCAGAGATGCAGCCAAGAGGCCCATGATCACTCTGGATGAACTGCAGAGAACTACAGCTGAGGTGGGAGAGTCTGTCCATAGGACAACAATCAGTCGTACACTGCACAAATCTGGCCTTCATGGAAGAGTGGCAAGAAGAAAGCCATTTCTCAAAGATATCCATAAAAAGTCTCGTCTAAAGTTTGCCACAAGCCACCTGGGAGACACACCAAACATGTGGAAGAAGGTGCTCTGGTCAGATGAAACCAAAATCAAACTTTTTGCCCACAATGCAAAACGATATGTTTGGTGTAAAAGCAACACAGCTCATCACCCTCAACACACCATCCCCACTGTCAAACATGGTGGTGGCAGCATCATGTTTGGGCCTGCTTTTCTTCAGCAGGGACAGGGAAGATGGTTAAAATTGAGGGGAAGATGGATGCAGCCAAATACAGGACCATTCTAGATGAAAACCTGTTGGAGTCTGCAAAAGACCTGAAACTGGGACAGAGATTTATCTTCCAACAAGACAATGATCCCAAACATACAGCAACATCTACAAAGGAATGGTTCACAAATAAACGTATCCAGGTGTTAGAATGGCAAAGTCCAGACCTGAATCCAATCGAGAATCTGTGGAAAGAGATGAAAACTGCTGTTCACAAACGCTCTCCATCCAACCTCACTGAGCCCGAGCTGTTTTGCAAGGAAGAATGGGCAAGAATTTCAGTCTCTCGATGTGCAAAACTGATAGACATACCCCAAGCGACTTGCAGCTGTAATCGCAGCAAAAGGAGGCTCTACAAAGTATTAACGCAAGGGGGCCGAATAATTTTGCACGCCCCACTTTTAATTTTTTTATTAGTTAAAAAAGTTTCAAAAATCCAATAGATTTCGTTCCACTTCACAATTGTGTCCCACTTGTTGGTGATTCTTCACAAAAAATAAAAATTTTATATCTTTATGTTTGAAGCCTGAAATGTGTCAAAAGGTTGAAAAGTTCAAGGGGGCCGAATACTTTCGCAAGGCACTTATATATATTTATATATATATATATATATATATATATATATATATATATATATATATATATATATAAATATATGTTTCACATTTTTAGTGTAGGTAGATTTTTAGTTTTTTAGTGTGCGGCAGCGGTGAAGGTCCCTTTCCAGAACCTTCACGCATACCATTCCCCAGTGGTGGAATGCTCTTCCGACCTCAATCCGGACTGCAGAATCTCTCACTATCTTCAAAAAACAGCTAAAGACCCACCTTTTCCGAGAACACCTAACCAACTCCTAAAAAAAAAAAAAAAAAAAAAAAAAAAAAACCACAGACAATGCACTTACACATCTACTCTGTACACTTTGCTTCCTCTGGTATTCAATTAATGGATCTTGTATAGTAGCACTACTTGTATTGTTCCCTGCTTGATATATCACTTTGCTTATTTGTAAGTCGCTTTGGAAAAAAGCGTCTGCTAAGTGAATAAATGTAATGTAAATGTAAATGTAGATCTCCTTGACTGGTCATGTTAAAAGTAGCTCGCAAGTCAAAAAAGTGTGGGCACCCCTGCTCTAATGGGAGTAAAACATTCTAATCATTGATCTGATTATATTACCTACAGGGTTAGTTATAAAAATTTAAATTAATAGTCTGAATTTTTTGTTCAATATTTTCAATAAGAATCTAGGATTATTTTTGTTTGCTTCTATTAAAGTGGAGAGAAAGACTGATCTAGCAGCACTAAGTGATTTTCTATAGCTCAGGAGGCTCTCCTTCCATGCTGTTTAAAATACTCCCAATTTCGTTTGATGCCACTTACCTTCTAATTGTCGAGTGATCTCTTTTAAGGTGTGTGTGTGTGTGTGTGTGTGTGATCGTTATAACAGGATGCTAGCTTTCTCTTTCTAATTATCATTCTACCTTACCTAGCCTGTAGCAGAACGTTGACATTAAGCATTCAGTCA
Organism: Ameiurus melas; assembly: GCA_012411365.1. NCBI lineage: Eukaryota > Metazoa > Chordata > Actinopteri > Siluriformes > Ictaluridae > Ameiurus > Ameiurus melas. The sequence goes on from CM022774.1 coordinate 109,406, forward strand.
CCTGGGATCAGACGCTGATCCAATCATAGTTGATCTCTCTGGGAGGTTATTGATAAAACTCTGTGCAGTAGCTGACGTGAATGTATGTTTGAAACGGTAGCGTGGCAAGGTTAAAATATTATGATCAATATGGAATTTAAACAAGATGAGATAACGCTCTGAGATAGCTTCATAAGATAGCTAAGATAGCTGTGGAGGTGTTACTATATCTTCTATATTTATTCTGTATGTTAGTATCAGATCAAGAGTGTGACCACCACTGTGAGTGGGTCCTATAGTTGCAATCAAAATTATTCAACCCTCAGAATTTTAGCTGATTGCAATGAACAAGTCAAAAAAAGCAATTGAAATAGTTTAACACAATTGAAACAATTGTTTCAAGTGGTTTCTCCAAATTCAACTGCAATTGCAACTTAGAATGAATTATCCAGTTTAAAAAATTATTCAAACCCTTAATGGCAAGCATCTTTAGTACTTAGTAGAGCACCCTTGAGCTCTTATGACCTGCTACAAATGAGATGCATAGCTTCTAGCAGCGTCCCTGAGGAATCCTATTCTTCATGAGCTATGGCCTCCACTAATTATCTTGGGTTTGTGTGCTGCAATTGCCTTCTTCAAATCCCACCAGATATTTTCTATGTGGTTCAAGTCAGGTGACTGTGACTGCCATGTAGAATCCTCCAGGACTACTTCTGCAACCAAGCCCGGGTGGATTTTTAGGTATGCTTGTGATCATTGTCCTGTTGTAAGGTCCAGTGACGCCAAAGCTTTAGCTTCCTTGTCACGTTCCGAGACATAAGGCAGTTGAATATGGAAGCAGGTGCAAGTAACTACATTTTATTAAGGAGGCAGACAGATCAAACACAAAACAAGAAATATGAAGCTATGACTGGGAATTGGGAGAGGTCTAAGTGAACTAATCAAACTTTAAACTAACTAAATCAATCGAGGTATGTAACAAACTATCAAATATTATCACCATCATACTCCGTGAGGTGTACAGGGAAGCGAGAGGTATTTATCATGAACACGAACATAATCAGTGTTAAGTGCGGACAGCTGGAAACAATGAAGACATAACCTTTGAACAACCAATGACAAAACAGGGAGGAGACCAAACAGAAACAAAACAAATGCACGTGTACACAGTAAATAATGTCATAGTTGTCAACATTTGAAGAGCGCCCTTTAGCACGCCAAGCGCACTTCAGGCTGCAGTTCTGACTAAAGGGGAGATCGTGACATTCCTCAACCAAAGGTTTCCTACTTTTCTGATAAAGCAGATTATAGTGAGTTTACACTTCCCAATAATTATGCTGAATACATGCAGAGCGCCATATACACTGTGTTCTGTACACACACACTGCGCTCCATATACACACACACTCTGAATACACAGACGGCCCTCCACATATTGTACAAATAAAGAGATATTTTTATTTTTGACATTTTTATTTTTGCGCTACATTTTTTGACATAATATTTTTATTTAGCGTGTGCACTTGTGATGTTTAAATAAAGTATATTATTGTTATGATGCATAACATTTTCAATTTTCATACATTGTCCATGTGATAAACAACAGGATAAAAACGACTTCATTATTCTCATTATCCCTCCCCAGGATAGAGTTTTGATTCTAAAGTGGTTATTTGTCGTTAATCCACGTGTGATAAATGACAAACATGTTTGTATGACTGGAGCAGTCGTCCAGCTTCAGGCCCTTAATCTCAAAGGGAGTGTGGGGAAAGTCCCCTAAGCTCTCATTACGGCACATCAACGCAGTTAAACCCCATTAGAGTTCATGCATCTAAATAGCTTTCAGCACAGCTGAATCAGAATGACTGTTCAAAATTCTGATTCCTGTGACCGAAAACAATGAAATCATCATGAATTAGGCCCAAAAAGTAGAGAGGCTTATTATGAGAGATATAGGCAGACAAATTCAAATCATGAAACACAGGCGTGGTCAGAAACAGGCAATGGGTCTGGCGATCTGCAAACGGGCATAAACAATTCTAAACTAGAATCAAAGAATGAAGTCGAGATCAGGATAAAAAATATGAGACACGAAACTATGAATAAAGGCTTGGTACACGGAAAAGCCAGTAGTCTTGTCACGCTTCAAGTTCACGCTTCGGATTTCAGAGCGCACTGCGAGCTCCAGCACTTTGCTTGAGGGGAAATCGTGACAGTAAGAGGAACTTCTAAAAAGAAACTCAAAAAACAGTAAGATAATTTCAAGTTATCGGAGAGAAATGATTTAATGTAAATCTGACAAGTCAAAATTACAAACAACAAAAAGATCAGTCACAAAAAGTTTATACACATTAAGTAATTAAAAAATTAAAAATTAAAAACATTTAAAGGCCCTTAGGTCTTTGTTTAATGTAATTCATTACGATAAAAATGACATTCCACATTATGGTCTGTGTACATTGCGTTCATTAATTTTTGGCTTCAAAATTGAGAAACAAAATACAAATAGCGATATGTTCATTAAATTTTTTATATTGAAAATTTAATTCCTAATAAGTTACTAATAGTTACTAATTAACTATGTTTAAAACCCATTTCTTGCTCAGTGATGCAAAATCATTCAAATACGTGTCATTTATACTTTCTTATATTTATTTATTTTTTTGGGGTGGATGTGGCTCAGGTGGTTGAGCGGGTTTGTCCACTAATCGAAGGGTTGGCGGTTTGATTCCCCGGCCCGTATGACTCCACATGCCGAAGTGTCCTTGGGCAAGACACTGAACCCCAAGTTTCTACCGATGGCAAGTTAGCACCTTGCATGGCAGCTCTGCTGCCATGTGTGTGTGAATGGGTGAATGAGACACGGTGTAAAGCGCTATATAAGTGCAGACCATTTACCATTTTTTGATTTTCAGTTATTTTGTTTTGTGGCATGCTCTCATAACCCGAGTGTGATGTATAAAACATGTATGAAGGCACGGAGGTGAATGGCAGCCGGTCACAGCAGCTCCTGAAGGTTTTAACTCTCCTTAACTTTTTTTGACCTTCTATCATTCTGGTTTTATGCTACACTTTTATTGTTTATATGTGTACCAGGAGACTCAAACCTTGCCTTCCATTTTTTGTTGTGAGGAATGTAAGATCGCTGGCCAACAAATCGGATGAAAATGCAGCACTGATGAGTTGTTGCCAGTTTGTTGTGTTTCATGGAGACTTAACAGGGAACATTACTGACTCTTTGGTTGAGCTAGCTGCCTTCATACTAATGCAAACAGACAGAGGAAAACAGACAATAAGAAGAAGAAGAGGTGATATAGCTGTCTTTGTAAACTCAAAATGGTGTAACGCTGGACACATAAAAGTGAAAGAAAGCATCTGTACTCCAGATCTAGAGCTATAGGCTGTGGGGCCAAGACGATACTACTTGCCCAGGGAGTTCTCTCACGCCATTGTTGTGGTGTTATTTTGTGATTGGTTGGGGCAGTCTACAGCCTTTCCTAAAACTTCTCAACAAACAGCACACCTTTGATTGCTTTCAACCAATCATAAAAGAAATGTTGTCTTTACCTAAGTTCTGATTGATTGGGCAAGGCATACATTTTGGTGGGCTCAGACCACCCCTGACCATGCCTAGAGCTGGTCTGACGACCTTGCCATTGTCGACACCTTAAGTAAAATGACAAATTATTAACACAGTAATTTAAAAACACATTTTACATTCAAAAGGCTGTACAGGCTAACAATGGGACATTATTATTATTATTATTACCGTAATTTCCGGACTATAAGCCGTTACTTTTTTCACACGCTTTGAACACTGCGGCTTAAACAATGATACGGCAAATTTATGGATTTTTAGGGGCTAACGAGCTTCATGCCACCTGTTACACCATGGCAAGCAGAGGGCACTGTGGCTGGCTCCTGACTGGTCACGTGACTTTGTTTTGGTTCACTCGCTTCCTGCTTGAGCATTTAGTTTAGTTTAAGTGTCTTTAATGTGCCCCAGGTGTCCATGGTTTGGTTTGATTATGTTTACTATTAAAACCCCTCGGATAATTCGCTCAGTATTATAGTTAAGGTTAGATAGCTGATGTCGTTTGTATCGTTTGTTTCCATGTCTTGATTCATGATCTCGTTTTATGCCACGATTCCAGTTTCGAGTTTTTTCGTTGAAGACCGAGTTTTCTTTGTTAGTTGAGATACGTGTTAAATAAAGACTTCGATCTGCACCTGCATCCGCCTCCAGTTCCGTTTCGTAAAACCGCCAAAACATTTAGCCTTGTCACATCGGACCAATGAAATTACCGAACAGGTCACAATGAACCAATGAAACTGTTCGAATTAAATCAAACGCACTCAGACTAAAAAGAAATGCATATGATGCCGCTTTCAAGTTAAAGGCGATCGATCTGGCTGTCAAAGAAAGAAATAGAGCTTCTGCATGTAAGCGTGGAATCAATGAATCAATGGTGGAGACGGCAGTGTGAAGAACTGACTCAATGCAAAAAGACTACAGAAGCTTTCAGAGGTGGAGTGTGATGAAGTACCGGTAATTCTGAGGCTGTTCAATTCTGAAACTGAAGAAGACGACTTTAGTGGTTTTAGTGCACAGGAGGAAGATGAAGATAGCGATCAATGACTTTTCCTGGTAGGCAACTGTATTTTTTTAATTAAAATTTTTTTTTACCAGCCGTGTTACAGGCACTGTTCGGAAAAAAGCATTTACGGTACGTATTTAAAAGTTAAAAAAATCTGTGTGTCTCAATATCTCATCTTACAACATGGACACCTGCGGCTTAATAGACAGGTGCGGCCTATATATGTACAATTTTTTTTTGCTTTTTAAAATTAGTGGGTGCGACTTATATTCAGGTGCGCTCAATAGTCCGAAAATTACGGTATGTTTGATTTGTATAGTGCCTTTCCAGAGCTCAAGGACGTTTCACAAAAAAGATAATAACAATATAGTAAACATATGGGTCATATGGACAGTGGACATTTGCACAGTCCAGAACAAATTGCAATGCAGTTACATAATTATAATAAATCTTACAACATACAAATCCATAACAAGGGACAGATACTTTCCATTATGTAGACAGCACAGAAAGGGTAAGCAGTATAAACAGAAAAACACAATGAGTAGTACATGAAGCAGATACACAATATGACTGGTAATATTGGATGAACAAAAGGGTTTTGAGCCGAGTTTGATTTAAAAGATAGAGGTTGTCTGAATTGCCAGGGGGAGTGAGTTCCATAGTTTAGGTGCCACAACAGATAAAGAACTGCCACCTATTGGCAAAAGGTGAAATCTGGGAACAAAGAGAAATTCATACCCAGATGATCTGAGTGAGTGAGTGGGAATATATTGAGAGAGTAATTCAAATGTAGGAAAGAGCAATCTACCAACTACCCGATGCATACAACTACTCACAATTGTGAAGTACCACATTTCTGAATAATCCGTGAATGTCTTAAGGGGACATACACATGCACTTGGCACAGTCTGAGGGCATTCATTATAACCTGCTTCCCACATAGAGTGTGCTGGTAGTCCAGAGAAAAGGGCATTAATATAGTCAATGTGAAATGTAATAAAAGCATGTACTAATGATGTATCTTTCTGGCTAACAAAGGGACGGTGTTGGGTGATATTGTGGAATTGGAAGAATGCTGCTTTAGACAATTTCCTAATATATGCATCTAGGGTTAATGAAGGGTCAAGAATGATACCCAAGTATTTGATTGTGGCAGATGGAAAAAGTGCACTATCATCAATGTAAAAACTAGGGACAATTAAATTTCTCGTTAGAGTTGAGAGGCCAGTAATAATTCTCTCAGTTTTACTCAACCTGGGAAAGTTGGAATTTAACCAGCCCTTCAATTCATTAACACATGAGTATAATGAGGCAGTCTGGCGAACAGAGTCTGGCCAGCAAGATGTATATATTTGAATATTGTCAGCATAGTGATAGTTAAAGCAGTGTAGATGGAAAATTTGTTAAAGCATAACGTAAATAATTAATAAAAATTGACTGAGAACTGAACCCTGAGGAACACCCTGTCTGAGTGGGACAGTGGGGGATTTATAATTGTGCATTGAGATGTAGTAATAACGCAGCTCCTAAAATACCGATCTCAGAAGGCAAGAGAATAATAGTTTGTGGCAGACTGTGTCAAAAGCTGAGCTGAGGTTGAGAAATATGAGACTGCCCAAGCAACCAGAGAGTAAAAGATCATTAACAACTTTTATTAGGGCAGTTTCAGTGCAGTGATGTAGGCAGAAACCAGACTGAAATATGTCAAACAGTTTATCGTGAGCTAGAAATGCTTGCAGCTGTGTGGCAACACCCTTTTCCATGAATTAAGAGATGAAAAGTCAATTTGAAATTGACAGATAATTTGAAAAATCTGCTGGATCCAAATCTGGGTTTTTTTTTTTAAACTAGGAGTTTTGCAGTATTGAGTGATACTGGAACAGTGGCAGAAATGAGCGACATGATTACAAGAATTCAATTCAATTCAATTTTATTTGTATAGCACTTTTTATAATAGTCATTGTCTCAAAGCAGCTTCACAGAAATAAAAAACAGGAATAAACAGTCAGAAACAGATAAACAGAGACAAACAGGAACAGATAAACAGAAACAAACAGGTATAAAACAAATGGAATTCATCCAAACTGAGCAAGCCACTGAGTGGCGACGGTGGCAAGGAAAAACTCCCTAAGATGTTTTTTGAGAAAGAAACCTTGAGAGGAACCCGACTCAGAAGGGAAACCCAGAATGTGATGGTAACACAGATAATGTGAAAATGAGAAGTACCGTATTTTCCGCACTATAAGGCGCACCCAAAAAACTCAAATTATCTCAAAAGCCGACCGTGCGCCTTATAATCCGGTGCGCCTTATATATGGACCAATATTGAGCCACAACAGGTCTCCCAACTACGGTAAGCAGCCGCCGACTTCAAGGTGCATCTGAGGATTTGTTGCATCAACTACGCCACCTAGGGGACGGGAGGCCGGCCCCCAGGACAAGGAACTAAACTAGATTAACCCCTAAGGGTAATTCGAGCACACAGGTTCGTAAACTCAAGGAGCCGGAGACATGCGTTACATCAACGATATTTATTCCAACAAAACACATTAATTATTATAAACCCACAACCGAACAAACAGCTAAGATTCTACCTCAAAAAGAGTCATTTAAGCAAATAGGAAAACAAGCAGTGCTTACCTGTTGAGCCAGCGGTTTCACGCACACGCACACCAAAGCTACCAGTATCCCACGTCACTAACCAGGAAGTCCTTTCACTGACTGAACGACGTACCAGTCAGTCGAAAACCACTTCCTTAAATACTACTTCAGGACACGCCCCCTCAAGATGACTCACGGGAAACCCATTTCACCACACACGCTGTGCATGCTGGATATATACCGGTAAATATATTTCATTTCCATTTGTTTTTTATGTAAAGACCCCAAAATGGCTCCTATTAAGAGACACGCATATGCCGCAGAGTTTAAACTCAAGGCGATCAGTCCGCGAGAAGAACACGGGAATAGAGCAGCAGCAAGAGAATTTAACATTAACGAATCAATGGTGCGAAAGTGGAGGAAGCAACAAGATGACCTACGCTAAGTAAAGAAGACTAATCAGAGTTTCCGAGGGAATAAAGCGAGATGGCTACATTTGGAGGACAAACTCGAACAGTGGGTTGTTGAACAGAGAGCAGCAGGTATAAGTGTCAGTACAATCACCATTCGAATTAATGCAACCGCGCTAGCAAGCGAACTTGGCATTGATGACTTTAAAGGCGGTCCTTCTTGGTGCTTTCGGTTTATGAAAAGACGTAATCTCTCCATCCACTTCGAAGAGACAGAGCCGGGCATGTTGGATCCCGTATTTGCCCAACTGTTTAATTCGGACACCGAAGAAGAAGAATTCCAGGGATTCGTGGATGAGGAATAACTTAGTAAAGTGAGCTTTACGTGTTTATTTTGGTGTTGTGTGATTTTAACGTTTGAGCAATGTTGAATTATTGATATATTGTTATCGCTTTGCACTATTTCCAAGTGTTACTATATTGTGATTATTATTATTATTGAGTGGAAAGTGCCCCCCCACTATGTGGGGTATATTAACATTGCACTACATGTTTTACCTTAAACTACGCTGGGTTGTAATCTATTAATAAAGTTGAACTGACCTATCTGACTGTTTTGTTGACATTCCCTTTAGCGCAGCTCCATCTAATTGATGCATAACGTAACCCCCAGCCTCTACTGTAGCGTCTATTGTATGCGCTTTATAATCCGGTGCGCCTTATATATGGACAAAGTTTTAAAATAGGTCATTCAATGAAGGTGCGCCTTATAATCCGGAAAATACGGTATGTATGGCCTTAGGAGCAGCCGTAGTCCCAGCAGAAGATTTGGGCTCATCCAGAGGCAGAAGGGATCTGGATCTCCAATATCTCCATAAATTCGTGTGGGGCTCGGCAAAAAGAGAGAGAGGGAGAAAAACGATTATTAGGACTGTGAAGTAGTGAGATATAATCTAGTCAGGGTAAGCTTGAGTGAACAAATATGTTTTAAGCCTAGACTTAAACACTGAGACTGTGTCTGAGTCCCAAACACTAATAGGAAGACTGTTCCATAACTGTGGGGCTCTATAAGCGAAGGCTCTTCCCCTGCTGAAGACTTCACTATTCTAGGTAATGTCAAATAGCCTGCACCATTTGATCCAAGTAGGTGGCGTATGATCATATAAAACCAGAAGTTCGCTTAGATATTGTGGTGCAAGACCGTGTGGTGCTTTATAGGTTAATAGAAGTATTTTAAACTTAATGCGAGATTTTACAGGAGCCAATGCAGTGTGGATAATATCGGGGTGATGTGTGCGTATCTTCTAGTTCTAGTAAGGACTCTAGCGGCTGCATTCTGGACTAACTGGAGTTTATTTACATTCCTACAGGAACATCCAGACAGTAAGGCATTACAGTAATCTAATCTAGAGGTGACGAATGCATGAACCAGTATTTCTGCATCATGTAGTGACAATATGTTTCTTATCTTAGAAATATTTCTGAGATGAAAGTGAGATAGGAGCAGAAATAACAGAGGTACAGTGTTTTATAAGAAATGTGGGAGCAGGATCTAGCCAGCATGAAGAGGAATTGGATTTCTGTATTATGTCACTAATGAGGGAAGGGTTCATCAGGGTAAAGTTAGTCAAATTATGGATAGACCGATCTCACTCACAAGCAGAAATGGCCGGTTCAACACAAAAAGTCATAGGGGTGCAAAAGGGAGCAGCAAATGCCATCAGATTAGCCAATACTGTGGTTGGGTGCTTGCACTAGACTGCTAACCATGCTAAACAATGTTTAAGGCCTATTCTTAGCTGTGTTGATGATGCAGGAGATACAAGTAGAGCAAGCTGCATTCAAGGCAGTTTTATAATGCTTAACACGTTCCGAAAATAATAGGTAATGGACAGTTAGACCCGACTACCTAAAAAACCGTTCAAGTTGTCTGCCATTTTGCTTTCATAGCACAAAGCTCAGCATTAAACCATGAAGAAGAATGGGAAGAGGGAACAGACCTGGTCTTAATAAGAGCATGCTTGTCTAAGGTATCAACAATAAGAGAATGGCACACGTCGAATTTCATAGACGGACAGGTGAAATAGAAAACATCAGAAATAGCAGAGGAAGCAATCAAAGCAAAAACAAATTGGGATCAACAGCATTAATGTTACAATATGATATGGTTCTGTTGTCAGTACATTTTGTTGGACAGATTAATGAAAAATTTAAAGTAATAAGCTTGTGGTCAGAGATAATAATAGCCAAAACACAGGCGGAAATATTATTCAAACCAAATGTACAGACCAGACCAAGTGTATGACCATGAGTGTGAGTTGGGAAGTGAACATACTGAAGGTGACCAAAACATGAGACTGTAAGTGAGTACTGTTAGAGCAGGCAGTATCAGCATGTATGGTAAATTTTCCAAGCAGAAGGACATGAGATGACACAGCACATCTAGAAAAAAATTAATTTGCTGCTTGGGTGGCCTATAAATTAAAATAATTACAAGATTCATGTAATATTTAAGTGTCTACCAAGTCTTAGTGAGAAAAACTATTTTTTTGAGTGAGAAATGTCCAGGTTAGAGTCAGTAGTTACTTCATTAAGATAGGGGCCCTTATTCAAGTTGGTGTGACCGATCAAGAGAGAAAAGTGAATTTGAGTTACACCAAGGTTGCCTGTCGATGTATAATTTGAATCTGTTATATTTATGTTCACAAGTGATCACAGGGTCCAGAAATTTCTTTGCAGAAGCACTGGTTCTATTACTTGACCAGATGCATGGCATTACATTAGGTACTGACTGGTGAGCGATGTACATAGCGTGGGTGTCGAATGATACCAAGCAACCAGCAGTGCTCGTATGTCGCAGCATCGAGGCACAGATGTCTGTCTAATGCCTTTAGTTCACATGGCAAATATGAGATGCCTGACCTTTTAAAATAATTGAGTACTGTATTTGTATAAATGAAGGTATTGGCAAAATATCACCTGTAGTACATCAGTCTGGCCACTACTACATTTTTGATATGTGAAAAAAACCATTAGGTGAATTATTTTATAATATTTAGGTGAGGTGCATCTCATTGTGAGCCTGCTACAGCCTTTAGAATGTAAAAATGTGTTTTAAATGACTTTTGTATCTTAAAACTTATGTCGGTTTTATTCACACGTGGACACTGTCAAAATTTTAACACAGTGGGTGGAATAGGTAGATGGTCCTTAGGCAACTTGTGCTGTGATACCGGGTGAGAACATTCTCAGGTGTAAATATGCAGCTCTAATATGTGTTGGCATTTTTGAGTAAATGTTTTATGTCCATATATAATAATGAATTTTATTAAAACTAATATGACAGTAAGACTGTCGCCTCTATAGAACAAGGGCAGGAGAAAGTGAATATCCAGAGAATATCAAACCTAAAACTAACTGCATGATGAAAAACCTAGCTAATTTTCCCAGTGGACATGTCATACTCCTTTACTGTAACCCTTTTTCTACCTTTGAAAAGCACATAATGAACTTCTCGGAGCAACATGTCTGACGAAGCAACTGATGGAATCCGCATGATTTACAGTTAGTTTTTTTGTTTGTTTGATTGTTTTTTGCCTTTGTTTATTTATTCATTTTCATATGATTCATTTACATATGATTCATTTACATAGGATTCATTTTCATGTGATTCATATTCATGCATGTGATTCATTTACATGTAATTCATTTTCAGTTAGTTAAATTGCACAGGTCATGCGAGCATTCCACAAAACGAAATAACTCAAACACAAAAAAATATGGGAAGAAAGTATAAATGAGGCATATTTGAAATATTTAGCATTTTTTAAAAACAAAAATAGGTTTTAAACATAGGTAGTCATAAATTTCAATATTAAAATTTTAAAAGTAATGAACGTCATCATTTGTATTTTGCTTTTCTATTGTGAAACCCAAAACGAATGCGTGCAGCATCAGTTCTGATTCTTGTTATTGTTCTCCCAACTGATAAAACACACTCTTTTAAAGGCTCATTACAAAGGGTCATGAAACCTCAAGTCTACCTCTCAATGTTTTTGAAAAATGCAGCTTAAATGGGTGTGGATAGCTGTGCGAAGAAGGAAGTAGCAGGGAAAGGCAGGAGAGGGAGATGAGGCGAGCCTTCACAACACTCAAAAAAAAGATGGATAGTGAATGTTTGCAGATAAGGCTGAGGACTTTTCTCCTCCGGAAGCCCCAGGGCTAAATAGAGACACAACAGATAGCAGTGTAGGTCTTCTGCCCAGTCTATTTGAATTATTTGGCCCTGGCATGATTATAGGGGAAAAGAAAACAAGACCGGATGCAGTGCAGAAGAGAGAAATGATGGAATGGAAGATGAAATGAAGGCTCAAGCTTTTAAAAGCAAAGGCTCTTCCCTTCAACGTGGACTCTCGTTGTATAGTTTTGCACGCGACGGCCCACAGCTTTAAGAGGTTTAGTTAACTCAAAAGGCAAGTAAAACTGTCACAGTTAAAATTAGACACATGACTCATTTGAAGGGCTGAAAAATCCTCGTGACTGAATACCACATCACTGTTTAGACGCAAACTGCTTTCATGAGCAAGTCCGAAGTCCACCTTTCTCCAATTCTCATAGCTCTTACACCACTGAAACAAACACTTGTGACCCATCAGAACCTCTCTCATCTACTACATCTGTAGGAAAGCACCACGTGCTATCATGAATAATTAAGAGACAGCATCTTCTCACAGGATAAGAACATGCAGGATCATGAATAATTATGAGACACTGACAAGTCATCGAAGTACTGGTTCGAATTCGGAGTTCGATGGAGTAGGACATGAAGTTGGAGGCTCCTGCTGATTTCAATTAAAATTGTAATTAATTAGCACTTTTTGGTCATTTAATATATTTTGACATTCTACTTCGTTTCCTTGTTTGCACTTTTAACTTTGTGGTATGTTAAAATGTCTGGAAAGAACACAAACATGTGGAAGCATTCAGACACAACTGAGGCCTAGGGTGAGCACCATGAGCGAGCCCCCTTCTCCCCCTGAATCTGCGTTGCCGAGCGGTGACCCTGACTTCGCCGCACTCAAGCTTGAGTTGCTGGATTCACTGAGGAAGGACATCGCCGATATTTTTAAAAAGGAATTCCAGGAGATTCTCAGGGAAGCGCTGTCTACTATCCAGCTTGACCTGCAGGCCGTGAAAACACAGCTGACTAGTGATAAAGTTGCTACCGAGGCTATCACATCAACACTGAAAGGTACTGTTAGAAGCATGCTCTCTCCAGTTGCATTGATGATATAGTTCATATGAAGACTACTATCAAGTCTCTCACTGCGACCGTGACTCAATTAGAGAATAAATGTGAGGATCTGGAGTCGAGGTCACAGCGCAATAACGTGAGGATAGTCGGAGTTCCAGAGGGCACCGACACCTGTACACCCGCTGCGGTAGCGACCTTGTTAAAAGAGGCATTTAGTCTGGAGAAGGAGCCGGACCCTTCTCCCATGTTTTATGGAGACTTTGGGTGTGTGTGTGTGTGTGTGGGGGGGGTCAAAACCTTTCTAACCTTGTTATTGATTCGAATACTGCTATGCAACTGGACTCCCCACTCTCTCTTGAAGAAATTTTCATTTCAGTTAAAACTATGCAATCTAAAAAGCTCCTTGCCCAGGCGGGTTTCCAATTGAATTTTTTTTAATGTTTATTGGAAATATAGCTCCATAACGTTTGACTATGTTCAACGAATCTTTGGAATGTGGGTCTTTGCCTCCAACCTACGATAGCTCTGCTTATTAAGGAGGGTAAGGATCCATTGTCCTGTGGTTCTTATAGACCGCTGTTTCTGCTTAATGCAGATGTAAAGGTGTTGGCGAAAGTAATGGCATCTCGTTTAGAGAATGTACTCCATTATATTATATCTGAAGAGTAGAATGGTTTTATAAAGGGACGTCAATTGTTTTTTAATACCCGTACACTCTGTAATATAATTTATTCAAAGCATTCGGCTGAGCTTCCCAAGATTGTGATTTCATTAGATGCTGAAAAAGCATTTGATAAGGTTGAGTGGGTAACTTACCCCTTTCTCTAATTGGTAAGATCAATGCCATCAAAATGAATATATTACCGAAGTTTCTTTTCTTGTTACAGCAAGTTCCTCTTTCTCTGCCAAAATCATTCTTCGATTCATTGGGTAAGATAAGTAGTACTTTTATTTGGGGAGGGAAGCCACCAAGGGTTAGTAAAACTTTATTGCAGAAATGTAGACTTGGTGGAGGATTTGCATTGCCCCATTTTCAATTCTATTACTGGGCTGCGCACATCCATAAACTTTGCTACTGGGTTAAATCTCCTGGATCTTCTTGCAGGGAATCCGCTTTACCTGCTTTGCTTTACTCCTCTTTACCTACAAAACTCTCCCTATATACTGATAATCTTGTTGTCCTCAACACACTTAGGGTTAGGGTTAGGTATAGGTGCATCCTCTTTGGGTCCTTTACTCAACAACCATTTATTTCCTCCATCGTGTTTGGACTCCACATTTTCATTGTGGTATGACAAGGTTATTAAACAGGTTAGAAATCTGTATGCCGGTGGTGTGTTTGATAGCTTTGCCAATCTGTCATCTACTTATGTCCTCCCTGTGACGCATTTTTTTCGGTATTTTCAAATTCGGAATTTCATTTCTAGATGTTTTCCTTGATTTCCCCTCTGCGCCTTCTGAACAGGCTTGGGAAACTTTGAGAGAGCTATGATTTCTATGATTCATGATTTTATTCTGGCGCTAGGTAGTGAGTCGAGTAATAAAATTAGGAATGCATGGGAAACGGAGTTAGGAGTACAGATAAGTGAGGAGTGTTGGGAACATGCTATAGGGAAGGTACAGTGTACCACTTCTTGCGCTCGTCTTTGACATATACAGTTCAAAGTTTTAAATAGAGTCCATCTGTCCAAGTCGAGAATGTCTGATGTATCCGGATGTAGAGGACAAGTGTGATAAATGCCATGGCTCTCCTGTCATCTTGGCCATATCTTTTTCTTCTGCCCTGATCTCCATGGTTTTTGGTCTAATTTTTTTTTAACCATCATGTCCCCCATGTCTCAGGGTAGATTTAAAACCTTGTCCATTGATTGCTGTATTTGGGATTCCTGAAGCTTCAATTCCTTTGAGCTCGATACAAAAGGATTTTATTGCTTTCACATCCCTTACAGCAAGACGTTCCCTACTGTTACATTGGAAGTCTGCTAAATACCCATCTATCTCCCAGTGGATAAAGGTGTTTATGTTTTTTCTAAGAACATCGAGAAAATACGACATACGATGAAGGGTTGTACGGACAAGTTTTTATATATATAAGTGGCATCCCTTTATTGTATACTTTATGGCGTTACAGACACTTCCCACTTAAATTTTTGTGCCTGTTGTTGGGTTTTATAATATCTATATAGGGAGGTTTGGGGTGATTGGTTTTCAGTACTTTTAATTTTGCTTTAGTTTGTTAGTATAAAAAGAAAAAAAACCTGTGAAAATTTACTGCTGTGTGTTGCTCAATTTGTTTTTTTCTTCTCAATGAAATATTTGGGAAAGAGAAGGGAGGAGAGAAGGGAAAAGGTAATGTTCAGCAGACGTATTTGGTAGAAATGTTCAGCAGAAATGAAACTGGGGAAAAGAAAAAAGTCATCGAAGTACTATAGTACACGCCACTGCCTGTGACTGAGATTTTAAACCAGGAAGAAGAAAATAGCGGAAAAAAGCTAAAAAAAATTCACCAGCTTTCTCCAACAGTTTAAATTTCATCTCTTCCAGGTTGTCAGTGAGTCTGTTTACTTTAGAGATGTGTTGTTTGTATGGTTTATGTCTTGTCTCTTCCACTGCCTTGTTATTAGTTGTCTCAGTCACATTTAATCATTATTCACAGTTTTTGTTTTACTGTTGATTACATTAATTATTTAATCTCCTCATGCATGGGCGTAACCACGCACTGTTTGGGGGGGTGTCCCCCCCAATGTTGAGGAAATACCAATTTGCCCCCCCAATATACAGGAGAAAATATTTTCTATATATCCCACTTTAATTTTCCCTGCCAACAGATCTGTCTTTTCTTCATCCTATCTATTTATTTTATTTATCTATTTATTTATGTCAATTTTTAAAAATATATTTCTGTTTGTTAAGGAAAATTGGTGTCTCCTCTCCAATTGTACACTTGGTTTCGCCCATACGCTACGCAATTTCACTGATATATTTTAGCAGATCATTCTGAAAGTAATGGAGACAGCAGCCAAGCGTAGAAAAGTACAGCAGAACATACGAGCTTTTTTCAGTAAGTAACTAGATACCTATTCCTCATCACAGCACAGAGACAGCACTAGTTAAAGTAGTAAATGACCTTCTTCTGACCTCTGATCAGGGTTGTGTCTCGCTGCTTGTGTTACTCGACCTTAGTGCAGCTTTTGATACCATAGATCACACTATTCTCCTTGATAGATTAGAAAATGTTGGCATTAAGGGAACAGTCCTCTCCTGGCTCAGGTCTTATCTGACCGATCGTTATCAGTTCGTAGATATAAATGGTGATTTCTCCATGCGTACTCAGGTTACTTTTGGAGTTCCCCAGGGTTCTGTTTTAGGCCCACTGCTTTTTACTTTATATATGTTACCCCTAGGACAAATTATTTGTAAACATGGAATTAGCTTCCACTGTTATGCTGATGATACACAGCTGTATGTGTCAGCGAAGCCAGAGGACAGACAGAAGCTTAGAAAGTAGAAGATACGACCATATCACCCCGATCTTATCCACACTGCATTGACTCCCTGTAATATTTCGCATTAAGTTTAAAATACTTCTAATAACCTATAAAGCACTACACGGTCTTGCACCACAATATCTAAGCGACCTTCTGGTTTTATATGATCCGCCACGCCTACTTGGATCAAAAGGTGCAGGCTATTTGACATTACCTAGAATAGTGAAGTCTACAGCAGGGGGAAGAGCCTTCGCTTATAGAGCCCCACAGTTATGGAACAGTCTTCCTATTAGTGTTCGGGACTCAGACACAGTCTCTGTGTTTAAATCTAGGCTTAAAACGTATTTGTTTACTCAAGCTTACCCTGACTAAATTATATCTCACTAATTCACAGTCCTAATCGTTTTTCTCCCTCTCTCTCTCTTTTTGCCGAGCCCCACACGAATTTATGGAGATATTGGAGATCCAGATCCCCTCTGCCTCTGGATGAGCCCAAATCTTCTGCTGGGACTACGGCTGCTCCTAAGGCCATACTTCTCATTTTTCACATTATCTGTGTTACCTTCACATTCTGTGTTACCCAGATGAGGATGGGTTTCCCTTCTGAGTCGGGTTCCTCTCAAGGTTTCTTCCTCAAAAAACATCTTAGGGAGTTTTTCCTTGCCACCGTCGCCGCTCAGTGGCTTGCTCAGATGGGATAAATTCCATTTGTTTTCTACCTGTTTGTCTCTGTTTATCTGTTCCTGTTTGTCTCTCTTTAGATGTTTCTGACTGTTTATACCTGTTTTTTTATTTCTGTAAAGCTGCTTTGAGACAATGACTATTGTAAAAAGCACTATACAAATAAAATTGAATTGAACCTAAATATCTAGGCTAACATCAGTTCCGGTTTTTGACCATTAACGGTATAGCGCTTGGACCCCCCCAATGTCCATAAGTTGGTTACGCCATTGCCCTCATGTATCATTGAGCAATGCCAAGTACTGCATGTCTGTACAATACCAAACCATTTGTCTTTGCTCATTGATTTATGGTTGATTGAGTCTTGTTTCGCTTAGTTCATCTTGTTTGCCGTTCACCTGACCTTTTGCTTGTTTTTGACGACAGTTGTGCTACACAATTTGGATTTGTCTGCCTGCTTCTTAATAAAGCTGTTAACTACAATTGCATCCATCTCAACCCCATTACATGACAATACTTTATTTGTATTAGTTTGGGCTTTCAAATGGGTGTTTTGCAAAGGAAGTAACAATACTCCAGCAAAATGCAGGCATTTGTCATTGATCACACTTTTCATGTAGTACAGACAGAAGAATCCAGGACACATTGAAACTCAGGCATAACATTACCTACAGAAAACAAATAGGTTATTTAGGGGATTTACAGTGAAGACAATATCTTAGTTACCAGTTCTCTCACTTTATTAGAAAGTGAGAAATGTAAACAAATAATTTAATTGCTAATAATTATAAATACCCATGATATGTCAAAACATTTTTACCTTTCTTATCCAAACTATCAAACAGATCTTCCAGATAGACATTTAAATGATTTCTTTTCTTGATAAGCATATAATAAATAATTATTAGTACATACTCAACCCTATCAGTTTATAATTCTTCATTTTAGTGAACATTAGGAACTTAACATGCATTACAACACACTTCAATAATTTTGTTTAAACTGTAGTTTACAGAATTGAAACTTATTTAAAATTGCATTTGTCCCATTTTCCAAATCAGTTTTTTGATACAATTAAAAATCTTCTGCATTTTCAGTCCATATATTTTTGGATTGAGTAGAGGAGGAATAACCAGATTTTCCACTGACATGATCATGGAGAAAATGTGAGGAATTTGATTTGATTCTAGTCTGTTATTAATAACTTCAAAGCAGGAGGTAACTGTATAACTGATGAATATAAAAATATGTGGGAAACAGGTTTGCAGAGCTTTTCTTCTGAAATCATTTGAACTTTTAAGACAGACATGAAGTATTCTAATATATGAGTAGATTACAAATATCACTGGTGGAAATACAGCAATGACAAAAATGAACAATGCATATGAGTTTCTTACAGATATGTCTCCACAACTTAATTTAACAACTGAAGAATTATTACAGTATATCCTATTTAACATGAACCTACAAAGCTTAACCTGAAATGTTAATATCGTTGTTAAACCATTTTCACAGCAAGGCACACACCAACAGCAAAATAAGAGCCATTTCACAGTGGACATTTTTATAATCGTAGCATATTGTAATGGTTTACAGATGGACACATATCTGTCATAGGCCATAGCTGATAACAGTGTGAACTCTGATATGGCATATGTGTAAATAAAAAATGACTGAAATACACATGCTTCATAGGAGACCATCTGAATTTCAGAGAAAAAATCAATGAGCAATTTAGGATAAAGAGCAGTTGATCCATAGAGAGCATTACAAAGCAAAGCAGCAATGAAAATGTACATGGCTTCATGAAGACATTTGTTTGTTAATATGACAAAAATAACAAGACCATTACAACTAATGATCAACAGGTAAAGTGTGAGAACCATTACAAAATAAACATATCTGTATTTCTCCAACCCCACATGGCCCTCCAGAGTTAAATATGTAATATTGTAATAATCCATGAAATAATCTGTCTTAATGGTCACAATAACTTTGTGCAGGTAAACATGATTAATAATCCACACCAAGTGAAGATGCAGCAAGCTGTACACGCAAGCTGTGGTGAAGAAAACAGTCTTATGAGTATTTATACATTCTAAACCAAGTCTAACATGAATTGCATCACTCCTGTCCTGGTTCGGTGCAGTACTTCTCAATACTCCAGTGGCTCAAAAGAGGAAAGCAGCAGTGAGAGTGGGATTCATTTTCCTGGAACTTCAACATCTTTATTAATGTTGTTTAGATATGTTGAAGAGTCTTGAATATTGTCATGTGTCAAGGACACAAATTTGGAGAGAAGCAAGTATGCATATTTATAAACGTGGTCAGTACTGTATGAAAAGTCAGAGGCCACATTTCTTTTCTGGAAAAGATATGCTTTCTTCAGGTGAGGTGAAGCACAGCACAGAGTTCCTGAACCTCTTGTGGGTGGTGTTCCGGTTCGCTGGGTTTAACCCAGACCTAGAAAATTTTGGGGGCAGAGCCAGCCTGTCGGGTTCGGCCATCCTCCAGGTATTATGAGGAAAGGAAGGCTGGCCAAAAAGAGAAGGTCTCTCTTGCTGAGCTCCAGCCAGAGGTCAACGGGGTGACCTCCCCTGACAAACCCCCTTCAGAGTATTATGAGGCAGCCTCCCCGGTGGAGCTCCAGCCAGAGGCCGACAGCACAACCTCCCACATCCTGCTCACACCTGAGGCTGATGATGTTGCCTTCCAAGTCCGGCCTGGCCAGAACACCACAGCTCTGCCACCTGACCCCTAACAAGCCAATCCCAACCCCACCACCTGACACTGGTGAACCTGCCAAAGTCCTGCCACCTGACCCTGGTCAGTTTGCCCCAGTCCCCCACTTGACTCCAGCAAGGATGTCAACACCTGCTTCTCCAATAATGCGCATGCACCGCTGAGAGTGGCAGCAATCCATGTAGCTCCGGTTTTTTGTGTGTGTTTTTGTCTTTTGTTTACTTTTTTTTTTACTTCGCATGCTTATGAGTTTTAGGATTACACACTTGGGAGTGTTTTTCATTCTATCCTATGGATATGGATCAGTTATTAAAATGCTCTGGTGGCAGCAAACTTGTTTATACAAGGAATCAGCTGCTCGCACTATGGAGGAATGCTGGTGATGTTCACGTGAATTTCCCAGACAAATTATGGTGCTTTCGGGGCTGCCGAGCGGGACTTAAAGTGAGGACTAAACGACGGGAGCAAGAGTGGATATTCAAGCGGAAATTCAAGCCCGCAATTCCATCGATGGTGATGGGGAACGTGAATTCACTTACTAATAAGACTGACGAGCTGGCATCCCTGGTAAGAAATCTGAAGATGTATAGGGAATGTATCCTGATAAGCCCTACGGAGACGTGGCTAACTAACTGCATCCCCACTGTTAACGTTGAGCTGCCTGGTTTTAGTGTGGCTTGTCTGGACAGAGACATTAAGCTTTCTGGAAAAAAGAAGGGAGGTGGATTGGCGATGTACATAAACAACGGATGGTGCAATCCTGGCCATGTTACAGTTAAACAGACTGTATGTTGTAAGGATGTGGAGTTAATGGCGGTTAGTCTTTGACCGTACTACATGCCGAGGGAGTTTTCGCATGCCATTGTTGTCTGTGTTTAAGTTCTGCCACGAGAAATTCTGGACATGGCGTGTGACGTCATTCATTCTACAATTGCAAGGCTCCAAACTCAACACACAGATGCTTTTTTGCGATCTCTGGCGACTTCAACCACATAACACTGCATTCTACATTTACTAATTTCTACCAGTTTGTTGATTGCCCAACCAGGAAGAACAGGACAATAGACCTCATGTATGCAAACGTGAGGGATGCATACAGTGCCAACCCCCTTCCCCCACTGGGAAAGTCAGACCACAACCTCATTTATCTTCAACCATTGTACAAACCAAAAGTGGAATGGAGAAGATTTGGAGGAGGTCACACATTGTACAACTGCCTACCTGAACTTCTGTATGGACATAGTTGTTCCCACAAGAACTGTACGGTGCTTTCCAAACAACAAGCCTTGGATAACCAGCAATGTCAATCTCAATAGGAAAAATATGGCATTCAGAGAGGGGGATCAGGCAGAGCTGAGGCGCGTACAGGCGGAACTTAAAACCAGGCTGAAAGAGGCTAAGGAGGAATACAGAAAGAAGGTGGAACAGAAGTTGCATGAGAACAGTGTGAAGGAGGTCTGGGATGTAATGAAGACCATGACTGGACTGAGGAAGAGTGGTAGCTCTGTGGAGGGAGACCTGGATAGGGCGAATCAGTTGAACCACTTCTACAATAGGTTCAACTGCCCTGTTCCAGCTCCAATGGCGGTGGACTATCCACTACCCTCTGCTGATTCAGACACTGCTCGTGCTTGCTTGCCTGTTCAACTCGCACCTCCCCCCTCACCTTCGGTGCACCACGTACAACCACCAAAGGCTGATGTATTCTTCCCCCACAAGGTGACACCAAACACCTCCCGCAGGCGCACCCATCCCCTCCCCTCTTTCCCCTCTACATCCCCCATATAATCGCGGCAGATCAAGTTAAAGTACAGCTGAGGAAACTCCGCACCAGGAAGGCAGCCGGGCCTGACAGACTCTGTCAAAGGCTGCTTAGGGTCTGTGCTTCTGAACTGGGGGAGCCACTGAAGCACATCTTCAACCCGAGTCTTCGTCTTGGAAGAGTTCCAACATCGTGGAAGACATCATGTCTTATCCCTGCCCCTAAGAAGTCACATCCAAGTGAGCTCAATTATTATAAGCCAGTTGCTCTAACATCACAGGTGATGAGGACCATGGAGCGGCTGGTTTTGGGGATACTTAGACCCCAGGTACGTCTTGCACTAGACCCGATACAGTTTTCATACCAGGAGAGAGTGGGCATGGATGGTGCCATCACATATCTCCTGCACAGGATGCATGCTTACATGGACAAGGGGAAAAGTGCTGTGAGAATCATGTTCTTTGATTTCTCCAGTGCTTTTAATACCATTCAACCTCTCAGACTGGGTGACAAGCTCCTGCAGATAGGTGTGGATGCGCACCTAGTATCCTGGATTGCAGACTATCTGACAGAGCGGCCACAGTTCGTCAGACTGAAGAACTGCTTCTCTGACACTGTGATCAGTAGCACCGGAGCTCCACAGGGAACAGTGCTCTCTCCAGGCCTGTTCACCCTGTACACGTCTGACTTTTGCTACAACACAGAGTCATGCCACATGCAGAAGTTTTTGGACGATACTGCAATTGTGGGGTATATCAGGGATGGGCAGGAGGAGGAGTACAGGAGCCTGGTGGAGCATTTTGTGCAATGGTGCAAACTCAACCACCTACAACTCAACACTGCTAAGACCAAGGAGATGGTGGTAGATTTACGGAAGTCTAAGCCCGCTCTGCTGCCAGTCATCATTGAGGGGGTAAAGGTGGAGGTGGTAAACACTTACAAGTATCTGGGAATACATTTGGACAATAAACTGGACTGGTCAGTCAACACTGAAGCACTCTACATGAAAGGGCAGAGCAGGCTGTACTTTCTGAGGAGGCTGCGGTCCATCAATGTCTACAGCAAGCTCCTCTGCATGTTTTACCAGTCTGTTGTTGCCAGCGTTCTCTTCTATGCTGTGGTATGCTGGGGAGGAAGCACTAAGAAGAAGGATTCTGGACGACTGGACAGGCTGGTAAGGAAAGCTGGCTCTGGTGTGGGAGTGGAACTGGAGTGCATCACTTCAGTATCAGACAAAAGGACCCTGAGCAAATTGATTAATATTTTGGACAATGACTATCATCCACTCCATAACACCATCATAAAGCGAAAGAGCTTGGAGGCTACGCTCACTACCATGCACAACTGACAGGCTGGGGAAGTCTTTTGTCCCTAGGGCTATACAACTCTTCAATGCTTCACTTAAAGGAAGAGGTGAGATAGACTTCTCTGCATAGTTTATCTGCCTCTTCACCTTTTCATACAGTTCCATGACCTCTTACAACAATGTTGTGTATTGGATCACTGTGTTACTGTTTATGGACTATATTAGCCCACATGTACAACCCCTACCACTATTTCCCAGGCTGTGGATCCTTGATTTGGTATGTTTTACTGTTTTTTTTAATTAGTCATTTTCTTTAGCATCCTGCTTATACTTTATGGTATGTTGTATTGTATGTGATGTCTTGAGCTACTGGGCACTTGAATTTCCCCATAGGGATTAAGGAAGGGTCGGTCGGTCCCTTCTTTGCTCCCCAGCTACTTTGGAAGAAATCAACATAATGGACAGTGCCTCGCCTCGGGTCATTGGGTGTTGCCGGGACATTTTAAACAGAGTGGTTGGGCATTGCTTCCCCTCAAAACTTGAGTACGTTGGTGGTTGAAAGAATTTTCCATTTTTCTGCATAAATATGACATAAAACATTAAATTTTCCTAAAAAAGTCCTAAAAGTAAATAAAGAGAACCCAATTAAACAAACAAGACAAAAATATTATAATTGTCATTTAGGAAAATTATTCAATGTTACATGTCAGTGAGTGGCAAAAGTATGTGAACCTTTGTTTTCGGTATCTGGTGTGACCCCCTTGTGCAGCAATAACTGCGAATAAATGTTCGCGGTAACTGTTGATTAGTCCTGCACATCGGCTTGGAGGAATATTTTTGGAGCCCATTCTTCAGTACAGAACAGCTTCAACTCTGGGATGTTGGTGGGTTTCCTGCTTGCTTCAGGTCCTTCCACAGCATTTCTATTGGATTGAGGTAAGGACTTTGACTTGGCCATTCCAAAACATTAACTTTATTCTTCTTAAAATATTTTTGGTAGGATGACGTGTGTTTAGGGTCAATATATTGCTGCATGACCCACTTTCTCTTGGACCTGGACAGATATCCTGACATTTTCCTTACGGGTTCGCTGGTTTAACTCAGTATTCATTGTTGAATCAGTGATCACAAGTTGTCCTTGCCCAGATGCAGCAAAACAGGTCCAAACCATGACACTACCACCACCACATTTCACAGCTGAGATAAGGTTCTTATGATGGAATGCTGTTTTCCTTCTCCAAACATAACGCTTTTCATTTAAATCAAAAAGTGCTATTTTGATCTCATCCATCCACAAAACATTTTTCAATTAGCCGTCTGGCTTGTCCACGTGATCTTTAGCAAACTGCAGAAGGGCAGCAGTGTCCTTTTTGGAGAGCAGTGACTTTCTCCTTTCAATCCTGGCATGCACACCAGTGTTCTCCTGATAGTGGACTCAAACGTTTGAGACCTCATGGACCATTACACATCTTGCTCTTGGAGTGATATTTGTTGGTCCCCACTCCTGGGGAAGGTAACAATGATGTTGAATTTCCTCCATTTGTACACAATTTGTCTGGCTGTGAATTGGTGGAATTGAATTGATTTAGAGATGGTTTTGTAACCTTTTCCAGCCTGATGAGCATCACCTACTCTTTTCCTTGGGTCCTCAGAAATCTCCTTTGTTCATGCCATGTTACACTTCCACAAACGTGTGTTGGAAGATCTGCCTTTGATGGATTCTGTTCTTTAAATAAAAGATTGCTATTTTACCTACTATTGGGGGAAGCCCAGCTCTCCACTCAGCATCTGCTACCATGGACACAGCTGGAGTATTCCCTCAGAGGGCAGTTCTGCAGTGCATCAGCTGGACTCCTGTTGATCATCACTGATGCTTTTGGTTGCTGCAGTTCCCCAAGAATGGCTGCCTCTTCAGCTACATACAGCATCTGAAAGACTCATGTTGCTGGTGGTTGATGGCAGAGGCGGTGTGGTGTATGCACAGGTATGTTCAAGAATATCTGTTGGTGCCAGTAAATATAAAATTCCAGGGGCAAAAGCATAAAGTAGAGGTGGGGGTTAGTCCTTGCCTCACTCATCCACTAATTCTTGGGACAAATTGGCCAGGGTTTTAGATATTAGTGTAGAAAATGTTTGTGGATGGGTCCTGCAGCAACAAGACATGGTGTGGAATGTGCACAGCACTGGTTGGGGAGGTGGTGCCACGGCTGTTGATGTCAGCTCTGCATCAGGAGAACACAGAGGGCTCCCTTTGGAGAAGTCGCAAGCAGAGACCCTGACGCACCCCTTCGACCAAGTGAGAGTAGTCCATGATTATCAAATTCAGCGGTATGTTTTTTTCTCAATTATTAAAGATGAGATGTTATATCAAATATATGACACTGAACACTCAAACTAAAGAATAGATGACCCACTTGTTGGTTCCAAAGAACTGTTGGGAAATGTTATCCTAGGCAGCACACAATCTGATGGAGGGGCATTTAGGACTGGAAAAGACAATAAATTTCTCATTTTTATTGGACAGGCATTTGTAGCAACGTTAGCAGGTGGTGTGCGGCAAGTTGCGAATGTCAGCTGGTGAATCTGCCGGCCACCCCAAAAGCTGTATAGTGCCCATTATATTTCATTAAGGTCCCTGTAACAGCCATTTTGCCATTTTTTGTAGATTCAATAGTCAGGTTTCATTTCAACAAGATTTCATTTATTATCTGTTTTTGTCCAGAAAAATAAAGGACCTTTTATCTACGGCATGCGAGAGTGCACATTAATCCACTGCTTCAAGGCTCTGACTTTACCAATACACTACTTGGCATATTGCTTGTGCGAAGTCTGTGTGACCGTTGCCTTTGGAAAAGCTAAAGTTGCACCGCTTAAGTGTACTACCATCCCCAGAATGGAATTAGCAGCAGCAGTCTTGGCTGTACGAATGAATCACATGCTGAAGACAAAGTTACAACTCTCATTATCAGATTCCATCTTCTGGTCAGACAGTGACAATTCTGCAATATATCACAAACACAAGTAAAAGATTTAAGACATACTGTATGTTGCAAATCAAATTTCAATAATTCACTCTCTATCAAAGGTAGAGCAATGGCGGCACGTCTCTTCAAAGGAGAACCCCGCCGATGCAGCTTCACGTGGCAGATCAGTGAAAGCTTTTATTCAGTATAAGACATGGATCCAAGGACTGGAAATCCAACGCAAATGCTCTCAGTGGCCAAAGACACTTGAAGTCATGGATATCATTTCAAACAATGACCCTGAGTTAAAGCAGCAAGCTTCCATTCGTCACATCTGCCAAGCCAATGGAAGAATCTTGTCCTACCAGCAAGTTGCTTTCATATTTTTCCAAATGGAAAGACCTCAAAAGAACGGTGACATGGCTTTTGAAGGTCAAAGAGACACTTAAACGATGATTTGATGAAAAGACGAACACCACACAATCTGATAAAAACCATCCAAAAGAAAGCATCCACTCGCAGACTTTCAGTAGTGGATCTCAATAAAGTCGAAAAGGCAATTGTAAGTTTTGTGCAAAATCAGCACTTTCCTGAGGAAATCTCATGCTGGAGTAAAGGAAAAGTTGTAAAGAAATCCAGTTCACTTTACAAACTGGATCCAACAATTGTTGATGGCATTATAAGAGTAGGTGATCAGTTAAGCAAGTCTGCATTACCCGAGAAGGCAAAACATCCTGCGAAAGGGTAGCAATGTCTCAGAACTCATCCTTCGTTTCATACACAAAAAGGTTGGACATAGTGGAAGAAATTATATGCTTTCTACACTTTGAAGACGGTTTTGGATTCCTCGTGCCAATTCATTGGGTAGAAGGATCATTAGCGTCCGCATCAAAGATATGGAGAACAGAAAATGTCCGATGTCCCTTCAGACAGACTATCAATGGACCTCCCTCCATTTACTCTGGTGGGAAAAGATTATTTCGGACCTATTGAGGTAAGAAGAGGAAGGAATACTGTTGAAAGATATGGCACTAATATATATTGTCGCGACGGACTAATACACGGCACGAGAGGGAAGAGAATCGCTCCATCTCCGACTGCCGTGCCGGCACGAAGCGAGCAGCCCTGCACCGGACCCCGCGCTAACCAGAACAGCCGCCATGGCGGGGTGGAACCACCGACGCCGTACCGTCCGCTGATTGGAGGCGCTGTCGGGAGAATTCCACCACTCCCACGCCGAAAGGCTGAAATAAAAGCCTTTCCCTTCCGCCCCGGGAAAGTTGAGAACTGACTCAGCGAAACGGTTAGCGCCAGGAGCGGATACAGGAGGAGGTATTCATCGCACTCGCGTTAGCGTAACTAATCTCTCTCTCCCCATATTTGGCGGAGGGTACCGACACGGACGAGGACGACGCCGGCGGAGACGACACGCAGCGCTGAGGGACGCACGAGAACCCCGAGGCTTCACCCGGGATTCCCCCGACACGCCCCCGCGAGTGTCACGACATCAGGCCGCCTCCACAGCCCCACACACACACCCACACAAACCTGCACTCTACCAGAAAGAAAATAAAAGACTCAACTTTTGCCCTACTCCAGCCTCCGTGTCTCTGTGCTCTGCCCTTTCCCGCTACAATATACACACACACACACAATATAGGTGTGGCACCATATATTGTCTGACGTGCTGTGCATCTTGAAGTGACCTACACACGACACAGACTCCTGCATTAATGCTATAAGAAGGTTTATCTGTCGAAGAGGACAAGTCAAAGAAATAAGGATAACGGAACTAACTTAGTGACTGCAAACTGAAAATTGAAGCAGGCACTACAAAGCTTGAATCAAACCAAAATACAGAACACTCTCTTGCTGGATGAAATAAAATGGACCTTTAACCCACCTCACGGAGCTCAACGTGGTGTCTAGGAACATCTCATACAACAGATTAAAAGGATCCTTTGCTCGATCACAGGGCAACAAATGGTTGACGACGAAGCCCTAAGTACCATATTTTGTAAAGTTGAGGCCATTTCGAATGGCCGACAACACCAAATCACCTTTTACTGTTAAAAGGAAAGCCCACTCTACCACCAGGATCGTTTTATAAAACAAGAAACCTACGGAAAAAGACGCTGGAAGCAAGTACAATACCTCAGCGACATATTCTGGAAAAGATGGACCAAATATCATCACCCGATTATGCAAAAGCGTCAGAAATGGAATAAGCCCCACCAAAGTTTCTTAGTCGGAGGTCTGGTGCTTATTATTGACAATTCTGCTCCCAGGAACACGTGGTCTATGGGGCGCATTATAGAAACTATGGAAGAATCCAAGGGGTTTGTACGTAAAGTATGTGTTAAGACACAAACCAACAAGCTTGAAAGACCCATTACTAAGTTATATAATATTATGCAAATACGATGACTTAGAGAAGATGCATAATGTATCCCATAATGGATAAATTTGATGTTTAAATATTGATTTACTCAGTCTATGCATTTTGAATCTTGGTCACAAGGTTTCTCCAACATGGACTATTCTAATGAACATTCTTTTTGCTGGCATCCCCTCTTTTTGACGTACTATTTTATGAACTCTCTTTTCACACAAACACACTTAGGCACATGCACTTGAATGGACTTTAATATTCAACCAAAATCTGTTAGCCATAAATCTGTACTGACTGGTTGTTACACAATACTCAAATGATTCATGTTTATTCGTGGTTAATGCACGTTGATGTTTGAATGGCTATAGATGCATGTTTTGTAATTGCCAAACAAAAATTAGTGGCCGGTATGTTACAGCCATTTTTTTGTGGAGCTGGAATTTGGGGCTGTTTTTGATCTGTTTGTTTGGGATTGTGTTGTGTTTTGTGAAGTTTGGTGGTGCATTTGTTCCTGGGTCATGGGTCACGTGTGGTGTGGGAGGTGCATATAACATGGGTTAACCTTCTAACAAGTGTGGAAGGAAATGGAGAGCTGGGAAGCACACCCTTTTTGACCACACGTCTGCACGCCAATTCACAAATGAGAAATTTTACGTTAAATTCAATAGTAAGGTTTAATTTCAACACGATTTCATTTATTATTTGTTTTTGTCAAGAAAAATAAAGGACCTTTTAGTCTGCGAGAGTGCGTTAATCCATCCCTGGTTCCACCGTTTGCCCTGCATCGAACAAATCGCCGGCACAGTCCCCTTTGAAAGCTTTGTCATGGACCTTGTTGGGCCATTAGAAAGGTGCAGGCGAGGAGATCACTTTGTTAGTCTTGGTGGATTACCCAGGATGATACTATGTTTATGGACACTACACTCTACAAATTATTTATTCACACCAATGTTTATGATCCGTGACCAAATGGCCTAGTGAAGCAGTTTAATCCGACACTGAAAAATATGATTTTTAAATTCATGCATGGAATCGGCATAAACAGCTCGAGAACCTATTATTTG
Source organism: Ameiurus melas (assembly GCA_012411365.1). Classification (NCBI taxonomy): domain Eukaryota; kingdom Metazoa; phylum Chordata; class Actinopteri; order Siluriformes; family Ictaluridae; genus Ameiurus; species Ameiurus melas. The sequence goes on from CM022774.1 coordinate 138,649, forward strand.
CAGTATAATAATATTTTTTTTTAAACTTTATTTTATAAAGCCCCTTTAAACGCAGCTTCTCAAAGCACTGTACACAAAAGCAGTAGACAGAAAAACAAAACTTAAGAATAACATTATTAATAGTAATAATAATAATAATAATAATAATAAAATTAAAGACATCAACAGTCAAATGCAAGTTTAAAAATGTGTGTCTTAAGTTGAGATTTAAAAATGCTAAAAAGGTCTGAGCTTCTCTAAGTTCAGGATAAAGAGAGTTCCAAAAGGAAGGCGCAGAGACAGAAAGTGTCATTTTAGGACTCCAGCACCTAGAGCATGCAGCCCAAGTTAACAAGAAATCTCCTATTGACCTGTTGATGGGTTATGGATCTTCACCAGAGACCTATGGGTCAAGAAAGGATGTAGAAAGCAGACACACCACTATATTTGCACTATAATCGCACCGATGGGAGTACAACCTGTACAGAGCTATTTGGGTTTTAAGTTCACCTGGAAGGGGAAGGTGACCCCCAAGCACACTGGGAGGTTGGAGACGATGTTGAGAGAAGTATCAGAAGCTCCCCTGAAGCCATATCAAAGGCTGGAAATCTTACATTTTTTCCTCTTGCCCAAACAAACTCATGAACTGGTGTTGGGGAACGCACATAGAAACACAATGAAGAGAATGGACACTTTAATAAGATCTAGTGTCCGGAGATGGCTGAGGCTACCAAATGACACCCCGGTGGCGTATTTACATGCCAGGGTGCAGGATGGTGGTCTGGGGATTCCCTGCATCTGTCCCTCTAGCCCAGAAAACAAGATTCCAGAAGCTTTTAACAAGTAAGAGCATATATTGCGCGTCCGTTATCAACCAGAAATTATTTAAGAAAATCGAGCGAATTATAAACATCCCTTGCAGGGTGGCTGGAATGGTTATAACAACAAGGGAAGAAGCCCAACATGTATGGGCTTCACAGTTGCATGACGCTGTCGATGGCAGAGAGCTTACAGTTGGTAAGATCGACAAGGCAAGCCACCTCTGGCTACAGAAACCAATGAGAGTTTTCCCCCATTTACATCTTAGGGGAATCCAGCTGAGAGGTGGAGTTCTGTCCACGAAGACACAAGGGTCTAGCGGTAGACCTAACAAGGCAGAAGATATCACATGCCGGGGGGCCTGTGCTATGCGGGAGACATTAAATCATGTTCTCCAAGTATGTGAGGTCACGCACCTAGCCCGCTGTGCCCGCCCTAACAGAGTGATGCGGTTGGCGGAGAAAATGCTTAGGAAGGTCGAGCGGAGTATATGGACAGAGCCTGTGATTGCAACTGCACACTCATACATCAAGCCTGAACTGGTGATGGAGGAACCGCTAAAGTTGACGGTATTGGATGTTTCGGTGGTGGCTAGACACCATATGACAGAGACATGGAACCTTAAGATTGAGAAATATGGTTCTTTAAGTAACATCGAGGCCATAAAAAGATGGAGAGAGACGGTGAAGGAGATAGTACAACTCCTGTTGATCTTTTCAAACAGAGGCCTTTTGTATATGCCGCCAGGGGCTGGTCTTCGTCGAATGGGGTTAACTGAGAGGGATCCGAGTTACCTTTGCCTGTCAGTAATAAATGGGTCAATACATTGCTATGATTGTTACATGATCGGGACAAGAGGAGTATTATTTTAAAAAAATTACAATAATAAAATAAAATTCATCCAAGTCTGTCAGAGAGAAGGTTCTATCGCCTTTATGATCTGCCAAAAGTGGTGATACCTGATGTTTGCATAGCCATTAGCCCCCGGTTAATGGGTTCCTCAGGAAGAGAATTTCAACCTGATAACGTGTTAAACATTGGCATTACATGAAGTTCTCCAACTAATAAATGACCACTTACAAGCTGGAACTACCATGCCACAGCTGCCTAGCTCCCTTCTTTCAAGTCTCCTACCTTAAACCTATCACTCCATGTCACCTTGCAGAACGCTTTGCCCCTTCCATAAAATTTAAACTACAAACATGGCCACCAAGGACTACAACACCCAGCTACCACAGACTCACTTCACTGATTATTGATCACACACACACACAACTTGACTCAATAACACTCACAGTATTAAAGGAACCTCACTGTAAATCACTCATTGAACAGTATATGCTCTGTGTTCTTGTATCAGTTAACACCCAGCTGTTGTTCATTGACCGTCTTTCAGTTTTTCTTGCTTTTGCCTGCCCTAGTTCACGTTGTTTGTTTATTGTCTGACTTTTGCATGAAACTTGACTTTACCTCCATTTTGTTTGCTACTTTTAATAAAACTTTGATGCAAAAGTTTACATGATCTATCACTTTGCTTGAATGTCCTCATTTGTCAGTCCCTCTGGATAAAAGTATCTGCTAAATGAACATGTAAAATGTAAGCCAAGTTGTTATTTCTTAGCTTCCAGATGCCACCCTACCAGTTGTACATCATCTTGATTCCAAATGCTAAAAAGTTATATATATATAAAAATTATTTTTTTACTCAAAGCTTTGTCTTTCTTGAACAGTAAAAAGTAATTAAGATCATATTATATCCAAATCTTTATTAGTGCACTTTAATGTGTTGATGGACTGTAGAGAGACACATTCCATACTTATTATGGAGGAAATGTCTTGACACTTTAATTTGTGTATATAAGCTTTTGTGTTTTGTTACTATTACTCAAGGGAGCAAGTTCCTTTAGTAATCCCACAAACTATACAGAGTAGGCAGTGAGATCAACCAAGGTATGCTATTTCACCTGTACAGATCAAATCACAGACAGTCTCTTGGCATTAACTGATAAAGAATTGCAGTATACCTAGGCATTCATTGTGGAACTCTTTATAAGCACAGACAGTGGCTTGGGGTTAATCATAAGGATTATTCAGTCTTGTATGACATAGAACATCACAGAGTTAGGGGAATTCTCCAAAACACACTAAATACTGCAGAAAGTATAATACTGGGAGTAAGCGTTCTTAAAATATTTAGCTGTAACATTGGCAGGTGTGAATGTACACATTGTCCCCCTATCTATATAGAGGAGAAATAAGTCACAAGCATGACAGTCGGTGTTACTTCCAGGAGAGCTTTACTCGAATGGCTTACAAAAAAAAAAAAAAAAAAAAAATACATACATACATATACATATATACACACACACACACACACACACACACATAAAATAAACAAGTGTACAAAACAGTAAACTTGAAGTGCATTAAACATTATTTAAATAAAAGTACACATACAAATACATTTTTCATATTCACATGTTCAAACCACGGCTAACACAAGCTAGCGCCGCTCTGGACTCAAGCATGAGGCGGAGACTCGCACGTGCGCACACACAAGACAACACTTACTTTTATCTACTCAAAACTAGGAGAAACAAAATACAAGTACGTCTCAAAATGTCAGCAAGTTAACACAAATAAAACAGTCGCGCTAAACATGCACAACATACCTATATGGAGAAGAAATAAGTCACAGTATGACAGTCGCTGTTACTTCCACGAGAGCTTTATTCGAACTGTGGAAAAAATCTGTATTTTCCTCCAGGTATGTAGACGGAGACTAAAGTAATCGAGCCCAGAGCGCAGGGATCAGACCATCTTAATGGATGCCTGATCAGCGCCATACCCGCTCGAATTATCAATGTATTAACAAATTAAAAATGGAACAACGAAAAATAAATGTTAAAATTAATTAACGTGTTACACACAAAGGTGGTTAGTCCTGTTAGACGTTTAGACAATGCTTTGCAATTTGAATTTCTTAATGGGTAATGGTAAATATGTCAATATATTTTTGTTCTAGCAATGTGCCCATATGATTTTATTTTCTAATTTTCTAGCAAACCACAAACTTGGCAAATTGTGTGGCTGTGTGGATGGTTGCAGTAGTCCCATTATATGTCTCCAGTGTGCAGACAAAAATAGGGCTGAAACTCTTTTTTAGAAGGAGTACAACATTTTGTTCCAGCCAATGTTGTATATAAAACATGTGTAGTATGTAAATTTATTGAGAATTCACTGGGCTGGTGGGACTGTAATCCGGGGTAGAGTGGTAGGCAGAAAACAGGTGGTAAAACAGGATACGTCCTGGGGACGTGTGATAGCCAGCTGAGGTGTACGGAGGGGAATATTCAGGACTGGCAGGTGTAAAAGAGGGAGAGAGGTCAGAGCCCGTGTCAGAGAAAGCCGTGTCATCATCAGTCTGATAGTTGGAGGAAGGGACAGAAGGTACAGGGTCTGTCTGTGTAGAGGCATCCACACACACATTTGCTGGGTGGATTCTATATCTGAGAGGTGGGGGGAACCCTGCATTCCCAGAGGGGGTGCGAAGAACTATGAGCAGCATAGTTGTGTCGGCAGTGAGATGTGCAAGCTGATAGCGAGTGTTCAGGGGTTCACCCAAAACTGACGTTCACCTAAAACACATAGGAGAGAATGGACTGTATTAGGGATGTGACACTGACGATTTAGATTCACACTTTATATTTAACATTTAGATTTATTTATCTTATTTACACTGAAACCTAGAATTGCTATTGGACTTCTGCTATAGGCTATGTACATGTAAGCATTATAAAAAAGAAATGCAGAACAAACATAAAACCTCACTCATAATGTGTGTGAAGGTGTGGAGAATCCTTTCTCATGATAAACCAGTCAGGAGTGACACAGATGAAGGTCAGGTTATTTTTTAAAGAGTGAACCAAGATGGGCTGGAGATAAGGGGCTTTGAGAATGGAGAGGGCTGCGAGATAAGGGGCTCTGAGAACGGCGAGGGCCGCGAGATAGGGGGTTCTGGGAAAAACAAACACAGTGGGATCAGGGTCACTCAAAAATGCTGATTAACGTACATAATGGTGTCCTGAGACAGCTTACTCTAAACATATTGGTGTCTGGGTCAGCCTGACCCTAAGAAAACCGTATAAATAGGACAGCTTCATCTCTGGGTTTTTTTTTATCACACTTGGGATGTCTCAACTGTGCGGATCTCGTGTGGTGGAACAATAAACTCAGACCCTTGCTTCTTCTCACTCACTGGCTCTCGGGGTCTTCTTTTTCTTTCAACTGGTTAATATATTCGTGAGTATCCGTTTCTATGTTAAATATTAATTGTCTTTGGGTAATAGGCAAAATTTGATGCAACACCAGAATAAAGTGTTATCATATTGTGGTATCATGCTCACAACATTTATGATAGAAAGGAGAAGGTTCAGCAGAAGTGTCATTACTGAATGCAGCATTCACAACTTAATAACTGAGAGGCTGAGCTTCTTGTAAGTTCAGAGGCATGAAGGTTTTTGATTGTTATCCTGTGTGTGAGCTGTTTTTCCTTGCCACATTTTTGCCTTTGTCCTACTCCTTGTAATTTGTCACTATTCCTCGTTCTGGTATATTAACCCTACTCTGTCTTGTTGAATTCCTGGTTTGTTCACATTTTAGATACTGTTTCCATTTATTTTTTGCATTTTGACCTGGACTGTTTTGACTCTGTTTTTGTCATTAAACTTTCTGCATATGGATCTGAATCCATCTGGGGAGCCATTGTTACAAAAGTCTTTGTATGGAGCTGTGCTCAAAGTTCTGTTTGCTGAAAGATTTTCAGATTCTCTTTAATTGCTCACTTGCATAATTCCAAGCCCACAACAAGTTACCACATAAATCTTAAATAACTGTATTAAATATAATAATATTTAATAAATGTTTTTGTGGACAGAATGGAATTATATGAACATTTCACTACATTGAAAGTCTCTTCCCAGGTAGCAAAATTGCTGTGGCCTGATCTGGCGAACACCTGACACTTTCATCCAGCTCACATACAACATGGAATGATGGCACTTGGGCAGTCCACTGCTGTCTGACAAATCTGGGCCACAAGCAAGCCATAGCAATGCTATATGTCGGCCAAAAGCAAAACAAATAAAGCAGAACTGGCCCAAATCTGGGCAACAGTTATTTTTTATTTAAAAATCCCTTAATCCTATTAAAAATTTCCTGAAGTTTTAGTCCATATATATTGGGATTAAATAGAGGAGAAATAACCAGTTTCCCTTTCAAAGGGAACTCAAAGTTGCGTGAGCGCCACGCTGTACGAAGCGCCCTCATGCATGACCGGTATTTGAAGCTTGTGTGAATTCACGCCTGTTTATAGGCCTGCCGTGGTCAGGTGCCGTGCCAATTAAACACATCGCGTGATTATAAAATGGCACTTGTGAACCATGCCATCAGCTTTATTATCTTCAGTGAGAATGGATGTTGGTAGTTTTCTGTGAATGCTTGCATTTGTTTTGTGTGAATGCTTCTGTAAATGCATTTTTAAAAAAGAAAAAAAAAGAAAAGTGTGAGTTAGAGAGAATTCAGGAAGTGGGTCACACCTTATTCCCGTTTCACAACGTTACAACACTTTCTGTGTGAAGTGTTTGGGACCAAGCAAACGGCCCGTCATATCGGCCGTCCAATGGGTAGCTTGGTTGTGGTGGAGAGGTACTCAACCTCTCAGGGATGGGGGATAAATATAAGGTCTCCCTGATGAATGCCCCTGTTGAACCTTCTGGCCTGTTTGGTGGTGCAGTTAACGCCGTTGCCAACAGGTTTCACAAGGTGAAACAGCAAATGAGTTCACCCAGGCATCCACTAGTGGAGTCCGGGCCAGCACTAGTGCAAGGGATGCACAGAAGGTGAGTACGGTGGCCCACCTACCCCCACAGAGAGCCAAGGGGACTGGGCGGCCAAAATCGCAGCCTGCTAATAAGGCTGATCTGAGAATGATCAGTAAGTGCAAGCAGACAAAGAAGGAGCTGTCCTGATGGGCCACAGAAGGAATTATCATGGGACATGTGGTTGTTAGGGCAGTTAGAACCCACTATTACTGTAGGGCCTCCCCTAAGCAATGTTGTCCTAAGTTTTCATTCTTCTCTGGTCAGCGAGCTGCCACAGGGCACTTTGAGATTAATGTCAGGGCACACATTTAACGTCACTAAAAGTGTACGTTATCTAGTGTGGAAACTACTGCCAAATGTGTTCTATGGCTCCATGTGGCTCTATGGTTCTGTCCACAATAGAATAGGGTTAGACAGTTCAGTTCAGAGCTCAAGCCCCCGGTTTAGAGGTGTGCTCACCATAGTAGTCAGCACAGAGCAGGGCCCGATTATTTTGTGCAGGAAGTAAGATCCCTCTCAGAGAAAGGGGGTCATAAAACATGTACCACGTTCTCTGAGGGAGGGAGGTTTTTACAGCCATTATTTCCTGGTACGCAAAAAAGATGGGAGCCAATTTAGATCTGCATCATCTGAACTATACTCTTTGGACATACAGGTTCAAGATGATGATGTTCAAAATTAGCGTTACACAGACTCAGTTCGAGGACTGGTTTGTGATGATAGATCTAAAAGATGCATATTTTCACATCGAAATATTGCCCACTCACAGGAAGTTCCTGAGGTTTGCATTTGGAGAGCAACCATTCCACGGAGACTGCTCTGCTTTCCGTCACTGAAGGCTTACGACTAGCAAGAGCAACCTCTAGATCATCTATCCTCATCCTACTTGACCTCTCTGCTGCTTTCGACACTGTGAACCATCAGATCCTCCTGTCAACTCTCTCCAACCTGGGCATCACTGGAACGGTTCTACGCTGGGTGGAATACTATCTTTCGGACAGATCCTTCAAGGTATCATGGAGCGGAGGTATTTCTGAAACTCAGCAACTCACAACTGGCGTTCCACAGGGGTCAGTTCTGGGTCCACTCATCTTTTCCATCTACACTACATCTCTCGGTCAGGTGATTGAGTCTCATGGTTTTTCCTATCACTGTTATGCTGATGACACCCAGCTCTATTTGTCCTTCCAGCCTGACGATCCATCTGTCTCTGCACGCATCTCTTCTTGCCTGTCAGACATCTCGGTCTGTATGAAGGAGCACCATCTTCAGCTTAACCTGGGAAAATCTGAGTTTCTCGTCAACCCAGCCTATCCCTCAATCAACCAGAACTTCACTGTACAGCTCAGTTCACTTACACTCATGCCAACCAGGACGGCCAGGAACCTTGGGGTGATTCTTGATGACGGCTTGACCTTTACTGACCACATCTCAGCAACTGCAAGGTCCTGTAGGTTCACCCTGTACAACATCAAGAAAATCCGACCCTACCTCACCGAACAGGCTACACAGATACTAGTCCAGGCTCTTGTCATCTCTAAACTGGACTAATGCAACTCACTGCTTTCAGGCCTCCCAGCCAGCTCCATCAAACCCCTTCAGATGATTCAGAATGCTGCAGCGCGCATTGTCTTCAACCAGCCCGAGACAACCCACGTCACACCCCTCTTCATCTCCCTTCACTGGCTCCCTGTAGCTGCCCGCATCAAGTTCAAGGCCTTGATGCTCACCTACAAGACCTTGTCAGGAACAGCACCCTCCTACCTCAACTCTCTCCTGAAGGCATATATTCCCTCTCGCAATCTACGATCGACTAGCAACCGACGTTTAGTAGTTCCCACTCAGCGTGGCGTAAAGTCCCTTTCCTTCACACTTACCGTTCCCCAATGGTGGAATGCACTTCCGATCTCAATCCGGACTGCAGAATCTCTCACTATCTTCAAAAAACAGCTAAAGACCCACCTTTTCCGTGAACACCTAATCAACTCCTAAGAAGAAGAAAAAAAACCCACACACAACGCACTTACACCTCTACTCTGTGCACTTTGCTTCCTCTGGTTTTCAATTAATAGATCTTGTATAGTAGCACTACTTGTATTGTTCCCTGCTTGATATATCGCTTTGCTTATTTGTAAGTCGCTTTGGATAAAAGCGTCTGCTAAGTGAATAAATGTAAATGTAAATGTAATGTAAATGAGACAACACATAACAATATCGGGTTCTTCCCTTAGGGCTAGTTTTGTCCTCTTGCACCTTCACAAAGTACATGGATTCTTATCCATTTCGACTCCAGGGCATCCATGTACTAAACAATATGGAGGACTGATTAATACTAGCATGATCCATATTTGGACTGGGGAGGAAACTGGAGTACCCGGAGGAAACCCCGGCAGCACGGATAGAACATGAAAACTCCACATACACAGGGCCGTGGTGGGAATCGAACCTCCAACCCTGGAGGTGTGAGGCGAACATGCTAACCACTAAGTCACTGTGTGCCCATTTATTATTATTATTATTATTATTATTATTATTATTATTATTATTATTATTATTATTAACCACTAAGCCACTGTGTGCCCATTTATTATTATTACTACTACTACTACTACTACTAGTAGTAGTAGTAGTAGTAGTAGTAGTAGTAGTCAGGAAAGAGGGTGGGACTTTTGTTAGTGACTGTCAGAAAGTCACTAAGGAATAATTGTCCAGAAGAGATAGTATAAATGTGAGATTGTTCTCACCACAGTTGTAAAATATATTAATCTTAAATATGATGGATTTTTTTCCTCTTTTGTAGAAATTAATGGATGCCACTAATCTTACATATTTAACACTTGATGGACATGTGGATTTACAGAATTACAGATATGTTTATTTTTTAATTGCTCTCACAGTGTACATATCAATCATTGTATTTAATACTGTTGTAATTTTTGTTATAGTCATGAACAAATGTCTCCATGAGCCCATGTACATTTTCATTGCTGCTTTGCTTTGCAATGCTCTCTATGGAGCAACTGCTCTTTATCCTAAACTGCTCATTGATTTACTTTCTGAAAAACAAATCAGTTCTTACCATGGATGTTTATTTCAGGGTTTTTTTGTTTATTGGTATGGTTGTTCAGAGTTTGCATTGTTATCAGCTATGGCTTATGACAGATATGTGTCTATCTGTAAACCCTTACATTATACAACTATTGTAAAAATGTCCACTGTGAAAAAGTTAATATTTTTATCATGGTTTTTGCCTTGTTGTGAACTTGGTGTGGCATTGATATTAACATATCAGCATCAGTTGTGTAAATTTAAAATGAACAGAATATACTGTGATAATTACTCAGTTCTTAAATTAAGTTGTAAAGAAATATCTACAAACAACTCATATGGACTTTTAATTTTCAGCATTGCTGTATTTCCTCCGGTGACCTTCGTATTCTTCTCATATATCAGGATACTCACTGTGTGTTTAAAGAATTCTAAAGATTTCAGAAGAAAAGCTCTACAGACCTGTTTACCACATCTGCTCATTTTCATAATTTTTTCTGTCAACAGTTGTTTTGAAGTTATAAATAACCGACTAGAATCAAATCAAACTCCCCACATTATTGCCATGATCCTATCAGTTGAATATTTACTCATTCCGCCTTTATTCAATCCCATAATATATGGATTAAAACTGCAGGAGATTTCGAAAAGCATCAAGAGGTTGATTTCATGGAAAAAGAGGACTGGAGATTATTTTTAGATAGCAAATGTATTGTGTTTATTGTTATTATAATAATAATAAATTATAAATGCCACTTTAACAATGGTAATTGAATTGAAAAATTGGTGGTAGACTATCATACTAGTTATGTATTACATGCTTTGCAATATAAACAGAAAAAAATAAATAAATAAAACTTTCCTAATTTTTAATGTAATGCTGAAATCTATGAATCTATGTAGTCATGTATAATTTAGTTCATAAAGAGAAACACATGCAGCATCACGTTTAAAAAAAATTATACTGTATATATACCGGGGTGTATTATTGAACTTATCAACAGTTTTATTCAGTAAATATAATTCCAATGAGGATATTCACATGTAAATTTAGCCAGACATCAGTATTAACTCAATAGATCCACAAATATAAAGAAAACCAAACATTAAAGTCCATAAATGATGTTATGTGTCATAAAGAGGAATGACACGGGAAAAAATGTATTGAACACGGTAACTGAAATGTATTTAATACTTAGTGGAGAAGCCTTTATTTGTAATGAAAGCTTCAAGATCCTTCCTATATGAAGAAATTAATCGGCCGCAGTATTCAGGTGTGATTTTGGGCTATTCTTCTAAACATATTGTCTTTAAATCTTGTTCAGTTGGATTCGAGTCAGGCGATTGACTGGGCCATTCTAACACCTTGATTTTTTTTCTCTGAAACCAATTGAGAGTTTCCTTTGCTGTATGCTTTGGATCATTGGCCTGCTGGAAGATCCAACCATGGCCATTTGAAGTTTTCCGGCAGAGGCAGTCAGGTTTTCATTTAATATCTGTGTTATTTGATGGAGTCCATGATGCCATGTATCCTAACAAAATGTCTAGGTCCTCTGGCAGAAAAACAGCCCCAAAATATTAAAGATCCACTGTCATATCTCAGCCCAACCATGACTGGGAAGCAACACCTACTTCTAACATGGCCGCTGATGATTAGACTTCACACACACGCATGCACTCACCTTCGCCAGAGTTCTGATCACACATACCTGCAGATAATCACTTTGCCCTCTCACCACAGCCTATAAGAGACTTTGGATGCATACAAACCTTGCGAAGTAAACATTCAGCTGACTTGTTTCTCTGTCATTATCCAAGCCTTATGTACCATGTTTATTGCTAAGTGACTTTGACTTGAGTATGAGGTACTTTTCTATATGGCTACGTCTGTGTGTGCCAAAACCACCTCTGGTGTTTATTATCAAAAAGCTCTATTTTGGTTTCATCTGTCCATAGAACCCCATCCTATTTAAAGTTCCAGTTGTGTCTGGCAAACTGAAGACACTTGAGTTTGTTTATGGATGAGAGTAGAGGCTTTTATTATTTTTTTTTAAACAATTCCAAACTAGGTGACTTCGGATTGTAGTTTTTGACTCCAGTAGTAGAGACTTTCTGAGTCCAAGACACAAATAACTTCTGCAATTTTCCAGTGGTGATCCTTGGAGATTTTTGAACACTCGAACCACCCTCTTCACAGTGTGTTGAAACAATTTACACACACATCCATATCCAGGTTGATTCATAACATTTCCAGTTGACTGGAACTTCTTAATTATTGCCCTGATGGTGTTTGTGCTATTTTCTTATAGACACTTCCTATTTTGTGAAGCTCAACAATCTTTTGCTGCAAATCACAGCTATATTCTTCAGTCTTACCCATTGTTATGAATGACTATTGGAATTTGGCTTATGTGTTACCTCATATTAATATAACCCTGTGAAACAGGAAGTCAGGGTTGAACAATATCCTGTTCCTAGTCACCCAGGTGTGCAATTTAAAAAAAAAATACCCATGGGTATATACTTCAAATATATTTTTCCTCATATAAATTCATAGTTGTGTCAATAAATGTAGCACATCTGTATTTAACAAATATATATATATTTATAAACCTATGTTTGCACTTGTTTGATATCCATGAGAGCAGAGAAAAGACATGCAGTTTATCTTTCTTCAGCTTTCACTGCATTTTCCTGCACACTTGGCTAATAGCATGGGATAGTCATTAACCCACGACTGAAGAGTATCTTTCTTTTGAATTCTCCTGGACTTGATTAGAGTGATAGTGTCTAATGTAAGAGAGCAAGTATTATAAAAAAAAAACTTCAAACAGCTCCACGGTATCCTTAATATCATTCTTAAAAGCTTCAATAAAATCTTTGTGTCAGAAGCCATACAGAAGGCTCATGAACCAGTGTCTAAGGCAGCACAGAAACACAAGGAATAGAGTTTGGAACAACCCGACGTGCACAGACTTAACACACACAAAACATTGTCACGGAATATTGTGGCTTGTAACAGGAAGATATTCAAGACAGTTTGTGACCTTACATTTTAAGTGAATTAAAATTAGACACTGACACAAAATTATCTATTTTAATATGAATCCCATCACAGACTCAGCATACTCCCTAGATTGATGTGTTGATTAACAGTGGCAGCCTCACTAAACACGGGTCCATCCATTCAAACAGTCCTGAAGACCTTATCTCCTTCACAGATGACTTGCTTCTAGTTAGCAAATGTCTGTATGCTGGAATTAGCATAACAGATAGATTGTGGGTGGTTGTGGCTGATGGTAGAGATGGTAGAGCTGGTTGTCCACTAATCGTAGGGTTGGTGGTTTGATTCCTGTCTCACATGATTATACATGCTGAATTGTCCTTGGGCAAGACACTGAACCCCAAGTTGCTCCTATGACAAGTTAGTACCTTGCATAGCAGCTTTGCTACCATTAGCGTGTGTGTGTGTGAATGAGACAGTGTAAAGCGCTTTGGAGAAAGGTGCAGACCACAGACCATAGAGGCCTGTGTATCATGTCTTTGTAGAATCCCCAGTTTGGAAAGTGTTTTGGGTCCAAGACCAGTATATTGCTGGCTACTGCACAAGTTTCACACAAAGTTTGAGCAAAGTAATATGATTATAGACTAGTCTCGTATTTGATTCTGTCGGAGTAAACAATATATTTAACATAAATCACACATTGTTATTGAGAGCTGGAGTAGCCAGCTCTCAATAATATGAAAAAATACTACGTCGGACATTTTTAATTTAGAGTTAAAATGCTGTATATTATGAAGGACTTGGCGTGTCATTACGAAACTTAATATGTGTCTTTGACACGAAGCTCCGAATGTCAGTGCTACCATGCTCAAAAATTATAATGCTAGTCTATAAAAATTCTAATAGCTTCAGTCTCCTTATGTCTACTGTCACGAGACTGGTCTTGATAGATTCTGTGGTTCATGCCGAGAACAATGATCCTAATTATCTTATGGTCGAGCAAACCTCCTGTCCGCTATTTTTAAATGTTTTGAAAACCTACTTTTTCAAAATCCTCCTAGGCCCTTTGTCCGATTTATACAAAAGTTTGCCTGCATCATCTAGAGGCACTCATGACAAAAAGCTATTCACAGAATTTTAATAAACTATACCGTTTTCGAATGATGCTTCAACAAATTTGAAGAATGTGGAAAACTGTACTTGATGCTGTATCTCTGCAACGCTTTGAGGCAAACTTGGTAGGTGTCATCATCATTAGGCCCTGAGGTTACCTGCAGAGATTCTGCACACTGCCCCCTACTGGTCAGAACAAAGCCAAAAAAGCCACTGGAACGTTTTCCTGCATGACAACCATCATGTCCAGATCCTACCTGAGCTGTGTTAAAACAGCACGACATACTGGACAAAATTTCTATGAAGTAGCTCTTTTTAAAATAATTTTTTTTTTATCACTGAAAGTTTACTTTTTCTAACTCTTCATACACTGTTCATTGGACTCAATGGAACCAAAAACATGTCACAAAGCTTATTTTGCTGCTCATGGTACTCATTATTAGCTTGACCTTGATATTGCTGCTTGCAGATGTTTTTATTATTATTATTATTATTCTTATTATTATTATTAGTAGTAGTAGTAGTAGTAGTAGTCAGGAAAGAGGGTGGGACTTTTATGCAAGTTACTGGCAGAAAGTCACTAAGGAATACGTGGCTAGACAAGATAGTATAAATATGTACTGAATGTTTTCTCACCACAGTTGTAAAATTTCTTCATATTAACTATGATGGATTTTGTTTGTAATTAATGGATGTTACTAATGTTACGTATTTAACACTTAATGGACATGTGGAGTTACAGACTTACAGATATGTTTATTTCTTAATTACTCTCACAGTGTATATATCAATCATTGTATTTAATTCTGTTATAATTTTTGTCATATTCATGAACAAACGTCTCCATGAGCCCATGTACATTTTCATTGCTGCTTTGCTTTGTAATGCTCTCTTTGGAGCGACTGCTCTTTATCCTAAACTGCTCACTGATTTACTTTCTGAAAAACAAGTCAGTTCTTACCATGGCTGTTTATTACAGGCTTTTTGTGTTTATACATATGCTGCATCAGAATTCATGCTGCTATCAGCTATGGCCTATGACCGATATGTGTCTATCTGTAAACCTTTACATTATTCAAATATTGTAAAAATGCCCACTGTCAGAAAGCTCATATGTTTTTCATGGTTTTTACCTTGTTGTCCAATTAGTATAGCAGCTCTATTAATATCCCAGCTTTCATTGTGTAAATTTAAAATGAATAGAATATACTGTGATGCTTACTCAATTATCAAATTAAGTTGTACAGGAACATATGTTGTTAATCTTTTGGGACTTGCTATTTTCAGCATTGCTGTATTTCCTCCGGTGACCTTCGTATTCTTCTCATATATCAGGATACTCACTGTGTGTTTAAAGAATTCTAAAGATTTCAGAAGAAAAGCTCTACAAACCTGTTTACCACATCTGCTCATTTTCATAAATTTTTCTGTCAACATTTGTTTTGAAATCATAAATAACAGACTAGAATCAAATCAAATTCCCCACATTATTACCATAATCCTGTCAGTTGAATATTTACTCATTCCGCCTTTATTCAATCCCATAATATATGGATTAAAACTGCAGGAGATTTTGAAAAGCATCAAGAAATTGATTTCATGGAAAAAGAGGACTGGAGATTATTTTTAGATAGCAAATGTATTGTGTTTATTGTTATAATAATAATAATAAATTATAAATGCCACTTTAACAATGGTAATTGAATTGAAAAATTGGTGGTAGACTGATATTTATGTATTACATGCTTTGCAATATAAACAGAAAAAAAAATAAATAAAACTTTCCTAATTTTTAATGTAATGCTGAAATCTATGAATCTATGTAGTCATGTATAATTTAGTTCATAAAGAGAAACACATGCAGCATCAGGTTAAAAAAAAAATTACACTGTATATATACAGGTTGGTTAGTATTGAACGTATCAACAGTTTTATTCAGTAAATATAATTCCAATGAGGATATTCACATGTAAATTTAGCCAGACATCAGTATTAACTCAATAGATCCACAAATATAAAGAAAACCAAACATTAAAGTCCATAAATGATGTTATGTGTCATGAAGAGGAATGACACGGGAAAAATGTATTGAACACGGTAACTGAAATTTATTTAATACTTAGTGGAGAAGCCTTTATTTGTAATGAAAGCTTCAAGATGCTTCCTATATGAAGAAATTAATCGGCCGCAGTATTCAGGTGTGATTTTGGCCTATTCTTCTAAACATATTGTCTTTAAATCTTGTTCAGTTGGATTCGAGTCAGGCGATTGACTGGGCCATTCTAACACCTTGATTTTTTTTCTCTGAAACCAATTGAGAGTTTCCTTTGCTGTATGCTTTGGATCATTGGCCTGCTGGAAGATCCAACCATGGCCATTTGAAGTTTTCCGCAGAGGCAGTCAGGTTTGCATTTAATATCTGTGTTATTTGATGGAGTCCTGATGCCGACTGTAGTTCCTAACAAAATGTCTAGGTCCTCTGGCAGAAAAACAGCCCCAAAATATTAAAGATCCACTGTCATATCTCAGCCCAACCATGACTGGGAAGCAACACCTACTTCTAACATGGCCGCTGATGATTAGACTTCACACACACGCATGCACTCACCTTCGCCAGAGTTCTGATCACACATACCTGCAGATAATCACTTGCGCCCTCTCACCACAGCCTATAAGAGACTTTGGATGCATACAAACCTTGCAAGTAAACATTCAGCTGACTTGTTTCTCTGTCATTATCCAAGCCTTATGTACCATGTTTATTGCTAAGTGACTTTGACTTGAGTATGAGGTACTTTTCTATATGGCTACGTCTGTGTGTGCCAAAACCAGCTCTGGTGTTTATTATCAAAAAGCTCTATTTTGGTTTCATCTGCCCATAGAACCCCATCCTATTTAAAGTTCCAGTTGTGTCTGGCAAACTGAAGACACTTGAGTTTGTTTATGGATGAGAGTAGAGGCTTTTATTTTTTTTTTAAACGATTCCAAACTAGGTGACTTCGGATTGTAGTTTTTGACTCCAGTAGTAGAGACTTTCTGAGTCCAAGAGACAAATAACTTCTGCAATTTTCCAGTGGTGATCCTTGGAGATTTTTGAACACTCGAACCACCCTCTTCACAGTGTGTTGAAACAATTTACACACACATCCATATCCAGGTTGATTCATAACATTTCCAGTTGACTGGAACTTCTTAATTATTGCCCTGATGGTGTTTGTGCTATTTTCTTATAGACACTTCCTATTTTGTGAAGCTCAACAATCTTTTGCTGCACATCACAGCTATATTCGTCAGTCTTACCCATTGTTATGAATGACTAAGGAAATTTGGCTTATGTGTTACCTCATATTAATATAACCCTGTGAAACAGGAAGTCAGGGTTGAACAATATCCTGTTCCTAGTCACCCAGGTGTGCAATTTAAAAAAAAAATACCCATGGGTATATACTTCAAATATATTTTTCCTCATATAAATTCATAGGTGTGTCAATAATTGTAGCACATCTGTATTTAACAAATATATATATATTTATAAACCTATGTTTGCACTTGTTTGATATCCATGAGAGCAGAGAAAAGACATGCAGTTTATCTTTCTTCAGCTTTCACTGCATTTTCCTGCACACTTGGCTAAGAGCATGGGTATAGTCATTAACCCACAACTGAAGAGTATCTTTCTTTTGAATTCTCCTGGACTTGATTAGAGTGATAGTGTCTAATGTAAGAGAGCAAGTATTATATAAAAAAAAAAACTTCAAACAGCTCCACGGTAAAGTTTGAGCAAAGTAATATGATTATAGACTAGTCTCGTATTTAATTCTGTCGGAGTAAACAATATATTTAACATAAATCACACATTGTTATTGAGAGCTGGAGTAGCCAGCTCTCAATAATATGAAAAAATAATACGACCGAATTTTTTTATATAGAGTTAAAATGCTGTATATTATGAAGGACTTGGCGTGTCATTACGTAAACTTAATATGTGTCTTTGACACGAAGTCTCGAATGTCAGTGCTACCATGCTCAAAAATTATAATGCTAGTCTATAAAAATTCTAATAGCTTCGTCTCCTTATGTCTACTGTCACGAGACTGGTCTTGATAGATTCTGTGGTTCATGCCGAGAACAATGATCCTAATTATCTTATGGTCGAGCAAACCTCCTGTCCGCTATTTTTAAATGTTTTGAAAACCGACTTTTTCAAAATCCTCCTAGGCCCTTTGTCCGATTTATACAAAAGTTTGCCTGCATCATCTAGAGGCACTCATGACAAAAAGATATTCTCAGAATTTTAATAAACTATACCGTTTTCGAATGATGCTTCAACAAATTTGAAGAATGTGGAAAACTGTACTTGATGCTGTATCTCTGCAACGCTTTGAGGCAAACTTGGTAGGTGTCATCATCATTAGGCCCTGAGGTTACCTGCAGAGATTCGGCACACTGCCCCCTACTGGTCAGAACAAAGCCAAAAAAGCCACGGGAACGTTTTCCTGCATGACAACCATCATGTCCAGATCCAAACTGATAAACAGCAAGACATACTGGACAAAATTTCTATGAAGTAGCTCTCTTTTAGCTTTAAAATTTTTTAAAAATTTTTTTTTTTATCACTGAAAGTTTACTTTTTCTAACTCTTCATACACTGTTCATTGAACTCAATGGAACCAAAAACATGTCACAAAGCTTCTTTTGCTGCTTATGGTACTCATTATTAGCTTGACCTTGATATTGCTGCTTGCAGATGTTTTTTATTATTATTATTAGTAGTAGTAGTAGTAGTAGTAGTAGTAGTCAGGAAAGAGGGTGGGACTTTTATGCAAGTTACAGACAGAAAGTCACTAAGGAATACGTGGCGCTAGACAAGATAGTATAAATATTGTTGTCGACGGACAGACACGCGTGCGCGAGGTTGAAGAGCATTGCTCCTTCTCCAACTGCCGTACCGGCACGAAGCAGGCAGCCCCGCAGGGGCCTTGCGGCACCTGGAAAGGACGTCATGCCGGGAGGACCCACCGATGCCGTACCGGCCGGGGATTGGAGTATCCGACGGAGGAATTCCACCACTCGCTACCCGGATGGCGGAAATAAAAGGGCCCTTCCCGCCCCCAGGAAAGTTGAGTACCGACATACTGAAACGGTTGGCGTCCGGAAAAACGATCCCCGTACAGGTATTCACCCGTACTCCCTGTAATCTGACTATCTCTCTCTCTCTCTCTCTCTCTCTCTCTCTCAGTATACACTTCGCGGAAGACACCGACACCGAAAAGGACCGCGCCGCCCACGACGCCACGCAAGCGCGCTGAGGGACGGCCCGAGATCCCCTAGGCTTCTTCCGGGATTCCCCTGACACGCCCCGCGAACGCGCCACGGCGCCAGCCCGGCCTCGCGGACCTACACACACGCCCCCGGACCTACACTCTACCAATTCCAGAATAAAGCCTAAGTTTCTTTGCTTACTTCCGCCTCCTGTCTCTGTGCACCGCCCAGCCCGCTACACTGGTGGAGGATGCGGGCATGAGCACAGAACCGGCCCTCACCTAAGAAAAAAAAAAAAAAAAAAAAGAAGAAAGAGAAAGAGACTGTTACTTTTTTCTTTTTTTTTGTTTCTTGCCTTCTCCGACGGAAAAAAAAGAGAGAGAGAAAGAGACTATTACTTCTTTTCTTTGTTTTTTGTTTCTTGCCTTCTCCGACGGAAAAAAAAAAAAAAAGTTTATTATGGAGCAGACATTACAGCAGCTGTTGCAGACCGCCGTACAGCAACAGGCGGCCACCCAACAACTTATGGAGAGCCTCCAGGCGGGCGCAAGAGACTCTGGTGGCGGCGGTCCCGCGGCGGCCTCCACGCCTCCCGGACCCGGGACGTGAGCTCCGACGCCTACCCCCCCCCTGGCTCCTGATGACGACCCGGTGGCGTACCTCGAAACCTTCGGCCATCGCCCGCCGCGAGGGCTGGGAGAGGATGACTGGCCCCGCGCCGAGGCCCCTGCTCACAGGAGAAGCCCGCGAGGCCTATTACAGTCTCGAGCCGGAGGACGTCGGCGGACTACAGCTCCATGAAGGAGGGCATCCTGGCGTGGTGCAGGCGGCGCTCCCCTCGCGGCCGCCGAAGTTCCATCGCTGGGTATATCAGCGGCGCCCCGCCCGCAGCTGAACACGCTCATCCGACTCACCAAAAGTGGCTCCGGCCCGACCAGCATACGGGCCTCGAGGTGGCGGAAGAGGTGGCCATGGATCGGTTCCTGCGGGCGTTACCCGGACGGTACGACAGGCCGTGGGGGTCCAAGCACCGAATGCCCCAGGAGCGCCGTACGGCCCTGGAGCGCACCACCGCCACACCCGAAGCTCGACCCGCAAAAGCCACAGCCCTCTGACCTACCCCTAGGGGCCTCGGGAGTCCGGTCTGACCGGCCACGCCCAGCCGGCACTTGGCGAACCCGCCGGAGGTTGCCCACCCAGGTAACTCCCACCGACGAGCCCATGCCCACGGAGCCGGAACTGGGGCCTCCCGGACCAACCCCGAAACCATGGCTGGCCGGCTGCGCCCTCTATGTGCGACAGTTGCCAGAGGGGCCCACCCAGAAGGTATGGATTGAAGGGAGGCCGATCACCGCACTGCTGGACACCGGGAGTTCGGTGACCCTCGCCCGACCATCCATCCTCCCCCGCGGACTTCGACCAGGGGGGAGCCTCACCGTGACCTACGTTCATGGGGACACCGGGAAGTCCCGACAGCCAAAGTGCCGATTCAGGGCGAGACCGGGAGCTGATCTCTCCACATAGGCGTGATCCCTGACCTCCCCGTACCATTACTCCTGGGGAGGGACTGGCCAGGATGCCCGCCGGGCCCGGACGACGAGACAGGGAAGCGACGATGTCGGAAGCAGAGGACCCGGGCCCAGAACGCGTACCTGGCCCAGGACAACGAGGACGCCACTCCCGAAGGTGAGTACGCTATATCAACTAACCCTATGTCTGTTGTCGTCCAGCAGGTAAAACGAGAGGGGAGCTTCGGTCGGGAACAGTAGGAGGACGACCGACTCAAGCATTGCTGGGCCCAAGTGCGGGTTGTAGAGGGGGTCGACCAAAACCCCGACCTGAGACTTCCCACCTCGTACTTCCTTGTCCGGGGCGGCCTCCTCTACCAGCGGGCCTGCCGCCGCGGGGAGCTGGTAGATCTCCTGGTGGTGCCAAGGATGAAAGCACCACTCGTCATGCATCTCGCCCATGTCCACCCGCTCGGTGGTCACCTGGGACCGCGGAACACAGTGGAAAAACTGAGGGACCGATTCGTGTGGCCCGGGATGAGTGCCGAGGTCCAGAGGTTCTGCCAGCAGTGTCCCCAGTGCCAACGCACCGCTCCCCAGAGGCCCCCCCCCGGCGCCCCCCTCATCCCTCTACCCATCATCGGCATTCCCTTCGGAAGCGGGTCGGCATGGACCTCGTGGGGCCCCTCCCCAGGTAGGACGCCGGGGCCACGAGTACATCCTGGTGATCGTGGATTACGCCACCCGGACCCCGGAGGCGGTACCGCTACGCAAAGCCACCTCCCCAACATCGCCAAGGAACTGGTACTCTTGTTCAGCTGCATTGGAATCCCCAAAGACATCCTAACAGACCAAGGTACGCCCTTTGTCTCCAAATTAATGTCTGATCTGTGTCGGCTGTTGCAGGTGAAGCACCTGAAGACGCCGGTCTACCACCCCCAGACTGACGGGCGGGCTCTAACGGTTTAATCAGACGTCAAATGAATGCTGCGGCGGGTGGTAGACGGAGAAGGGAGGACTGGGACCTCCTTCTCCCGACGTACTTTCTTTGCCGTCCGGGAGTGCCCCCAGGGCATCCACCGGCTTCACCCCCTTCGAGCTGCTGTTCGGCCGGGCGCCCCGAGGACTACTGGACCGCCGCGCCGAGGCCTGGGAGGAACAGCCGTCCCCCGTACCGCTCGGTCGTGGAATATGTACGCGAGATGCAAGACCGGATCGACCGAGTGGGACCCATAGTTTAACAGCACCGCGCGCGCCGCCCAGGAGGAACATCAGCGGGTGTACAACCGCCCGGGCGGCGCGCCTCGAGAGTTCCTCCCAGGGGACCAGGTACTTCTTCTGGTACCCAGTAGTGCCTGCAAGTTCCTGGCCCGCTGGCAGGGGCCCTACACCGTTAGAGCGGCTAGGGCCGTCAACTACCGCCTGCAACAGCCCGGAAGTTCCCCCAACACGCCCCCGCAGCGCCACGGCGCCAGCCCGGGCCCCGGCGGACACTACACGCCCCCGGACCTACACTCTACCAATTCCAGAATAAAGCCTGAGTTTCTTTGCTTACTTCCGCCTCCTGTCTCTGTGCACCGCCCAGCCCGCTACAATATGTACTGAATGTTTTCTCACCACAGTTGTAAAATTTCTTCATCTTAACTATGATGGATTTTGTTTGTAATTAATGGATGTTACTAATGTTACGTATTTAACACTTAATGGACATGTGGAGTTACAGACTTACAGATATGTTTATTTCTTAATTACTCTCACAGTGTACATATCAATCATTGTATTTAATTCTGTTATAATTTTTGTCATATTCATGAACAAACGTCTCCATGAGTCCATGTACATTTTCATTGCTGCTTTGCTTTGTAATGCTCTCTTTGGAGCGACTGCTCTTTATCCTAAACTGCTCACTGATTTACTTTCTGAAAAACAAGTCAGTTCTTACCATGGCTGTTTATTACAGGCTTTTTGTGTTTATACATATGCTGCATCAGAATTCATGCTGCTATCAGCTATGGCCTATGACCGATATGTGTCTATCTGTAAACCTTTACATTATTCAAATATTGTAAAAATGCCCACTGTCAGAAAGCTCATGTGTTTTTCATGGTTTTTACCTTGTTGTCCAATTAGTATAGCAGCTCTATTAATATCCCAGCTTTCATTGTGTAAATTTAAAATGAATAGAATATACTGTGATGGTTACTCAATTATCAAATTAAGTTGTACAGGAACATATGTTGTTAATCTTTTGGGACTTGCTATTTTCAGCATTGCTGTATTTCCTCCGGTGACCTTCGTATTCTTCTCATATATCCGGATACTCACTGTGTGTTTAAAGAATTCTAAAGATTTCAGAAGAAAAGCTCTACAGACCTGTTTACCACATCTGCTCATTTTCATAAATTTTTCTGTCAACAGTTGATTTGAAGTTATAAATAACCGACTAGAATCAAATCAAGTTGAATA
Source organism: Ameiurus melas (assembly GCA_012411365.1). Lineage (NCBI taxonomy): Eukaryota > Metazoa > Chordata > Actinopteri > Siluriformes > Ictaluridae > Ameiurus > Ameiurus melas. The sequence continues at coordinate 161,730 of CM022774.1, forward strand.
TTTACTCATTCCGCCTTTATTCAATCCCATAATATATGGATTAAAACTGCAGGAGATTTTGAAAAGCATCAAGAAATTGATTTCATGGAAAAAGAGGACTGGAGATTATTTTTAGATAGCAAATGTATTGTGTTTATTGTTATAATAATAATAATAAATTATAAATGCCACTTTAACAATGGTAATTGAATTGAAAGATTCAAGACTGATATTTATGTATTACATGCTTTGCAATATAAACAGAAAAATAAATAAATAAAACTTTCCTAATTTTTAATGTAATGCTGAAATCTATGAATCTATGTAGTCATGTATAATTTAGTTAATAAAGAGAAACACATGCAGCATCACGTTTAAAAAAAATTACACTGTATATATACGGGTTGGTTAGTATTGAACGTATCAACAGTTTTATTCAGTAAATATAATTCCAATGAGGATATTCACATGTAAATTTAGCCAGACATCAGTATTAACTCAATAGATCCACAAATATAAAGAAAACCAAACATTAAAGTCCATAAATGATGTTATGTGTCATAAAGAGGAATGACACGGGAAAAATGTATTGAACACGGTAACTGAAATGTATTTAATACTTAGTGGAGAAGCCTTTATTTGTAATGAAAGCTTCAAGATGCTTCCTATATGAAGAAATTAATCGGCCGCAGTATTCAGGTGTGATTTTGGCCTATTCTTCTAAACATATTGTCTTTAAATCTTGTTCAGTTGGATTCGAGTCAGGCGATTGACTGGGCCATTCTAACACCTTGATTTTTTTTCTCTGAAACCAATTGAGAGTTTCCTTTGCTGTATGCTTTGGATCATTGGCCTGCTGGAAGATCCAACCATGGCCATTTGAAGTTTTCCGGCAGAGGCAGTCAGGTTTGCATTTAATATCTGTGTTATTTGATGGAGTCCATGATGCCATGTATCCTAACAAAATGTCTAGGTCCTCTGGCAGAAAAACAGCCCCAAAATATTAAAGATCCACTGTCATATCTCAGCCCAACCATGACTGGGAAGCAACACCTACTTCTAACATGGCCGCTGATGATTAGACTTCACACACACGCATGCACTCACCTTCGCCAGAGTTCTGATCACACATACCTGCAGATAATCACTTTGCCCTCTCACCACAGCCTATAAGAGACTTTGGATGCATACAAACCTTGCGAAGTAAACATTCAGCTGACTTGTTTCTCTGTCATTATCCAAGCCTTATGTACCATGTTTATTGCTAAGTGACTTTGACTTGAGTATGAGGTACTTTTCTATATGGCTACGTCTGTGTGTGCCAAAACCAGCTCTGGTGTTTATTATCAAAAAGCTCTATTTTGGTTTCATCTGTCCATAGAACCCCATCCTATTTAAAGTTCCAGTTGTGTCTGGCAAACTGAAGACACTTGAGTTTGTTTATGGATGAGAGTAGAGGCTTTTATTATTATTTTTTAAACAATTCCAAACTAGGTGACTTCGGATTGTAGTTTTTGACTCCAGTAGTAGAGACTTTCTGAGTCCAAGACACAAATAACTTCTGCAATTTTCCAGTGGTGATCCTTGGAGATTTTTGAACACTCGAACCACCCTCTTCACAGTGTGTTGAAACAATTTACACACACATCCATATCCAGGTTGATTCATAACATTTCCAGTTGACTGGAACTTCTTAATTATTGCCCTGATGGTGTTTGTGCTATTTTCTTATAGACACTTCCTATTTTGTGAAGCTCAACAATCTTTTGCTGCAAATCACAGCTATATTCTTCAGTCTTACCCATTGTTATGAATGACTAAGGGAATTTGGCTTATGTGTTACCTCATATTAATATAACCCTGTGAAACAGGAAGTCAGGGTTGAACAATATCCTGTTCCTAGTCACCCAGGTGTGCAATTTTTAAAAAAAATACCCATGGGTATATACTTCAAATATATTTTTCCTCATATAAATTCATAGGTGTCAATAAATGTAGCACATCTGTATTTAACAAATATATATATATTTATAAACCTATGTTTGCACTTGTTTGATATCCATGATAGCAGAGAAAAGACATGCAGTTTATCTTTCTTCAGCTTTCACTGCATTTTCCTGCACACTTGGCTAAGAGCATGGGTATAGTCATTAACCCACGACTGAAGAGTATCTTTCTTTTGAATTCTCCTGGACTTGATTAGAGTGATAGTGTCTAATGTAAGAGAGCAAGTATTATAAAAAAAAACTTCAAACAGCTCCACGGTATCCTTAATATCATTCTTAAAAGCTTCAATAAAATCTTTGTGGCAGAAGCCATACAGAAGGCTCATGAACCAGTGTCTAAGGCAGCACAGAAACACAAGGACTAGAGTTTGGAACAACCCGACGTGCACAGACTTAACACACACAAAACATTGTCACGGAATATTGTGGCTTGTAACAGGAAGATATTCAAGACAGTTTGTGACCTTACATTTTAAGTGAATTAAAATTAGACACTGACACAAAATTATCTATTTTAATATGAATCCCATCACAGACTCAGCATACTCCCCTAGATTGATGTGTTGATTAACAGTGGCAGCCTCACTAAACACGAGTCCATCCATTCAAACAGTCCTGAAGACCTTATCTGCTTCACAGATGACTTGCTTCTAGTTAGCAAATGTCTGTATGCTGGAATTAGCATAACAGATAGATTGTGGGTGGTTGTGGCTGATGGTAGAGATGGTAGAGCTGGTTGTCCACTAATCGTAGGGTTGGTGGTTTGATTCCTGTCCCACATGATTATACATGCTGAATTGTCCTTGGGCAAGACACTGAACCCCAAGTTGCTCCTGATGACAAGTTAGTACCTTGCATAGCAGCTTTGCTACCATTAGCGTGTGTGTGTGAATGAGACAGTGTAAAGCGCTTTGGAGAAAAGTGCAGACCACAGACCATAGAGGCCTGTGTATCATGTCTTTGTAGAATCCCCAGTTTGGAAAGTGTTTTGGGTCCAAGACCAGTATATTGCTGGCTACTGCACAAGTTTCACACAAAGTTTGAGCAAAGTAATATGATTATAGACTAGTCTCGTATTTGATTCTGTCGGAGTAAACAATATATTTAACATAAATCACACATTGTTATTGAGAGCTGGAGTAGCCAGCTCTCAATAATATGAAAAAATACTACGTCGGACATTTTTAATTTAGAGTTAAAATGCTGTATATTATGAAGGACTTGGCGTGTCATTACGAAACTTAATATGTGTCTTTGACACGAAGCTCCGAATGTCAGTGCTACCATGCTCAAAAATTATAATGCTAGTCTATAAAAATTCTAATAGCTTCAGTCTCCTTATGTCTACTGTCACGAGACTGGTCTTGATAGATTCTGTGGTTCATGCCGAGAACAATGATCCTAATTATCTTATGGTCGAGCAAACCTCATGTCCGCTATTTTTAAATGTTTTGAAAACCGACTTTTTCAAAATCCTCCTAGGCCCTTTGTCCGATTTATACAAAAGTTTGCCTGCATCATCTAGAGGCACTCATGACAAAAAGCTATTCACAGAATTTTAATAAACTATACCGTTTTCGAATGATGCTTCAACAAATTTGAAGAATGTGGAAAACTGTACTTGATGCTGTATCTCTGCAACGCTTTGAGGCAAACTTGGTAGGTGTCATCATCATTAGGCCCTGAGGTTACCTGCAGAGATTCGGCACACTGCCCCCTACTGGTCAGAACAAAGCCAAAAAAGCCACTGGAACGTTTTCCTGCATGACAACCATCATGTCCAGATCCTACCTGAGCTGTGTTAAAACAGCACAACATACTGGAAAAAATTTCTATGAAGTAGCTCTTTTTAGCTATTTTTAAAATTTTTTTTTTTTATCACTGAAAGTTTACTTTTTCTAACTCTTCATACACTGTTCATTGGACTCAATGGAACCAAAACATGTCACAAAGCTTCTTTTGCTGCTCATCGTACTCATTATTAGCTTGACCTTGATATTGCTGCTTGCAGATGTTTTTATTATTATTATTATTATTAGTAGTAGTAGTAGTAGTAGTAGTAGTAGTAGTAGTCAGGAAAGAGGGTGGGACTTTTATGCAAGTTACTGGCAGAAAGTCACTAAGGAATACGTGGCTAGACAAGATAGTATAAATATGTACTGAATGTTTTCTCACCACAGTTGTAAAATTTCTTCATATTAACTATGATGGATTTTGTTTGTAATTAATGGATGTTACTAATGTTACGTATTTAACACTTAATGGACATGTGGAGTTACAGACTTACAGATATGTTTATTTCTTAATTACTCTCACAGTGTATATATCAATCATTGTATTTAATTCTGTTATAATTTTTGTCATATTCATGAACAAACGTCTCCATGAGCCCATGTACATTTTCATTGCTGCTTTGCTTTGTAATGCTCTCTTTGGAGCGACTGCTCTTTATCCTAAACTGCTCACTGATTTACTTTCTGAAAAACAAGTCAGTTCTTACCATGGCTGTTTATTACAGGCTTTTTGTGTTTATACATATGCTGCATCAGAATTCATGCTGCTATCAGCTATGGCCTATAACGACGTCTATAGTTTTATTGTAAACCTTTACATTATTCAAATATTGTAAAAATGCCCACTGTCAGAAAGCTCATATGTTTTTCATGGTTTTACTTACCTGTTGTCCAATTAGTATAGCAGCTCTATTAATATCCCAGCTTTCATTGTGTAAATTTAAAATGAATAGAATATACTGTGATGGTTACTCAATTATCAAATTAAGTTGTACAGGAACATATGTTGTTAATCTTTTGGGACTTGCTATTTTCAGCATTGCTGTATTTCCTCCGGTGACCTTCGTATTCTTCTCATATATCAGGATACTCACTGTGTGTTTAAAGAATTCTAAAGATTTCAGAAGAAAAGCTCTACAGACCTGTTTACCACATCTGCTCATTTTCATAAATTTTTCTGTCAACAGTTGTTTTGAAGTTATAAATAACCGACTAGAATCAAATCAAATTCCCCACATTATTACCATAATCCTGTCAGTTGAATATTTACTCATTCCGCCTTTATTCAATCCCATAATATATGGATTAAAAATGCAGGAGATTTTGAAAAGCATCAAGAAATTGATTTCATGGAAAAAGAGGACTGGAGATTATTTTTAGATAGCAAATGTATTGTGTTTATTGTTATAATAATAATAATAAATTATAAATGCCACTTTAACAATGGTAATTGAATTCAAAAATTGGTGGTAGACTGATATTTATGTATTACATGCTTTGCAATATAAACAGAAAAAAAAATAAATAAAACTTTCCTAATTTTTAATGTAATGCTGAAATCTATGAATCTATGTAGTCATGTATAATTTAGTTAATAAAGAGAAACACATGCAGCATCACGTTAAAAAAAAATTACACTGTATATATACAGGTTGGTTAGTATTGAACGTATCAACATTTTTATTCAGTAAATATAATTCCAATGAGGATATTCACATGTAAATTTAGCCAGACATCAGTATTAACTCAATAGATCCACAAATATAAAGAAAACCAAACATTAAAGTCCATAAATGATGTTATGTGTCATGAAGAGGAATGACACGGGAAAAATGTATTGAACACGGTAACTGAAATGTATTTAATACTTAGTGGAGAAGCCTTTATTTGTAATGAAAGCTTCAAGATGCTTCCTATATGAAGAAATTAATCGGCCGCAGTATTCAGGTGTGATTTTGGCCTATTCTTCTAAACATATTGTCTTTAAATCTTGTTCAGTTGGATTCGAGTCAGGCGATTGACTGGGCCATTCTAACACCTTGATTTTTTTTCTCTGAAACCAATTGAGAGTTTCCTTTGCTGTATGCTTTGGATCATTGGCCTGCTGGAAGATCCAACCATGGCCATTTGAAGTTTTCCGGCAGAGGCAGTCAGGTTTGCATTTAATATCTGTGTTATTTGATGGAGTCCATGATGCCATGTATCCTAACAAAATGTCTAGGTCCTCTGGCAGAAAAACAGCCCCAAAATATTAAAGATCCACTGTCATATCTCAGCCCAACCATGACTGGGAAGCAACACCTATTTTCAAAAGTACTGATGTTTCATTCAAGACTTTGCTGAGCACACTTTGATCTTGAATAATTATGAGTACACAAACTACAGACATATTTTATGCAATTTTCAGTAGAGCTTTTTTCGTGTGATCCTTGGAGATTTTTGAACACTCGAACCACCCTCTTCACAGTGTGTTGAAACAATTTACACACACATCCATATCCAGGTTGATTCATAACATTTCCAGTTGACTGGAACTTCTTAATTATTGCCCTGATGGTGTTTGTGCTATTTTCTTATAGACACTTCCTATTTTGTGAAGCTCAACAATCTTTTGCTGCACATCACAGCTATATTCTTCAGTCTTACCCATTGTTATGAATGACTAATGAAATTTGGCTTATGTGTTACCTCATATTAATATAACCCTGTAAAACAGGAAGTCAGGGTTGAACAATATCCTGTTCCTAGTCACCCAGGTGTGCAATTTAAAAAAAAAAATACCCATGGGTATATACTTCAAATATATTTTTCCTCATATAAATTCATAGGTGTGTCAATAATTGTAGCACATCTGTATTTAACAAATATATATATATTTATAAACCTATGTTTGCACTTGTTTGATATCCATGAGAGCAGAGAAAAGACATGCAGTTTATCTTTCTTCAGCTTTCACTGCATTTTCCTGCACACTTGGGTAAAAGCATGGGTATAGTCATTAACCCACGACTGAAGAGTATCTTTCTTTTGAATTCTCCTGGACTTGATTAGAGTGATAGTGTCTAATGTAAGAGAGCAAGTATTATAAAAAAAAATTCTCAAACAGCTCCACCGGTATCCTTAATATCATTCTTAAAAGCTTCAATAAAATCTTTGTGGCAGAAGCCATACAGAAGGCTCATGAACCAGTGTCTAAGGCAGCACAGAAACACAAGGACTAGAGTTTGGAACAACCCGACGTGCACAGACTTAACACACACAAAACATTGTCACGAATATTGAATATTGTGGCTTGTAACAGGAAGATATTCAAGACCGTTTGTGACCACCCATTTTAAGTGAATTAAAATTAGACACTGACACAAAATTATCTATTTTAATATGAATCCCATCACAGACTCAGCATACTCCCCTAGATTGATGTGTTGATTAACAGTGGCAGCCTCACTAAACACGAGTCCATCCATTCAAACAGTCCTGAAGACCTTATCTGCTCCACAGATGACTTGCTTCTAGTTAGCAAATGTCTGTATGCTGGAATTAGCATAACAGATAGATTGTGGGTGGTTGTGGCTGATGGTAGAGATGGTAGAGCTGGTTGTCCATTAATCGTAGGGTTGGTGGTTTGATTCCTGTCCCACATGATTATACATGCTGAATTGTCCTTGGGCAAGACACTGAACCCCAAGTTGCTCCTGATGACAAGTTAGTACCTTGCATAGCAGCTTTGCTACCATTAGCGTGTGTGTGTGGGAGACAGTGTAAAGCGCGCTTTGGAGAAAGTGCAGACCACAGACCATAGAGGCCTGTGTATCATGTCTTTGTAGAATCCCCAGTTTGGAAAGTGTTTTGGGTCCAAGACCAGTATATTGCTGGCTACTGCACGAAGTTTCACACAAAGTTTGAGCAAAGTAATATGATTATAGACTAGTCTCGTATTTGATTCTGTCGGATTAAACAATATATTTAACATAAATCACACATTGTTATTGAGAGCTGGAGTAGCCAGCTCTCAATAATATGAAAAAAATACGTCCGGGACATTTTTAATTTAGAGTTAAAATGCTGTATATTATGAAGGACTTGGCGTGTCATTACAAACTTAATATGTGTCTTTGACACGAAGCTCCGAATGTCAGTGCTACCATGCTCAAAAATTATAATGCTAGTCTATAAAAATTCTAATAGCTTCAGTCTCCTTATGTCTACTGTCACGAGACTGGTCTTGATAGATTCTGTGGTTCATGCCGAGAACAATGATCCTAATTATCTTATGGTCTAGCAAACCTCATGTCCGCTATTTTTAAATGTTTTGAAAACCTACTTTTTCAAAATCCTCCTAGGCCCTTTGTCCGATTTATACAAAAGTTTGCCTGCATCATCTAGAGGCACTCATGACAAAAAGCTATTCACAGAATTTTAATAAACTATACCGTTTTCGAATGATGCTTCAACAAATTTGAAGAATGTGGAAAACTGTACTTGATGCTGTATCTCTGTAACGCTTTGAGGCAAACTTGGTAGGTGTCATCATCATTAGGCCCTGAGGTTACCTGCAGAGATTCGGCACACTGCCCCCTCCTGGTCAGAACAAAGCCAAAAAAGCCACTGGAACGTTTTCCTGCATGACAACCATCATGTCCAGATCCTACCTGAGCTGTGTTAAAACAGCACGACATACTGGACAAAATTTCTATGAAGTAGCTCTTTTTAGCTATTTAAAAATTTTTTATTTTTTTTATCACTGAAAGTTTACTTTTTCTAACTCTTCATACACTGTTCATTGGACTCAATGGACCAAAACATGTCACAAAGCTTCTTTTGCTGCTCATGGTACTCATTATTAGCTTGACCTTGATATTGCTGCTTGCAGATGTTTTTATTATTATTATTATTATTATTATTATTATTATTTTTATTATTATTATTATTATTAGTAGTAGTAGTAGTAGTAGTAGTAGTCAGGAAAGAGGGTGGGACTTTTATGCAAGTTACTGGCAGACCTGTTTACCACATCTGCTCATTTTCATAATTTCATTTTTCTGTCAACATTTGTTTTGAAATCATAAATAACAGACTAGAATCAAATCAAATTCCCCACATTATTACCATAATCCTGTCAGTTGAATATTTACTCATTCCTCCTTTATTCAATCCCATAATATATGGATTAATATGGAATCAAATCAAACTCCCCACATTATTACCATGATCCTATCAGTTGAATATTTACTCATTCCGCCTTTATTCAATCCCATAATATATGGATTAAAACTGCAGGAGATTTCGAAAAGCATCAAGAGGTTGATTTCATGGAAAAAGAGGACTGAGGTTTATTTCTAGGTGTAGATTGTTTTGCTTTGAAATACTTTATTATTATTAAATGGTAAATGGTAAATGTGCACTTATATAGCGCTTTACACTGTGTCTCATTCACCCATTCATGCACACACTCACAGTAGCAGAGCTGCCATGCAAGGCGCTAGCTTGCCATCGGGAGCAACTTGGGGTTCAGTGTCTTGCCCAAGGACACCACGACATGTGGAGTCACCCGGGCCAGGAATCGAACCGCCAACCCTACGATTAGTGGACAACCCACTCTACCAACTGCGCCACATCTGCCCGTTGTGTATTAATAATAATAATAATAATAATAATACTATTATTCTTATTATTAGTGCCAGTTTTCAGAATTTAATGAAACAAAATCTTTGTATTACATGTTTACAATAATATTACATATATTACCAATAGGGCTTACCAAACATAAAGGCCAGAAAAAGTTAAATCATCCTTATTTGGACTGTAATGCTGAAATAAAAATTTTCATAACTGAACCTCCCCCATCACAGGGCAAAACAATCATCTAAATGATGGTGGACAGGTGTTCTGAGTTCCTATGCCTGATTCATCTCCACAGACTGCCACCAGACTTTGAAACAGAAGAACTAGTGTTCAATCACGTGTGTAGGAACTTTGGCATCCCGGAAGACATAGTGATGAAAAAACTGGGCATCTCTGTAAGCCTGACATCAGGCTACCACCCCCAAGCTATAAGCCAAGTAGAGACAGCTAACCAGGAGATTGGGCAGGTCCTATGGACTTTCTGTGGCAATAACCAGGAGGACTTGGCACAATTCATTGTATCATCCATTGTAGAACTCTTTATAAGCACAGACAGTGTCTTGGGGTTAATCCTTACTTATTCAGTCTTGTATGACATGGACCTTCACAGAGTTAGGGGAATTCTCCAGAACACACCAAATACTGCAGAAAGTATAATACTGGGAGTAAGTATTATTGGGAGTACGTCTTCTTGAAAAATTAGGGCTCCAGCATTGGCAGAATGTACACATGTAACTGGTTTTAGTCTGCGTTGTGTGTTTTATTTTATCCAAAAAATGGGCGGATGGCAACTGGGTCTCTCCCATTCAACTCTTCCATCCATTCAACTCTCTCCCATTCAACCATAATGTGATAGGGGGTATGTCTGATTTCCACTCATCTCAGGAATCATGCTTTCTTTAGCCTATTTTACAATTAACGTCTAGTAACATTTAGTTACTTTACTTCTATTTACTTTTAGTTCTGTGTTGCTATGAGCTAGAAAGTGTGGTTTTCCTCAGAGCATTTCAGATATCTGGGGAGCCCAAGTGAACACACACTGACACATGCATGCTCACAGAGACGTCCGGTTTATTCATTCAAAACAGAAGTATTTATACATATTGATAAGAAGCCATGCGTGGACGGTTTCTACTGGTCCAAGTGTCAGACAGATTTAACCAAAACACACAGCACTTAGTCATAATACAAAACGAGACCTGTGTCATGTTGACACAAAAATACATAATAATATAATCAAGGATAGCAGTTGATCAGATTATTCAAAGAGGTACTTAAATGAATACAAGGTAATTAAAGGAATACATTCATCATAGGTATTTGATAGCAGTTCATAATATAAGAGGGTACATGATATAAGAAGATTTCCTTTCAGGGTAAAACAATACAAAAAATCACATAGCTAAGTAAAATAACATTAAACACAAATTTAAATGGGTACATAAGTATATAAATGATGATTTAAATAAAGATGAAACAAGATTATTGAGAACTCAAAATTAAACCTACCTCTCCTGTTCAACCGTAATGTGAAAAGGAAGAGGAGGAGCCAAAACAGGAAATGACATGGACCAATGACATCATGACAATAAAATTTACTCACACAAGTAGACAGCTACATCAGGACTTTAATGGCTCTGTACAGGATTCCATTAAGCACTGAAAGTTTGTCCCACTGCTTCAGAATCCGCAAAATGCATTGGTCTTCATTGGCATGTTCACGTGATGGTCTGCGCTTCCTGCCAACATAATAATAGCAATGACAGGGTCTTTGTACTTATGTTCTTGCTGAAGTCTGTCAGTGAAAGGGAATGAAACACTTCTTCATCACCACTGATTAAAGAGGTCAGATGTTCAGCAAATGATATTTCTCTAAATTCAGTTCCTGGTTCCCATTCATCACAGGAGGACAAAAATGGAAGACACGTCACCAGTAGACATTGATGTATCCAGCCCAACATAAAGTGGACCTTATCTTAATTTTTGCTGTTGGCAGGTAAGTCAGAACACCTCTTGCACATTGCACAGATACTCCCTCATTGAGATATATATTGAGATGTCCACCACCCCTGCCCAATGGGAAAGTGACATCAAGACCATCTAGTGTGGAAACTACTGCTAACTGTGTCTCCATGGGTTCTGTCCACCATACATTTACATTTACATTTATTCACTTAGCAGACGCTTTTATCCAAAGCGACTTACAAATGAGAAAAATAAAAAACCAAAGCGATATATCAAGCAGAGAACAATACAAGTAGTGCTACCATAAAAGATCCATTAATTGAGTTCCAGAGGAAGCAAAGTGTACAGAGTAGAGGTGTACGTGCAATTTTTGTCTTTTTTTTATCATTATGAGTTGGTTAGGTGTTCACGGAAGCGGTGGGTCTTTAGATGTTTTTTGAAGATGGTGAGAGATTCTGTGGTCCGGATTGAGGTTGGAAGTGCATTCCACCACTGAGAAACAGTTAGCGTGAAGGTTCTGGAAAGGGACCTTGCACCACGCTGAGTGGGAACTACTAAACGTCAGATCGCTAATTGATCACAGATTGCGAGAGGGAACGTAGGCCTTCAGGAGAGAGTTGAAGTAGGAGGGTGCTGTTCCTGACAAGGTCTTGTAGGTGAGCATCAAGGCCTTGAACTTGATGTGGGCAGCTACAGGAAGCCAGTGGAGTAAGATGAAGAGGGGTGTGACATGGGTTGTCTTGGGCTGGTTGAAGATGAGGTGTACTGCAGCATCCTGGATGATCTGGAGGGGTTTGATGGAGCTGGCTGGGAGGACTGAAAGTGAAGGTCAAACCGTCATCAAGAATCACCCCAAGGTTCCTGGCCGTCCTGTTTGGCATGAGTGTGAGTGAGCTGAGATGTACAGTGAGGTTGTGGTTGATTAGATAGGGTAACCATAGAAAAGGGTTACAGGGTTCAGTTCAGAGCTTGAGTCCCCGGGTTCAGAGGTGTGCTGACCACAATAGTCAGCACAGAGCAGAGCCCGATGTTAGCACACGAAGTAAGATCCCTCTTGGAGAAAGGGGTCATAAAACGTGTACCCCGTTCCCTGAGGGAGGGAGTTTTTTACAGCCATTATTTCCTGGTATGCGGCCAATTTTAGATCTGCGTCATCTGAACCGTACTCTGTGGACATTCAGGTTCAAGATGCTGATGCTCAAACTTAGCGTTCCACAGATTCAGTTCAAGGATGATAGAACTGAAAATGTGATGATAGATCTGAAAGACATATTTTCATATAGAAATATTGCCCAGTCAGAGGAAGTTGCCTGAGGTTTGCATTTGGAAGCAACACATACCAATATCAGGTTCTTCCCTTTGGTCTAGCTTTATCACCTCGTGCCTTCACAAAATGAAGCTCTGACTTGTTTGCAACTCCTTTGCAAGACAAAAGTGGGTTTAGGCATCCCCTCCATTCTCTATGAGAGACTTTTGGATCTTATGGAAGCAGCAGCCAATGTTATACCATCATACCATTGGGTCTATTGCACATGAGACCATTTCAGTGGTGGCTGAAAAGTCACCTGAGAGAAATCAGTGTAATGTGACAATGCCTATGTGGTCTAAATAAATTTGGAGGTGTCCCCATTTTCTAGCCTGGGGGTTTGCTAGTAGCACCTTATTTGCCAGCTTGATTTATCACCCATGGCTGGAACTATGGAAACTGTGGGTCTGGCCCCTGAAGGGCACCAGCTCATAGATTCTGGTCTCTCAACTGAGGTTGTAGAGACCAGGTTGAACATTAGAGAATCATCCACAAGACAATTGTATACGCTCAAGTGCCGAGTTTTTATTTCGTGGTGTCAGGAATGTCAGTTAGACCCAGTAAACTGTGCAATAGCTACAGTCCTGAAGTTCTTACAAGGATGTTCCTCAGCAGGGTTGGCTCCTTCAACAATAAGGGTCTACGTGGCCACCATTTCTGCCAGCCATACCCTATTGTTGGAGCATCTGAAGATCAAAATCTTCTAACAACAGGATTTATGCATGGATTCAAAGTTCCCCAAGTTTTGAAACTCACGCAATACTTCATGTCGAACAATGAGACACAATGGGTTTAAATGACAAATGTAATCAAGGGTGAACACAAAACAGCTGAGACTAATGATCACACATACAAGAAACAACCGGAGACAGTACATGCACCATAACAAATGCATGTACCGGGCGGCCACAGTCGGCAAAGAAGAGCAGTCCTGAGGGGCCTTGGAGGGATGTATCAGGGGACATGAGGTTGCTATGCCAGGTAGCCCCCAGTGCTATTGTAGAGCCTCCTCTAGCCAAGGCGGTCCCCAAGTTTTCAGTGTTCTCTGGTCAGCGAGCTGTCACAGGACAATGAAAATCTGATGCTTTCCCGCCAATAGAATGTGGAATAGTTAACGTCACTAAAAGATGATCAGGAAGTGTGGAAACTACTGCGAAATGTGTCTCCATGGATTTTGTCTACTGTAGAAAAAGGTTACCGGGTCCAGTTTAAAGCTTGACCCCCCCACGGTTCAGAGGTGTGCTCACCACAGTAGTCAGCACAAACCAGGGCCCAACATTAGCACACAAAGTAAGTTCTCTTTTGGGCCATAAAACATGTACCCCGTTCCCTAAGGGAGGGAGGTTTTTACAGCCATTATTTCCTGGTCTACAAAAAAGATGCGTTCAAGATGCTGGTGCTCAAACTTATCGTGCCACAGATTCAGTTTGAGGACTGGTTTGTGGCGATAGATCTAAAAGGTGCATATTTCCACATAGAAATATCGCTAGCTTTATCCCCTCGCATCTTCACAAAGTGCATAGATGTCACTCAGGCTCCATTGGGAGTCCAGGGCATCTGTGTACCAAACTACCTGGACGACTTTTTAATTCTAGCACAATCCAGGGAACTGCAAGTTCAACATTGAGATGTTGTTCACGTCCACATGAAGAGCTTGGGGCTCAGGTTGAATCTCAGAAAAGTATGCTTTCCCCAGTGCAGTGGACAACTTTTCTAGGGGTTATAAGGATTCTACTACGATAAGGGCGTGTCTATCCCCAACATGCATAGGGTCAATCCTATCAACACTGAGCAAGATAAAGCTGGATCTTGGGAGACTATTGGTGTTTATGGGCCCATTGCACAAGAGACCGTTCAGTGGTAGCTGAGAAGTTGGGGGTTTCGTCCAAGGACGGAACCTCAGAGAATAATCAGTGTCACGCAACGATGCCTACATGCTCTGAGAATTTGAGTGTCCCCGGTTCCTAGCCTTGGGTCACACTCTAGGGGTGTCTCCTTAGCACAAGACGGTAATGAGAGACACCTCCCTCATGGACTGGAGTGCAGTCTTAGACAGCTGTCCAGCTCACGGTCCTTATCTGGAGAGGGGTGGCTCCATCCACAAGTGGTGGAGTCTATACGGCGAGGTGTTGCCAAGTGGGATGGCATGTTTTCTCCTTCGAGGAGACAACACATTGCCTGCTGTGGTTTGCCCTCACTCCACCCGCACAATTAGGGCTGGACGCCATGGTGCAGTGGTCTGATACTCCTTCCATTTCAAAATGATCGCATGCACAGTGCTCCTTGGGATGTTTAAAGCTTGGGAAATCTTTTTGTATCCAAATCCGGCTTTAAACTTCTCCACAACAGTATTACGGACCTGCCTGGTGTGTTCCTTGGTCTTCATGATGCTCTCTGCGCTTTCAACAGAACTCTGAGACTATCACAGAGCAGGTGCATTTATACAGAGACTTGATTACACACAGGTGAATTCTATTCATCACCATCAGTCATTTAGGACAACATTGGATCATTCAGAGATCCTCGCTGAACTTCTGGAGTGAGTTTGCTGCACTGAAAGTAAAGGAGCCGAATAATTTTGCACGCACCACTTTTCAGTTTTTTATTTGCTAAAAAAGTTTCAAAAATCCAATACATTTTGTTCCACTTCACAATTGTGTCCCACTTGTTGGTGATTCTTCACAAAAAATTAAAATTTTATATCTTTATATTTGAAGCCTGAAATGTGGCAAAAGGTTGAAAAGTTCAAGGGGGCCGAATACTTTCGCAAGGCACTGTATCTCCCTAAAACAGTAAAAATTATCCCCAGGTGTGGCATTCAAATTTTCTTTTTAGAACTGACCAATCTCCATTGCTGTAACTAATTGCTTTAACTAAATTGCTTTAACTAAATCTGAGTTTCTCGTCATCTCAGCCTATCCCTCAATCAACCAGAACTTCACTGTACAGCTCAGCTCACTTACACTCATGCCAACCAGGACGACCAGGAACCTTGAGGTGATTCTTGATGACGGCTTGACCTTTACAGACCACATCTCAGCAACTGCAAGGTCCTGTAGGTTCACCCTGTACAACATCAAGAAAATCCGACCCTACCTCACTGAACAGGCTACACAGATACTAGTCCAGGCTCTTATCATCTCTAAACTGGACTACTGCAACTCACTTCTTTCAGGCCTCCCTGAATGCTGCAGCGCGCATTGTCTTCAACCAGCCCAAGACAACCCACGTCACACCCCTCTTCATCTCCCTCTACTGGCTTCCTGTAGCTGCCCACATCAAGTTCAAGGCCTTGATGCTCACCTACAAGACCTTGTCAGGAACAGCACCCTACCTCAACTCTCTCTTGAAGGCATACATTCCCTCTCGCAATCTACGATCGACTAGCGACCGACGTTTAGTAGTTCCCACTCAGCGTGGCGTAAAGTCCCTTTCCAGAACCTTCACGCTTACCGTTCCCCAGTGGTGGAATGCACTTCCGATCTCAATCCGGACTGCAGAATCTCTCACTATCTTCAAAAAACAGCTAAAGACCCACCTCTTCTGTGAACACCTAATCAACTCCTAAGAAGAAAAAAAAAACCCCACACACAACGCACTTACACCTCTACTCTGTGCACTTTGCTTCCTCTGGTTTTCAATTAATTGATCTTGTATAGTACCACTACTTGTATTGTTCCCTGCTTGATATATCGCTTTGCTTATTTGTAAGTCGCTTTGGATAAAAGCGTCTGCTAAGTGAATAAATGTAAATGTAAATGTAATTATTCACATCCATAGGATACCCCACACCTGTGGTGCATGCGCAGCCAGTTGTATGTTCTTCAAAGTTCTGGTGGGTTCTCCACCATGTCACGTAATTCAAACCATAGCCTCATCTTGGTATCCTTCCATTGAACTCTTATCTCTTCTTATGTTACTGATTTGCAAGCTCAGGGGGGCCCAATTCAGAAACCCAGTTATGGAATGTGTCTAATTTACTGCCACAAAGTGAAGTTGCATTTAGACAAACACAAGCCCTTAATTTACTACTACAGAGTGAATCTGCTTTAGACAAAACCAAAGCACCTAATTTACACACTTAGATGTGAAGCTGAGTTTAGACAAACACAGGTTCTTACTTTACACACTTAGAAGACCACATGTTGGAAGTGTTTTAGATTTGCCACAGAAAACAATTAGGCCTACTGTTTGGTAAGACACAGAAATCTTCTAACTCAATCCACACTCAGAATATAACATGATCAAACATTGTTCTATGGATTTAGATTATGCTTCTAACTATTGATTATACATATAGATTATGATTTTTAACCCATACTGATTATTCGATTATGTTTAGGTAGTACTTCTAAATGCAGGTTACATATTGAATACACTTCATTAACATATCCAGAAGTGAGTTATACATATGGATTACATGTCATAGATATTTTCTATATATATTTTCTATATATTTTCCATAGTATTCCTCTCCCCATACTGTTATGCTAAATGCAACATCGAAGTTCCCTTTGAAAGTGTCACGTATGGCGAGTAGAGGCAGAAGCAATCGCAGATTTTTTTAAACATTTATTTTAAACACACGAACAACGAAACAAAAACACTAGGACAACTGGGCATAACACTGTGGCAAGAAACAAAACACGGAGACAGAAGTGACGTGAGTCTATAACAACGAAAGACCCCGAAAGAGTGCAGACAAAGACTATATATACACATCGGTGCTCATTAACAAAAACGTGAGTCAGGTGCATGTGGTCAGGTGGTGTAGTGCAGTGGCTGATGGGACATGGAGTCCCGAGTTTCCGGATACGTGACAGATCCCCCCTCCAAGGGGCGCTACTCCTGGAGCGCCCAAAATCAAAGGGCCCCCCTCCGGGGGTCCCGGCCCTCCGGGCCAAAAGTCCCCAGCAGAACCAGGAGGCCGAGCAGCTTCCACCATGGCACAAGGAAGCGGGGGGAAGTCCTTGGCAAAGCATGAAAGAGGGGCGACGTCCCCCACGGGACAGGAGAGCGGAGCATGCCTCACCGCGAGGTTCAAGGGGGAGCGAAGTACCTGACGAGGCACACGGGGGAGACGAGAGGTCTCCGCGAGGCACACGCGGAGGCGAGGTTCTCCGCGAGGCTCACGGGGAGCGAGGTACTCGCGAGGCTCACGGGGAGCGAGGTTCTCCGCGAGGCTCACGGGGGAGCGAGGTTCTCCGCGAGGCCAGGGAGAAGAGAGCGAGGTTCTCCGCGAGGCCCAAGGGAGGAACGACGCTCTCCGCGGAGCATGAGGGGGAACGGAGACCTCCGTGGAGCAGGAAGGGGAGAGGACCCACTGAGCGCAGCGAGGGAAAAGGAGCGAACGTCTTCAGCGGAACATGGAGGCAAAGTGACGTCCTCAGCGCAGCAGGATGGCAGAGAAGCGACCGCAGCCGAGCAGGAAGGCGGCCGACGACCTCAGCCGAGCAGGAAGGCCGGCGACGTCCACAGCCGAGCAGGAAGGCCGACGGCGTCCACAGCCGAGCAGGAAGGCCGAGCGACGTCCACAGCCGGGCAGGAAGGCCGAGCGACGTCCACAGCCGGGCAGGAAGGCCGAGCGACGTCCACAGCCGGGCAGGGATGCTGAGCGGCGTCCACAGCCGGGCAGGGATGCTGAGCGGCGTCCACAGCTGAACAGGAAGGCTGTGCGACGACCTCAGCTGAACAGGACGGCTGAGCGACGACCTCAGCTGAACAGGAAGGCTGAGGCACCTTAAGGTAGCTGAACAGCGGGGAATCCCTGAGGTCAGCGAACAGAGGTGAATTCATGAGTCCGCACGGTGCTGGAGCGTCATCACACACATAGCGGGGCGGCAGAGAGACCTCCTTCACAGGACTCACCGGCTGCGCGACTCTGAGGTAGCTGAACAGCGGGGAATCCTTGAGGTCGGCGAACAGAGGGGAATTCATGAGTCCGCACGGAGCTGGAGGCGTCCTCACACACATAGCGGGCGGTGGAGAGACTTCCTGCACAGGACTCACCGGCTGCGTGACTCTGAGGTAGCTGAACAGGGGGGGGAATCCCTGAGGTCGGCGAACAGAGGGGAATCCATGAGACCCATGGAGGGAGGGAGGGTGGGAGCAAACTGCTGTATCCGAAAAAAAAAAAAAAAAATCTACTGCTTCGTAGTCACGGTCTTTCGTTCTGTCACGTATGGCGAGTAGAGGCAGAAGCAATCGCAGATTTTTTTAAACATTTATTTTAAACACATGAACAACGAAACAAAAACACTAGGACAACTGGGCATAACACTGTGGCAAGAAACAAAACACGGAGACAGAAGTGACGTGAGTCTATAACAACGAAAGACCCCGAAGAGTGCAGACAAAGACTATATATACACATCCGTTGCTCATTAACAAAAAACGTGAGTCAGGTGCATGTGGTCAGGTGGTGTAGTGCAGTGGCTGATGGGACATGGAGTCGAGTTTCCGTATACGTGACAGATCCCCCCTCAAGGGCCGCTACTCCTGAGCGCCCAAAATCAAAGGGCCCCCTCCGCGAAGTCCCGGCCCCTCCGGGCCAAAAGTCCCCAGCAGAACCAGGGGGCCGAGCAGCTTCCACCATGGCACAAGGAAGCGGGGAAGTCCTTGGCAAAGCATGAAAGAGGCGGCGTCTCCCACGGGACAGGAGAGCGGAGCATGCCTCACCGCGAGGTTCAAGGGGGAGGGAAGTACCTGACGAGGCGCACGGGGAAGCGAGGGTCTCCGCGCGAGCACGGGGGGAGCGAGGTTCTCCGCGAGGCTCACGGGGGAGCGCGAGGATGAGGAGCTCATTAACAAAAACGTGAGTCAGGTGCATGTGGTCAGGTGGTGTAGTGCAGTGGCTGATGGGACATGGAGTCCCGAGTTTCCGGATACGTGACAGAAAGGGAATGTTGGGGTTACGCATGTAACCCTGTTCCCTGCTGTCTCAGCCAAGATGAATTAAATCTGAGATTGTTGGGTCTAATATATTTTCTGCAGGTGAATTAAATTCTAGAAATTGAGGGCTCCCTCCATCCTCTGAATTTAGGCTATTGATGGATTTCTGTCTGTTATACTCCAATTTTTTTTGGATTTTTTAAGGGAAGTCCTTTTAGTTTAAGGGCAGCTCTGCATGGGCTGAAAAAAATGCACAGCCTTTCAGCTCTAGCCTGCTTTCTGGTGTTTGGAATGTTGTAATAGCTAAATGGAAATACTGAGGTCAGGAGGTCTTATGGCCATGTGACACCATCAGGTATTCTGAGTGTATAGGTATTTTTGCCTATATTAATGAATTCTCCCACAGACTGGAACCTGTAGCCAGACGATCATGCGGAGGACATACTACTCCATCTCCTTTTTGACTGTCATTTTCATTTTGGTTTTCTCATTATTGTGGTTTGTGTTCTTAAAAAATGCTGTTAATTGATTGATTTCTTTAATGTCATTGTACAAATATACAACATGCAATTAAATTATTAATGATTACTGCATTCTTTATACCATCAACACATACAACACATGCTACGTGACTGTAGGCTTTGCTTTGTGACAATGAATTCAGGTGAACGTTGAATTTGAAATTAATACATTACATGAAAGAGGCTATTGATTGGCTACTGTATTAGCAATATTTTGTTGGAATTTATGTAGGAAAGTTATGTAGAAATTTAGTGTAGTAAAATATTTAAAATTGAAACCTCTTCTGACATGTAAAAGCTGCTGAAATTCAGTGTTACGGTGAAAAGGTTTGTGCAGTATATGTGTGTGTGTAGGCCACACAAAGAGTATGTGGGGCACAGGCAGAGTATGTAGATATGAGAGGCCATAAGTACACTGCACAGGAACAGATAAGAAAGGAACTCCCTTACCCATGACTCAACAAAAGAGAGATGTAGGGGTAATGCCTTCATTTGTCCGTGGTAAGAGAGGGCCTCAAGAGTAGACATCCAGCAAGGCGCCATTTACGCTCCATTTTCCGACAAGCAGCCTTTCTAGTGCACAGATTATTATTAAACCAGGGAGCAGAGTGGGCGAATGTGACCTTACATGACATTAATGGAGCAAAAGAGTCAAGATTAGCAGCATGTCTTGTCCCCATCCTCTGCCCTCACCAAAAGTAAAGGCTTTCGTTCTCATTGGCCTTTTTGCACCTTTGAGTTCCGCCAGAGACAGTTTTGGTGGCAACCATAAAGGACGATGTAAAAACCTATTTTAGATTATTGATTTTTTTTTATGTTTGTGACACTAATTTTTAAAGCAAAAACGTATTAGAGAGTTTAGTTGTCTTATTTTAAAGACAACTAAATGTCTTACTATTTTAAAATTAGTGTAAATAATTTTTTTGATAAAGTAGTGCAATAAATGTATATTCATCACAATGAAATTTGATTATCCTATATAATTTGGTCATTTTTGTTATGATGGTGTCTTTTCACTCTGCCTTTTTTAGCATATGTCACATAATTTACGTGGTTAGGTTAGGACGGATGCAAGTGCAATTAAAAACTTTATTTTGAGAGAGACAGGCAGACAAATCCAAAACGGTAATCAAAAGCATGGTCCAATAACAGGCAAAAGGTCAGGCGATCAAATGGGCATAAACTGGGCAAGGCAAAACACAAAATGTGAAACGACGTGCAAGATCAAAAACCATGAAACAAAACACAATCAAAGGCTTGGCACGGTGAATACACTCAATACTAGATGAAGTCATGGTGTTGAAAAAGTCTTTTTTATAGTGTGTAGTGAGTATGCGATTGGCACACCAGGTGTTTATGATTAGAATTCCGAAGAAGGTGAATTTGTGTGTGGGAAGTGAAGTCCATGGTGACCATGTTTGTAGGCCGCAGTGCAGGATGGGAAATGTAGTCACAGGTGAAACCACCTAATGGGGTTTCAGGTTGGAGCTCTGGAGATGAGGTCGCCACATTGACCTCTGGCTGGAGCTCTGCAGGTGAGACCACCTCGTGAGTCTCAGGTTGGAGCTCTGGGGAGAAAGCCGCCACATTGACCTCCAGCTGGACAGTTGGTAGGTGAGACCATCTTGTGGGTCTCAGGTTGGAGCTCTGGTGTGGAAGCCACCCTCTTTGCCTGTATATAAAAGTTGGTGAATGGCAGGGCAGGTTTATCTGCCAGGCTGAACCCTCCCAAAAGATGTTCCAGGTCAGCCTTAGATGGTGAACTCCCAAAACACTCATTATGATTGTAGCAGTAGAAAATTTTAAAAATATTTTATGTTTAATATGACCTAGTAAATAATGTGTAATGACAGAATAGAGACCCATCCATTACCTGATTTTTTCTATTTATACATGGTGATAAAGCAGATGATAATTTCTGTGATGTTTAAATAAAGTATATTATTATTATTATTGTTATTATGATGCATAACATTTTCTCTTTAAAAACGACTTCATTATTCTCATTATCCCTCCCCAGGATAGAGTTTTGCCTCTAAAGTGGTTATTTGTTGTTAATCCACATGTGTGATAAATGACAGATAAACATGTTTGTTAGATACTGGAGCAGTCGTCCAGCTTCAGGCCATTAATCTCAAGGGGAGTGTGGGGAAAATCCCCTGAGTTCTCATTACAGCACATTAACGCAGTTAAACCCCATTAGAGTTCATGCATGTAAATTGCTTTTAACACAGCTGAATCAGAATGACTGTTCAAAATTCTGATTCCTGTGACCTAAAACATTGAAATCATCATGAATTAAGCCCAAAATGATGTAAGTGTCACGTAATGGAGGCGAGGATGGCAGTAAAGAGGTTTATTATGAGAGATACAGGCAGACAAATCCAAATCATGAAACACAGGCGTGGTCAGAAATAGGCAATGGGTCTGGGGATCTGCAAACGGGCATTAAAAATTCTGAACTAGAATCAAAGAATGAGGTTGAAAACCGGATCAAAACTATGAGACATGAAACTATGAATAAAGGCTTGGTACATGGAAAACCCAGTAGTCTGGTCACGCTTCAAGCTCGCACTTTGGATTTCAGAGCGCACCGCGAACTCCAGCGCTTTGCTCGAGGGGAAATCGTGACTGTAAGAGGAACTTCTAAAAAGAAACTCTCACAAGATAGTAAGATTATTTCAAGTTATCAGAGAGAAATTATTTTATGAAAATCTGACCAGTCAAAATTACAAACAACAAAAAGATCATTCACAAAAAGTTTTTACACCTTAAGTAATTAAAAAATAATAAAAAATGTAAAAACAAAAATTTAAAGATCCTTTGGTAAAAATGACATTCCACATAATGGTCTGTGTAAGTTGCGTTCATTCATTTTTTGTTTCAAAATTGAGAAACAAAATACATATAACGATACGTTCATTAAAAAAATTATATTGAAAACTAAATTACTAGTAAGTTACTAATAGTTACTAATTAACTATGTTTAAATCCCGTTTCTTGCTCAATGATGTTAAATCTTTCAAATATGCCTCATTTATACTTTCTTCCCATCTTATTTTTTTTAATTTTGAGTTATTTTGTTTTGTGGCATGCTCGCATAACCCGAGTGTGATGTATGAAAAAATCTATGAAGGCGCGGAGGTGAACGGCAGCCGGTCACAGCAGCTCTTGCAGGTTTTAACTCCTTAACTTTTTTCACCTCTTTTTGACCTTCTATCATTCTAGTTTTATGCTACACTTTTATTGTTTATATGTGTATCAGGAGACTCAAACCTTGCAGGGAACATTACTGACTCTTTGGTTGAGCTAGCTGCCTTCACACTAGTGCAAGCAGACAGAGGAAAACAAACAATAATAAGAACGGTGGAGATATAGCCATCTTTGTTAACTCAAAATGGTGTAATGCTGGACACATAAATGTGAGTGAGAGTATCTATAGTCCAGATCTAGATCTACAGTCTGTGGGGCTGAGACCAAACTACTTGCCCAGGGAGTTCTCTCATGCCATTGTTGTGACTGTGTACGTTCCACCATCGGCAGTGGCAGCATATGTCATCCACTCCTCAACAATGATCTACCTTGTAGCAGTGTATAAGCCTATAGTCAGACAACAGGCCGTCAGGAGCTGAGGAAAGCCTCAGGAGAGTATAGAGGGCAAGCTAAAAAGAAATAGTGCCAAAGAGGTATGGGAGGGTATGAACAGGATTACTTGGCTTTAAAAATCTAGGAGGGGAGTCTGGAACATACAAATAAACCAGTTTTTCAACAGATTTGACATAGCCCCTACCCCTGAGAGCTCAAAAGGACAGTCTTGCACTCCTGATACTGAGGACAATAAAGGAAACATCACAGCCACAGGCACCTCAACTACCCCTACCCCAGCCCATTCATAACATGCAGCCAAGTGAGATGGGAGCTCTCCAAAGCTCCGAATCAACATATCTATGGGCCCAGACAACCTTAGCCCCAGGCTGCTCAAGGTAAGTGCCACACAGCTTGAATGTGTGTTTCAACATCTTTTAAATCTTTCCCTAAGGCTGAAAAAGGTGCCACAACTCTGGAAGACCTCCAGTGCATTTAACGCCATCTGTGCCACCCCCTGCTTTCAGCCATGTGGGTAGACCATGACATGGTCGGGTAGACCATAAGTTTTTGATTGTGGCAGATGGAAAAATTGTACTATCATCAATGTAAACTAGGGACAATTAAATTTCTTGTTAGAGTTTTTTTTTTTTCAGTCTTCAACTGTCATGCTTTATTTTTTTTTTAAAGTTTCATTTTTATTGAACATTTCTGCTGAACATTTCTACAATTCTACAGAACGTTTCTCCATTTCTACAGAACATTTCTATGTTTCTTTTTTATTGAACATTTTTGCTGACCTTCTGATGAACATTTCTGTTGAACATTTCTGCTAAGCCTATCTAAATCGCCTTTTCTGTTCTGTCCTCCCCACCATTTCCCAAAAATAAAAACAAATTGAGCAAGAGCAGTAAATATTCACAGATTTTTTTCTTTTCATACAAAGGAAAACAAAATTGAACCCACAACCCACCCCTCCGGCTCATCATGGCTACCCATTAACTGTCGCTGGTTATAAAGATATTATAAAATTCAACAACAGGCACCAACCTTTAAGTGGGAAGTGTCTGTAACTCCATAAAGTATGCAATAAAGGGATGCCATTTATGAAAAAACTTATCTGTACAACCATTCATCGTATATCTTATTTTCTCGAGATTCAGAAAAAACATCACGTCCTTTATCCACTGGGAGATAGATGGGTATTTAGCAGACTTCCAATGTAACAGTAGAGAATGTCTTGATATAAGAGATGTGAAAGCAATAACATCCTTTTGTATCGAGCTCAAAGGAATTGAAGCTTGAGGAATCCCAAATATTGCAATCAATGGACAAGGCTTTAAATCTGCCCTGAGAATAGTGGACATGATGGTAAAAAAGCCAGACCAAAAACCATGGAGATCAGGGCAGAAGAAAAACATATGGCCAAGATGACAGGGAGAGCCATGGCATTTATCACACTTGTCCGCTATATCCGGATACATCACAGACAATCTCGACTTGGACAGATGTACTCTATTTAAATCTTTGAACTGTATAAGTACAAGACGAGCACAAGAAGTGGAAGTATGTACCCTCCCTATAGCATGTTCCCAACACTCCTCACTTTTCTGTACTCCTAATTCCGTTTCCCACGCATTCCTAATTTTATTACTCGACCCACTACCTAGCGTCAAAATAAAATAATAAATCTTAGAAATCATTCCTCTCTGATGCGGGTTATTTGAAAACAGGTCTTCCCAAGCCTGTTCAGGAGGAGCAGAAGGGAAATCAGGAAAACATCTAGAAACAAAATTCCGTATTTGAAAGTACCGAAAGAAATGTGTCAAGGGGAGATCGTAAGTGGATGCCCAATTGGCAAAGCTATCAAACACACCATCAGAATACAAATTTCTAACTTGTTTACTACCCTTGTCATACCACACTGAAAATGAGGAGTCCATACCCGATGGGGGAAATAGATGGTTGTTCACTAAAGGACACAAAGTGGATGCACCTACAAATTTAAAATGTAGTCTAAATTGATACCAAGTCCTTAGTGTGCTGAGGACAACAGGGTTATCAGTATATTGGGAAAGTTTTGTAGGTAGAGAGGTGTAAAGTAGAGCAGGTAAAGAGGATTCCCTACAAGAAGATAATTCCAATTTAGACCAAGAAGATCCAGGAGATTGAACCCAGTAACAAAGTTTATGGATGTGTGCAGCCCAGTAAAATAATTGAAAATTGGGTAATGCAAGTCCTCCCATAAGTTTACATTTCTGCAATAAAGATTTACTAACCCTTGGTGGCTTCCCTCCCCACATAAATGTACTAATTATCTTATCCAATGAATCAAAGAATGATTTTGGGAGAGAAAGAGGCACTTGTTGGAACAAGAAAAGAAACTTCGGTAAAATATTCATTTTGACGGCGTTGATCTTGCCAATTAGGGAAAGTGGTAAGTTACCCCAACTCTGAATGTTAGATTTAACCTTTGAGATATGGGGAGTAAAATTAGCTGATAGAAGATTAGATAGAGAACGTGTCATTTTGTTACCTAGGCATTTAAAACCTGACTGACTAAATCGAAACGGTAGATTTGACTGTTGGAGAGACAGAGCTGGAGTATTGACAGGAAAACAGTCGCTTTTATCTAAATTTAGTTTATAACCAGAGACAACACCAAAAGACTCCAGAACATCCAAGACAGAACGCATAGAGGCGGTAGGATCAGTTACATACAATAACAAATCATCAGCATATAGCGACAATTTGTATTCTACCCGTATCGAACTATTCCTTTAAACAAGGAGGAAAAATTTTGTTAAGGAAAAGGCGGCTCGATGGCAACAGGTTGTTAGAGAAAAGATTGGTGGGGCAAAAAGCAGTGGGGATAAAGGACACTCGTGGCGACACCCTTGTCCGAGCGCAAAATAAACCGAATAAGTATCGTTAGTCTGAACTCTAGCATAAGGGGTTGAGTAAAGGAGGCTAATCCAGGAAATAAACTTGTCCCCAAATCCAAACTTCCTCAGGACTGCAAACAAATACTCCCATTCGACCCTGTCGAATGCTTTTTCAGCATCTATTGAAATCACAATCTCAGGGCGAACAGCTGAATGCTTTGAATAAATTATATTAAAGAGTGTACGGGTATTGAAAAACATTTGACTGAGATGCCATTACTTTCGCCAACACCTTTACATCTGCATTCAGCAGTGATAGCGGTCTATAAGAACCACAGAAGGATGGATCCTTACCCTCCTTTAGGAGCAGAGCAATCGTGGCTTCTGTCAGAGTTGGAGGCAAAGACCCACGTTCCAAAGATTCGTTGAACATAGCCAAAAGCAATGGAGATAATTTTCCAATAAACGTTTTAAAGAATTCGATTGGAAACCCGTCCGGGCCAGCAGTTTTTTTAGATTGCATAGATTTAACTGAATTTAAAATTTCTTCAAGAGAGAGTGGGGAATCCAATTGCATAGCAGTATTCGTATCTATAACAGGATTACAGAGGTTTTGAAGAAATGCGTTCACTTTAGTATTATCTGTTGGAGATTCGGACTTATAAAGCGAAGAGTAAAAAGTAGCATTAATTTCCATGGGATCTGTAGTGACAATATTATAAATGTTTTTAATACTAGGTATGAGACGGAAAGTGGCCTGTCACCGTAGCTGATGTGCCAGTAGACGACTCGGCTTATCGGCGTGTTCATAATATGAACCACAAGTACGTAACAGTAAGTGTTCCGCTTCTTTAGTCGAAGTAAGATTAAACTCTGCCTGTAAGTCAATGTTTAAGAAGTTCTGGGGAGGGGTTTAATGCACATCTTTGATCAAGACTACTGATTGCAGATGCTAGTTTATTAACCCTAGCAGTGCGTTTTTTATTACAGCGAGCAGAATAAGAAATAATCTGCCCTCCGATATAGGATTTAAGTGTCTCCCATAACAGTGAATAAGAGGTGGAGTCATTCTGATTGAAGAAAAGAAAGTCATCAATAGACCTAGAAATGAACTCGCAGAATTCACTGTCTGCTAAAAGAAGAGAATTAAATCTCCAAGGCAGTCAGCTACGTTTATAAATAGAAAGATGAATATCTAATTGTAGAGGTGCATGGTCAGAAATTACAATACCCAAATAGTCAGAAGAAACTACCCAAGAATCTAGAGTGCTGTCTATGAAAAAATAATCAATCCTCGAATATGAATTATGATCGTGGGAGAAGAAAGAAAACTTTTTAAGAGAGGGGTTACGAGATCTCCAGGGATCAACGAGACCGTTCTGACACATATATTCGGAGAATGTTTTAGACATTGCAGATCGATTCAGAGTACGGGGATTAGATAGATCCAAGTTTTGGTCAAATACACAATTTAAATCTCCCCCGAAAATCAACAGGTGAGTATTTAAGAAAGGGAGATTGCTCAACAATCTATTAGCAAATTCTACATCATCAAAGTTTGGAGCATACACATTAACCAACAATACCTGTCTTTGCATTAAAGTACCAGCAACTATAATATATCTACCGTTCACATCAGCAATAATATTAGTGGACGAAAACTGTAACCTTTTGTCAATTAAAATAGCAACCCCTCTTGCTTTCGAATTAAAATTCGAGTGAAAGACTTGACTCACCCAGGGGCAGTGTAACCTATGATCATCTTTAATACGTAGGTGCGTCTCCTGTAAAAATACTATATTGGAGTTCAAACGTTTCAAATGTGTAAAAACCTTAGATCTCTTAACAGGATTACCCATACCTCTGACATTCCAACTAATAAATATTAAAGGTGTTCCTGTCCCAGCTATGCTGGGATCCATGTTACTACTAACCATTTAAATAAAGTAAACCTTAGGAATGTGAATAGCCAATGAGAGCCGAAGTGGGACCTTCCACCCCCCCACCCCGCCACACACCCAAAGTCTCCATAAAATAAGGGAGACAGTAGTGTTTCCCACCTAGGGTTGTCCACAAAGTGGACAAAGAGTAAGCTAAACCTAAACGAAAAAAGAACAAATTCCATTAAGAGAAAAGTCCCCTACTGACTTCAAATCTAATAAATAATCTGCACACTTAACAAATATGTCTTTACATTTAACTAATAAATACTTATAACTAATAATCTTACACAGTGTAGCACATAAAAAAATAAAAATTAAATAAAAATAAAATAAATACATTTTAAAAATGGTAATTTAAAAATAATAGTAATAATAATAATAATAAATAGACAAGATGATAAAAATAAAAAATAAATAAAAATAATACATTTTTCAAAAAATGTTTGAAATTGTTGACAATTTTTCTGCTTAAAGTTTGAAGGCCTCAGTTATTTTTTCACAGTTGCACCAACTCTGTCATATTAAAAACATTTCCAAAGTATTAACCCTGAAGAGGTTTAATTATGAGTGTTGCGTTAATGTGCTGTAATTGGAGCTCTGGGAAATTGGCCCAAGCTCCCAGAGTGATTAATGGACTGAAGTCCCTCACACTGGACTAGTGCTTTGAGTCTCTAACAAACATGTTTATCTGTCATTTATCACACCATGCGAGACTTGGATGAGGAAACTGTCTCCTGGGAATTTAAAGTGAGGGGAATTTTTAATGCCTGTTGTTTGCAGACCATGACCTTTTTTATTCATTTATTTTTTTTTTAAATCTTTGTGTCATACTTTTACATGATATGGAAATTGCTTTGGTCCAACTCATATGAATCTAATATAATTGCAGGTCTTTAATAATAGGCTTTTATTAATATGCTTTTTAAAATAATAACCATTTGTCTTTTATGTAATATATGCATATTATACGTTGTTTATTTGAAAACTTACATTTACATTTAATAATTTATCCACAGCAACTTTCTGAGTTAATGTAAATTAATACTATAAAGAAAGCTACACAAACACTGGGATTGGAAAAACTTTGCTTACTGACATTGTTATCATTTTTTTCCACAGTGCTTAATAATTAATAATAGTTTTCAGTGGAGCTGCAAATCCCAGGTTTATATTAGTTTATATTAATGTTAACGTTTCTATAGTAAAAGCTTATTCACGGGGACGTGAACAGTGAATGTGCAACATAAATCAATTTTTTCAAAATGTGTTTATATGTTGAAATTTATATAGGTTTATTTTATATTTATGGAAGGAATCACCAGTGTCGACATTTTGTTTATGCTTTATGGTTTTTCTGTAACTTGACAAGCTGAAATTTTGTCTTATTATCTTTAAGATAAAAAGAGAGGCTGGTGAGGAAATGACTGTTTATAGCTGCTATAATGTAAGAGTAAAGGGACTATCTTAGTTATCTTATGTTCCACAGCATTAATTAAATGTAATTATAAATGGAGAAAACGTATGATGTACCATCCTTAGTAATTTCAATTGCTTTGGTTTTGGGGACATGCTGTCACAAAAGGCAAAAGAAAGTGCAATAAGCAAAAACAAAATGACAAAAACTATTGTGGCAGTGTGTAGTGCTGCTTTAACCAAAGATCAGTGTTTGGTTTAGTTGTTTTCAATAATGGTGCTTTGTTCTGTGTGTTTGATTGATGTTATCTACGAACACTGCAGGAGCAGATTCAACACAGCCAAAAGGTTTCAGCGCAGTCAGAACAATAAGAAACGAAGGTGATGTAGTGTCCAGAGGGATGGAGTGTATCAGCTGGACAGTAAAGGGATGAAAATCACTGGAGTAAGGAAGTTGATTGGTCAAAATGGACAGTAATAGATGAAAAAATTATATTTTGAAACATGACACTAACATTCTTATTGTGTCCAATTTGATGCTTGGTTTGCCACAATGACAGGTATAGGCAAATTTCTGGTCAGAACTACATACAGTACAGGTGATTACACAAAGCAGCTATTCTCCAAGAAACCTTACGAGACACCTTGTTCTTGAACATCATGACTGTTATGGGCAAACAGTGACTCATGCACTTAATGTTTTGACTTTAGTTATTGCAATGACAACTAGCTAGATCAGACTTTTTTACAGGGTCACCATTGTGGCCTCCTAGGATGAGGCTCTTGCAAACTAATTTCAAGGCCTTCAATATTTCATCTTTAAATTTTCTTCCAAATTTCCTCTGTGTTCTGGTGGCAGCTGACTCTCGACTCAGTGGCTCTACTCTGAGACTCTACTAGAATGTCAACCTCCTCACCTTATCATAGAGAATAACCCTTGCAACCGCACAGAGGATCCAAATTTCCACTACCTGTACACACAACCCCAGTCTTTGTCACTACACACAGCTTGTGACCATAGGATCAGCACATAGATTGACCAATAAACAGAGTGCTTCATCCACAAAGTGAGCTGCTGCTTCATCTCCCAGACCAATATAGTGAGTACCACTGCTGACACAGACCTGATCAGTTTGTCAATCTTGTTTATCAATTTCTATTTCCATCACTTGTGAATAAAATGCTGGGATATTTAAACTGTTCCACCAGGAACATGGACTCTCCTTTCCAGGAGAGAACCATGGGCTTGGAGTTGGCCTTTTTGATCCTAGCAGCTTAACTGCATTTTGATCTCCTCCGTACTCAACCGCACTTGCTCAGAAGAGTTTGAGCATGGTCTCGTCTCGCCCTCCTGAGGTGCTAACCAGTTTTCCAGAACATAAAAAACTTTCAGCGATGCTATTGTAAAGTGTCGATTCTAGGGCTGGTGGATAAGCTCTAAGCTTGTTTTATTTGCTTGTTTCTTTATAATGTATATATTGTATAAAAAAGTACCCAGACTGCTGCTTATTATACAAAAAACAACACGTGCAAAATACCAGGAAATAAAGTCCACTATAGAATTACCATTTCTACTGACTGCTTTTGATTCACTGGAGAATTCACGGGAGTTATGACATACGCTGGATTTGAAACACTGTTTGAGAGGCTTGAGAAGGTATAAATAAACACAGGACTCTGCTAGATGTTGTGTCTGAATGTGTTCTATAATATGACTTATTTATTGAGATTGCTATCAGCTTCTGTTCTTAGACCCTGTTGAATTAACTGCATAGAAATTATGAATGAATTAATGAATTATTCTGATGTTATGTATTTAACTCTGGAGGGCCATGTGGAGCTGGAGAAATACAGATATGTTTATTTTGTAATGGTTCTCACACTTTACCTGTTAATCATTAGTTGTAATGGTCTGGTCATTTTTGTCATATTCACAAACAAACATCTCCATGAGCCCATGTACATTTTCATTGCTGCTTTGCTTTGTAATGCTCTCTTTGGAACAGCAGCTCTTTATCCGAAACTGCTCACAGATTTTTTGTCTGAAATTCAAGTTGTTTCTTTTGAATCCTGCATATTTCAATCATTTTGCATTTATACATATGGTGCTTCAGAGTTCACACTGTTATCAGCTATGGCCTATGACAGATATGTGTCTATCTGTAAGCCATTACAATATGCAACAATTGTAAAAATGTCCAGTGTTAAAAAGCTCTTATTTTGCTCTTGGTTTCTTCCTTGTTGTGAAATAGGCATTTGTGCAATATTAACATATCAACGTAAACTGTGTAAATTCAAATTAAATCGAATATACTGTAATAACAGTTCCATGATTAGATTGGGTTGTGGAGACCTTTCTGTAAGTAATTCATATGGACTGTTTGCTTTAAGCATTGTTGTGTTTCCACCATTATTTTTTGTATTTTTCTCATATATCAGAATACTTTCAGTCTGTTTAAAGAATTCTAAAGATTTTAGAACAAAAGCTCTACAAACCTGCTTCCCACATCTATTAATTTTAATCAGTTTCTCCATCACGACATGTTTTGAAATTATAAATACTAGATTAGAAGAAAACATGCCTCACATTGTCAGCATGATTATGTCAGTGGAAAATCTGGTTATTCCTCCTCTATTAAATCCAATTATATATGGACTGAAACTGAAGGAGATATTGAATAGGATTAAGAAAATGGTTTGGAAAAATAAGATAAGGGTATGCCAAGAAGTTATTAAACACAGACCTGCATTTATTCATTAGCCGTATATTTCTGTACTAAATATTTATTTGTAGTAAATCTAAGCCTATTTATCATACAAAAAAATAAAATGTAATATGTTGTGTTGGTTTAATATAAGCTTTTTGCTGGTTTATTCA
Source organism: Ameiurus melas (assembly GCA_012411365.1). Classification (NCBI taxonomy): domain Eukaryota; kingdom Metazoa; phylum Chordata; class Actinopteri; order Siluriformes; family Ictaluridae; genus Ameiurus; species Ameiurus melas. The sequence continues at coordinate 194,520 of CM022774.1, forward strand.
TTGGATTTTAGATTTTCTGATTAGGAAGGACCAATAAACCTTAATGAGCAACAATGCAACAGGCTTTTCTTAAAACAATTAAAAATATTTACGTTTAAAATGAGAAATGAACATTCATGTCAAGTTAACATGAATGTTATTGACATCCATATTGCAGTGTTTTGGCAGGCAGTTAAAAAAATTATCAGTTTTATTCTCCTTGCTTGTTTTGATTAAACTCTGTACAGCTTTTGATACCATAGATCTCAATAGTCTTCTAGATAAACTAGAAATATTTATTTGGTGATGGTGTTTATTTAGTAACTCTGGAAGTTCAGAGTTATATTATGTGCAGTAGTGAAAGACCTTACTTATGGACCGTAGACTGTCATTTGAAGCTAATGTAGATTGTACTGCTAGAATATACTTTTTTCTCAGAAATATCACTTGGATAAGAAATATAATCTAATTATTTGATGCTTTTATTACCTCTAGGTTGAACTGTTGTAACCTCCTTCTGTCTGAATGTTTCAGTAGGTGCATAAACATGCTCTAGTTAGTCCAGAATACAACAACCAGTGTCTTTACTCGAACCAGAAAGGTCGATCATATCACTTATATCTTATGAACACTGCATTAGTTCCAGCTAAAATTTCAGTCATTAACTCTAGGTTGGAAAACTATTTGTTCAGTCAAGCTTTTTGTCAGAAGTTTTTGTCTTACACAAATGTACAAATCTGAGGGGTTCATGGGCATAGAGTTTTGCTGCATCTGGAAAGTTGAAGAAGAAACCTTAAGATGAACCAGACTCAAAAGGGAATTGGTACTCTTCTGGGCAATTCTAGAGATACAAATCTTCCAGTTTCTAAATACTTGATGCTCTTTGGGTTTCGTGTTGATTTTGTTGATTGTTTCATTGTTTAAAAGAATATTTGCCTTCACAGCTGAAACCCAGGGCTCAAACCAATACTTTATCACTTAAAAATGGGTGGATTCAAACAAAAAGTGCAATGTTCTATGTTGCTTAACACATCTAGATATTAATATTGTCATGTCAATGCCAAAATCAGCATCCAACTACAATTTCCAGACTACAGTGTAACCTAAGAAGATATAGCTGCCAAGGACTAAAATACAGATACCACAGACTCACATTCAGGGTCACCACCTTACTGTTTACATTTACAATTATTCATTTTTTTTTACTTTTATCCAAAGTGACTTACAAATGAGAAAATACAAGCAAAGCAATATCAAGCAGAGAACAATACAAGTACTGGTACCATACAAGATCCATTAATTGAGTTCCAGAAGAAGCAAAGTGTGCAAAGTAGAGGTGTAAGTGCCAGGGTAAATTTTTTGTTTGTTTGTTTGTTTGTTATTTTAATGGATTTTTTTAGGTGTTCACAGAAGAGGTGGGTCTTTAGCTGTTTCTTGAAGATGGTGACAGATTCTGCAGTCCGGATTGAGGTTGGAAGTTCATTCCATCACTGAGGAACAGTTAGTTTGAAGGTTCTTGAAAGGGACCTTGAGCCATGCTGAGTTACTAAGCATCAGTTGTTGATTGATCGTATATTGCGTGAGGGAACGTAAGCCTTCAGGAGAGAGTTGAGGTAGGAGGGTTATTTTCCAGACAAGGTATTGTAGGTGAGCATCAAGTCCTTGAATATGATGCGGGCAGCTACAGGAAGCCAGAGGAGGAAAAAGGGTGTGGCATGGCTTCTCTTGGGCTGGGTGATGACGAGGTGTGCTGCTGCATTCTGAATCATTTGAAGGGGTTTGATGGAGCTGGCCAGGAGGCCCGAGAGTAGTGAGTTGCAGTAGTCCAGTTGTGAGTTAACAAGAGCCTGGACAAGTAGTTGTGTAGCTTGTTTGGTGAGGTATGGTCTGATTTTCTTGATGTTGTACAGGATGAACCTATAGGACTCTGCAGTTGTTGAGATGTGGTCTGTAAAAGTCAAGCTATCATCGAGAAGGTTCCTGGCTGTCCTGGTTAGTTTGAGTGTAGATGGGCCTAGCTGTACAGTGAGGTTGTGGTCAATTGAAAGAAAGGCTGGGATAACGAGAAGCTCAGATGTTGCCAGGTTGAGCTTAAGGTGGTGTGCCCTCATCCAGAAGGAGATGTCCAATAGGCAAGCAGAGATACGTGCAGAGATGGATGGATCGTCAGGCTGGAAGGACAAATAGAGCTGGGTGTCATCAGCATAGCAATGGTATGAGAAGCCAGCACAAGATTCAATCACCTGCCCCAGAGATGTAGTGTAGATAGAAAAGAGCAGTGGACACAGAACTGACCCCTGTGGAACGCCAGTTGCTGAGTTTCAGAAATACTTCTTCTACAAAACATCAACACCAAGGATTTGTTTGAGAGATAGGATTCTGGAGAGAGTTGACAGGAGGATGTTCCTCATTCTGGTATATTAATCCTATGTTGCCCTGTTGACTACCTGGTTTGTTCACATTTTAGATACTGTTTCCATTTATTTTTGGATTTTGACCTGGACTGTTTTGACTCTGTTTTTTTTTCTCATTAAACTTTCTACATATGGATCTGAATTTTGTCTCTGGGGGCCTTTTGTTACTAAAGTCTTTGTATGGAGCTGTGCTCAGAGTTCAGTTTGCAGAAAGATTTCAGATTCTCTTTAACTGCTCACTTGCATAATTCCAAGCTCGCTACAAGTTACCACATAAATCTTAAATAACTTGATGATGTTTTTATGGACAGAATGGAAATATATGGACATTTCACTGTATTGAAAGTCTCTTCCTAGCTAGCAAAATTGCTGTGGCCCAGATCTGGTGAACACCTGACATTTTCATCCAGCTCACATACAGCATAGAATGATGACACTTGGGCAGTCCACTGCTGTCCATGGGCCATGAGCAAGCTATAGCAATGCCATATGTCAGCCAAGAACAAAACAAATAAAGCAGAACTGGCCCAAATCTGGGCAACAGTTATTTTTTATTTAAAAATCCCTTAATCCTACTTAAAAATTCCTGAAGTTTCAGTCCATATATATTGGGATTAAATTCAATTCAATTTTATTTGTATAGCGCTTTTTACAATAGCCATTGTCTCAAAGCAGCTTTACAGAAATAAAAAACGGGTATAAACAGACAGAAACAGGTAAACAGAGACAAACAGGAACAGATAAACAGAGACAAACAGATATAAAACAAATGGAATTTATCCCAACTGAGCAAGCCACTGAGCGGCGACAGTGGCAAGAAAAACTCCCTAAGATGTTTTTTGAGGAAGAAACCTTGAGAGGAACCCGACTCAGAAGGGAAACCCATCCTCATCTGGATAACAACAGAATGTGAAGGTAACACAGATAATGTGAAAATGAGTAGTATGTATGGCCTTAGGAGCAGCCGTAGTCCAAGCAGAAGATTTGGGCTCATCCAGAGGCAGAAGGGAATTGGAATCCAATATCTCCATAAATTCGTGTGGGGCTCGGCAAAAAGAGAGGGAGGGAGAAAAACGATTATTAGGACTGTGAAGTAGTGAGATATAATCTAGTCAGGGTAAGCTTGAGTAAACAACTGAGACTGAGACTGTGTCTGAGTCCCGAACACTAATAGGAAGACTGTTCCATAACTGTGGGGCTCTATAAGCAAAGGCTCTTCCCCCTGTTGAAGATTTCACTATTCTAGGTAATGTCAAATAGCCTGCACCTTTTGATCTGAGTAGGCGTGATGGATCATATAAAACCAGAAGGTCGCTTAGATATTGTGGTGCAAGACCGTGTAGTGCTTTATAGATTAATAAAAGTATTTTAAACTTAACGGCATTTTACAGGGAGCCAATGCAGTGTGAATAAGATCGGGGGTGATATGGTCGTATCTTCTAGTTCTAGTAAGGACTCTAGCAGCTGCATTCCCTGACAGACTAAAGTTTATTTAAATTCCTACTGGAACATCCAGACAGTAAGGCATTACAGTAATCTAATCTAGAGGTGACGAATGCATGAACCAGTATTTCCGCATCATGTAGTGACAGTATGTTTCTTATCTTAGAAATATTTCTGAGATGAAAGAAAGCTATCCTATTAATATTATCTACATGAGCATCAAATGATAGACTGGAGTCAATAATCACTCCGAGGTCTTTAACTGCTCTACATGATGAAACAGAAAGACCATCCAGAGTTACTGTGTAGTCAGGAAGATTACTTCTAGATACACGTGGGCCTAATAAAAGTATTTCTGTTTTATCAGAATTAAGTAGGAGGAAGTTAGTTAACACCCAACGTCTAATGTCCTTTACACAATCCTCAACTTTACTAAGCTTCTGTCTGTCCTCTGGCTTTGCTGACACATACAGCTTTGTATCATCAGCATAACAGTGGAAGCTAATTCCATGTTTACAAATAATTTGTCCTAGGGGTAACATATATAAAGTGAAAAGCAGTGGGCCTAGAACAGAACCCTGTGGAACTCCAAAAGTAACCTTGTACACATGGAGAAATCACCATTTACATCTACGAACTGATAACGATCGGTCAGATAAGACCTGAGCCAGGAGAGTCCTGTTCCCTTAATGCCAACAACATTTTCTAATCTATCAAGGAGAATAGTGTGATCTATAGTATCAAAAGCTGCACTAAGGTCGAGTAACACAAGCAGCGAGACACAACCCTGATCAGAGGTCAGAAGAAGGTCATTTACTACTTTGAATAAAGCTGTCTCTGTGCTATGATGAGGTCTAAATCCTGACTGATACATTTCATAAATGTTGTTCCTATCTAAGTACGAGCATAACTGCTTTGCTACAACCTTTTCTAAAATCTTAGAGATGAATGGGAGATTTGATATTGGTCTATAGCTGGACAATTGAGACGGGTCAAGGTCAGGTTTTAATAACTGCTAATTTATGGTTTAATAACTGCTAATTTAAGTGATTTAGGTACATAGCCAGTGGTTAGGGAAGAATTTACTATATTTAAAAGTGACTTAATTACTCCTGGACAAATCTGTTTAAAAAAACATGTAGGTATGGGATCTAGTATGCAGGTTGATGAATTGGCTGATGAGATTAGTGTAGCTAGTTTGGTCTCCATATGCGGAGCAAAACACTCTAAACATTGATCCGATATTGCCACATTGTCATCTAATGGGTTTGTTACATTACTGGCCGGTTGTAATTTAATGGCCTGTATCTCACATCTAATATTTTCAATTTTATAAATGAAAAAATTCATGAAATCGTCACTGCTATGTAATGATTGAGTGTTTTTCTCTGAAGTGGTTTTATTCCTAGTTAGTTTTGCTACCGTGTTGAAGAGGAATCTGGAATTGTTTTGGTTGTCTCCTATTAAGGTGAAGAAATAGATTTTTTTAGCATCGGCAAGAGATTTCCTATATTTCAGTAGGCTCTCCTTCCATGCTGTCTGAAATATCACCAGCTTGGTTTGGCACCATTTACGTTCTAATTGTCTAGATTTCTGTTTTAAGGATCGCGTTAGATCATTATACCAGGGTGCTAATATTTTTTCTCTAATTATTTTTCTTTTGAGTGGAGCCACTCTATCTAGTGTGCAGCGGAGTGTTGACTCCAAGCTTTCGGTTGCCTGATTGAGTTCTACTGGATCGGGCGCTGATCCAAATCTAATTGATGTCTCTGGTAGGTTATTGATGAAGCTCGGTGCAGTAGCTGATGTGAATGTGCGTTTTACACGGTAGCGAGGCGAGGTGGAGATATAATGATCAATACGGATTATGAATGAGATAAGGTAGTGGTCTGAGATAACTTCAGACTGCGGAATAATTTCAATATTTTCTATACTTAGTCCGTATGTTAGTATGAGGTCAAGAGTGTGACCACCACTATGAGTAGGCCCGATTACGTTCTGATTAATCCCTACTGAATCTAAGATGGACACGACCGCTGTTCTCAGAGGGTCCTCCAGGTTATCAAAATGAATATTAAAATCTCCGACGATTAATGCTTTATTTACAGACACAACCAGGTTTGATACAAAGTCTGCAAATTCACTAAGAAATTCAGTATATGGCCCTGGGGGTCTGTAAATAATAATTAGAAGAATTGACTTATTTTTTGAGGCTACGTAATTTACACTGGTATAAAGAATTTCAAAGGAATTAAACTTATGACTATATTTTTGTGTGACGACTAGATTTTCACTATGGATAAGACCAACACCTCCACCACTACCAGTTGAACGAGGCTGATGTACATAACTGTATACAGGAGGACTGGCTTCATTTAATGCTACGTACTCATTTGGTTTAACCCAAGTTTCCGTTAAACACATTAAATTACATTCCTGGTCAGTAATGATGTCGTTGATAATAAGAGCCTTAGACATAAGAGATCTAACGTTTAATAGTCCTAGCTTCAGATCAAAAATGCGCTCCAATGCTGCTGGGGTGCAGGCCATCAGGACGAAACAACCTAGGACGCTCCCAGACCAGATTCCAGTTATTAACAAACACTAGATTCTGCTCATTACACCAAGAGACTAACCATTCATTTAAAGCGAGAAGTCTACTGAACTTTTCTGCTCCATGTCTGAATGTGGGAAGAGGTCCAGAGATGATGATCTTCTCTGAGGGTGATCTGCCTCGCACCGTCTCGATCAGGCTGGAGAAGTCCCTCTTCAGAACCTCCGTCTGCCGTAGCCTGGTGTCGTTCGTCCCGGCGTGCAGCACAACCGCTCCAATGCGCTCGTCCTTCTTCAGGATCCTGGATACCTGCACAGCGACATCAAGAACACGAGCATCAGAAAAACAGTGTGTGTGCACCTTACCTTTGGATGAGGCTACACGGATGTTCCGCACGATCGAGTCCCCGACGATCACGGCGTTGGGTCTGGTTTGGCGGAGAGGGGCGAAGCGGTTCCGGGTTGGAATCTGGAACACCGGTGGTGGAGAGACCCTCGCCCGGGGTGCAGCCTTCCGCTGCTGGTTCACCCACGGCCCGAGGTGTGTTGGCGCCGGTGTGACGGAGACCGCGGCTGCGAAAGTCCTGGCTGCACGATCCCTGCACAGAGAAACACACGGCGTAGAGGGGCTGGGAATGGAAATACCACACTGTGTGCTTACCTTGGGTGTGTGGGCAGAGGCACAAGATGATTCCAGCGCAGTTCGTCGCTCCTGCAGCTGGGCCTGCTGGTCAAGTAGGCCGCGAATACTCCTCTCCACATCCTCCAGTTCCAGCAACACCATGTGAAGCTCAAGCGAGTCGTCACTCAGAACAGGAGAGACGGTGGACATATTTGTTTTTTAAACAAAACAGTGATAAATTCAAAATATGAAACGCAAACGTAAGATAGGCTAGAGGTAGGTGATGCTGTTACAGCTAATCGCGATGCTAGGGCAAAAGCTAATCGCCAGCTACTTGTGGATGTTTGTACAAACAAACCAAAATTTAGCAACACCGCAATATTACGATTAGTTTTATCTAAACTTATGTGTTTATATTTGTAAAATGTAAGTAAATAATTTTTTAAAGTGTAACCCCTTCCTGGCGCCGGAAGTGTAATATTAGAGAAGGTTACTACAGTAAATGGTTTTAATTAACAGGATCCTGAGTATTTAGCAGTTGATGGTGAATTTGGCTAACCTCTATTTACCAGTCGATGATGTTATACAGGCAGAACTGTATGGAAATGATTTAATCCCTAATAGCGCGGTGCCTCCACTGAAGAATTTCCCCACTCACACACTATGAGCGATATTGTTATTCCCCCGAAACAAGTATTGAGTATAACTAGACCAAATATATATAAACCTTATTAAATCAAAAAGAAAAGTCCAGTAAAGCCAGGTAGTATGTATAACAAAAATAACCACATTTATTATGCTAAACAAAAAAACTTCAAACTGTATACATGTATTAGAAACTAAATTTAGACCAGTAACTCACACACTCCTTTCTAATTATTAAACAACAGAAACAGTACAGTTTGGATTTTACCACTTAAACCCTTTTTTAACTGTTCAGAACCTTCACCAAGCGCTTGGGTTTTCTGTTGGGGCCCGTGAGTTGGTGCACATACAAACAAAAATTAAAAAAAATTTTGTTTAGTGCAAAACAAACAAACGCAGCTAAGCTAGCACTTCACCTTACAGTTCACAAATTTACCGAGCGGATAGTTGCTCTCCTTTCGCTGAATAAAATGATATTTGTGCCACTACTTTAATAGAAGTTTAGTCTACAAAGATCACCTCTGCGTTAAAACTCGGTTCTCTTTTTTCTTTTCCCCCGCTCTCCTCCCACGTGTTTCTCCCTCTCCTGTTCGCTACCTCTCCCCCTCCTTTCCTTTTTTTTCCTCTTTTCACCTCCCCAACAAAGGTGACCTCTGATTGGCTAGGAGTTTAATTAAACAGGCAACACATTGGCTTGAACTACTCCAATGGAAACAAATTGCAATGTATTCAAAAACAAAGGACCATGGGAAATGTAGTCTCAACTGAATCCACCCAAAAATGCAGCGAGCACACCATTTATTCAACTACATTTTTGGGAGGTGCCTACAAAAGTATAGAAATAGAAGAAAGTAATATAATAGGGTTAGCTCGTAGGGCAGCGTCAAGCCGGAAGCAGCGTCAAGCCGGAAGCAGCGTCAAGCCGGAAGCAGCTTTCAAGCCGGAAGCAGCGTCAAGCTGGAAGCAGCGTCAAGCTGCTGCAGTGCTAAAATTTTACAGCTCTTAAACAGAGGAGGAATAACCAAATTCCCTTTCAAAGAGAACTCAAAGTTGCGTGAGCAGCATGCTGTGGGAAGCATCCTCGTGCGTGACTGGTATCTGAAGCTTGTGTGAATTCACGCCTGTTTAAAAGCCTGCCGTGGTCAGGTGACCTGCCAATTAAATGCATCGCCTGATTATAAAATGCCACCTGTGAACTATGCCATTAGCTTTATTATCTTCTGCATGTTGGTCATGTGTGAATGCTTGCATTCGTTTTGTATGAATGCTTGTGTGAATGCATTTAAAAAAATATGTCTTACTTTTCTGTCATTTTCAAAAAAGTAAAAAGAAAAAAAAGAAAAGTAAAGTATGAGTGAGAGAACTCTACTAGAATACTCCATTTCATCATGGGGGGACAAACTTTCTGTGTGAAGTGTCTGGGACCAAGCAAATGGCCCGTCATATTGGCCGTTCAATGGGTAGCTTGGTTGTGGCGGAGAGGTACTTAAGGTTCAACCTCTCAGGGATGGGATATAAAGATAAAGATCCCCCCTGTTGAATCTTCTGGCCTGTTTGGCGGTGCAGTTAACGCTATTGCCTACAGGTTTCACGAGATGAAACAGCAAATGAGTTCACCCAGGCACTAGTGAAGCCAGGGCCAGCACTAGTGCAAGGGAGGCACAGAAGGTGAGTACAGTGTCCTGCCTACCCCCACAGAGAGCCAGGGGGACTGGGCAGCCAAAGTCGCAGCCTGCTAATAGGGCTGATCTGAAAATGATCCTGATGGGCCACAGAGGGAATTATTGGAGGACATGTGGTTGTTAGGGCAGTTAGAACCCACAATTACAGTAGGGCCTCCCCTAGCGAGCTGTCAGAGGGCAGCTCGAGATTAATGTCAGGGCACAGAGTAAACGTCACTAAAAGACCATCTAGTGTGGAAACTACTGCCAAATGTGATTCCATGGTTCTATGGCTCGTTGAGTCTCTATGGTTCTGTCCACCTTAGAAAAGGATTATACAGTTTAGTTCAGTGCTCGAGCCCCTGGTTCAGAGGTGTGCTCACCACAGTAGTCAGACAAGAGCAGAGCCCGATTTTAGTGCAGGAAGTAAGATCTGTTTGGAGAAAGGGGTCATAGAACATGTTCCCCATTCTCTGAGGGAGGGAGGTTTTTACATCCATTATATCCTGATCCACAAAAAAGATGGGTGTATGCAGCCAATTTATATCTGCATCATGTGAACCATACTCTTTTGACATTCAGGTTCAAGATGCTGATGCTCAAACTTAGCGTTCCACAGAATCAATTCGAGGACTGGTTTGTGATGATACATTTAGAAGATGAATATTTTCACATAGAAATATTGCCCAGTCACAGGAGGTTCTGAGGTTTGCATTTGGAGGCAACACATACCAATATCGGGTTCTTCCCTTCGGGCTAGCTTTGTGCTCACGCACCTTCACAAAGTGAATGGATGCCATTCTTCTCCATTGCGACTCCAGGGCATCCATGTACTAAACTATATGGACGACTGATTCATTCTAGCATGATCCAGGGAACTGGCAATTCAACTTTGAGATGTTGTTCACACCCACATGAGCAGCATGGGGCTCAGGTTGAACCTCAAGAAAAGTACGCTTTCTCCAGTGCAGAGGACAATTTTCTAGGGATTATATGGGATTCTACTATATTGAGGGCATTTCCATCCCCAAAACGAGTAGAGTCAATCCTATCAACATTGAGCAAGACAAAACTTGGATTTGGCAAGCCCTCCAGTCTCTGAGAGACTGTTGGGTCTTATGGCAGCAGCAACCAGTGTCGTACCATTGGGCTTATTGTACATGAGACCGTTTCATTTTTGGCTGAAAAGTCTCCTGAGAATAATCAGTGTCATGTTGCGATGCCTACGTGCTCTTAAAGTGGCTTGCTCAGTTGGGATAAATTCCATTTGTTTTATACCTGTTTGTCTCTGTTTATCTGTTCCTGTTTGTCTCTGTTTATCTGTTTCTGACTGTTTATACCTGTTTTTTATTTCTGTAAAGCTGCTTTGAGACAATGACTATTGTAAAAAGCGCTATACAAATAAAATTGAATTGAATTGAATTGAAAATTTGGAAGTCTCCAGTTTATAGCCTAGGGTAACACTCTTTGGGCTTCTCCTTATTTCAAGACAGCAATGACAGATACCTCCGTCACAGGCTGTAATGCAGTCTAGGACAGCTGTCCAACTTACGATCTCTGGAGTGGCCCTCATCTGGAGTGGCATATAAATGGCTTAGAAATGTGGACTGTACTTCTTTCTTCCTCAATTGAGAGGTCACCATGTGTTAGTTGTGACAGACAACATAGCAGTGGTCTCATATATCAATCACCAGGGAGGGTTACATTCACACCCCCTGTTCAGGCAGGTGCAACTAATTCTTCTCTGGGCGGAGGGAAAGTTTTTGTCAGTGAGTGCACTGTACAATAATCCTAACCCTAAGGCCCACTGTACAATAACCCTAACCCCTGTGGTCCCGGAAGATCTGTCAGAGGCCCCATTTGAGTCTTTAGAGTCAGGCATAGAGAAGCTTATTAAATAAGTAGCTCTGTCTGTTGCCCCTTCCTTTCTTGATTTTGCCTTTGGATTAGCCAATGCCTTCCTATATCCTACGCCAGATTATATTCCTAAAGTCCGCTGCCCAGCCAGTAATGTTGTAGGCGTTCTGCATTCCTCCATTCCTCACAACAGAGCAAGAAAAATTGCACCTATTGTGTCCAGTAAGGGCTCTCTGTGCTTACGTCCACCAGTCCGACCAGTGGCATAAGTTGGAGCAGTTTATGGTCTGCTTTGGCAGCGAAAGTAGAGGTGATGCTTTGTTGAAGCAGTACATCTCTAATTGGATAGTGGAAGCAATCTCTATTGCTTATGAGGCATGCGGTCTCACTATGCCTCTGGGCATAAGGTGTCATTCCACTAGGGGGGGTGCCTCCTCGAAGGCTTTATCCAAAGGGGTACCCTTACATGGTACCCCTTTGTGTGTGCTGGGGCAGGGTGGTTTATGTACGTACACACTCATTTGTTATTTCAGTCTGGACATGCATTCCACCCCGGGCTCAAGTGTCTTGCAGTGACCCGGGTTCGGATCTTGATGGAGTGAGTATACTCATTCCCACATTGTGAAGCTCATGCAACTTTGACTTCCCTTTGAAAGGGAACGTCTGGGTAAAGCATGTAACCCTGTTCCCTGAGAAGGGAACAAGATGTTGTGTAGCTTTGCTATACTGAGTCATCGTGTCTTCACTTCAGACAATAGAGGCTGCTGACATGGTTTACAGGTGTCATTTTATAGACATGCGATGCGTGAAATGCCATGTCACCTGACCACATAAAGCCTATATATAGGTGTGATTTTACACATACTTCAGATACCGGTTGTGCAAAGGTGCTTCCCACAGCGTGAAGCTCATGCAACGTCTTGTTCCCTTCTCAGGGAACAGGGTTACATTCATAACCCAGACACAAATTGCTTTTCAACACCAATGCCTCTGGCTTGCTCTGTAGAGATAAATAATAATAACAGTAATAATAATAATGATTATTAAAATGATTATTGTTATTACTATTTTATTATTATTATTATTATTATTATTATTATTATTATTATTATTATTATTAGTAGTAGTAGTAGTAGTAGTAGTAGTAGTCAGGAAAGAGGGTGGGACTTTTATGTTAGTGACTGTCAGAAAGTCACTAAGGAATAATTGTCCAGAAGAGATGGTATAAATGTGCACTGATATTTTTCTCACCACAGTTGTAAAATATATTCATCTAAATTATGATGGATTTTTTTCTTCTTTTGTAGAAATTAATGGATGCCACTAATCTGACATATTTAACACTTGATGGACATGTGGATTTACAGAATTACAGATATGTTTATTTTTTAATTACTCTTACTGTGTATGTATTGATCATTGTATTTAATACTGTTGTAATTTTTGTCATAGTCATGAACAAACATCTCCATGAGCCCATGTACATTTTCATTGCTGCTTTGCTTTGTAATGCTCTCTTTGGAGCAACTGCTCTTTATCCTAAACTGCTCATTGATTTACTTTCTGAAAAACAAGTCAGTTCTTACCATGGCTGTTTATTTCAAGGGTTTTTTGTTTATTGTTATGCTTGTTCAGAGTTTGCATTATTATCAGCCATGGCTTATGACAGATATGTGTCTATCTGTAAACCATTACATTATACAACTATTGTAAAAATGTCCACTGTGAAAAAATGTATATTTTTATCATGGTTTTTGCCTTGTTGTGAACTTGGTGTGGCATTGATATTAACATATCAGCTTCAGTTGTGTAAATTTAAAATGAACAGAATATACTGTGATAATTACTCAGTTCTTAAATTAAGTTGTAAAGAAATATCTACAAACAACTCATATGGACTTTTTATTTTCAACATTGCTGTATTTCCTCCGGTGACCTTCGTATTCTTCTCATATATCAGGATACTCAATGTGTGTTTAAAGAATTCTAAAGATTATAGAAGGAAAGCTCTACAAACCTGTTTACCACATCTGCTCATTTTCATAAATTTTTCTGTCAACATTTGTTTTGAAATAATAAATAACCGACTAGAATCAAATCAAATTCCCCACATTATTGCCATGATCCTGTCAGTTGAATATTTACTCATTCCGCCTTTATTCAATCCCATAATATATGGATTAAAACTGCAGGAGATTTCGAAAAGCATCAAGAGGTTGATTTCATGGAAAAAGAGGACTGGGAATTATTTTTAGATAGCAAATGCCTTGTGTTGTTGTTGTTGTTATTATTAGAAATGCCACTTTAACAATGTATTGGTAATTGAATTGAAAAATTGGTGGTAGACTGATATTTATGTATTACATGCTTCGCAATATAAACAGCAGAAAAAATAAAATTTCCTCATTTTGAATGTAATGCTAAAATCTATGAATCTATGTACTCATGCATAATTTAGTTCATAAAGGGAAATCACATTAAAATATATATATATATATACTGTGGGGGGAATAAGTATTGAATGCATCAAAAAAAAAATTCAGTAAATATATTTCCAATGAGGATATTCACATGTAAATTTCACCAGACATCAGTATTAACTCAAGATATCCACAAATAAATAAAAACAAACAAACATTAAAGTCCATAAATTAAGTTATGTGTAAAAAAAAAAAAAAGAGGAACGACATGGGAAAAATTTATTGAACACGATAAATGAAATGTATTAAATACTTAGTGGAGAAGCCTTTGTTGTAATGACGGCTTCAAGATGCTTCCTTTATGAAGAAATTAATGGGCCACAGTATTCAGGTGTGATTTTGGCCTATTCTTCTAAAAATATTGTATTTAAATCTTGTTCCATTGTATTCGAGTCAGGTGATTGACTGGTCCATTATAACACCTTGATTTTTTTTTTCTCTGAAACCAATTGAGAGTTTCCTTTGCTGTATGATATTGAATCATTGTCCTGCTGGAAGGTCCACCCACGTCTCATCTTCATCATCCTGTTGAATGGCAGCAGATTCTTCTCAGGAATCTAACGGTAAAGGGCTCCATTCATAGTTCCTTCAATTATATGAAGTCTGCTAGTACCATGTGATGAAAAACAACCCCACACCATGATGCTTCAACCTCCAAACTTCATTGTTGGTATAGTGTTTTTAGGGTGATGTGCAGTGCCATTTCTTCTCCAAACATGGTGTGTAGTATGACAGCCAAAAAGTAAAATTTTGCTCTCGTCTGAGCAGACTACACTCTCCCAGTATTTCATAGGCTTGTCCAAATGAGTTGTAGCAAACTTTAAACAAGCTTTGACATGCACTTTTTTTTAGTAATGGAGTCTTGCGGGGAATCCTGTGGCAAGGGTACCTGCTGCCTCCAAGTGTTTCTGGAGCTCCTTCCAAGTGATCCTTTGCTCTTGGGCTACTCTTCTGACTATTCTCATGACTCCCTGGTCAGAAATCTTGCGAGGAGCTCCTGTGCATGGCTGGTTGATGACGTAGTGATGTTGATACCACTTGCGGATAATGGCCCCACTGGTGCTAACTGGAAGATTCAGAAGTTTTGAAATATGTCTGTATGCGATTCCATCAATATGTTTCACAATAAGGTTGTGACGGTCTTGGGAGAGCTCTTTGCTTTTAAACATCATGATATGAATCTTTTGTGACACCTTGGTAATGAAAAGCCTTTTTATAGACCATCAATTTATTAACCCAGTCAGTATTAATCTGCACAGATATTACGTATAATTACTTTCTTAATACTTACAGATTTCAGCTGGGTTCTTGCCTTACCCTGCCTTGGAGAACTGCTTTTACTTAGCATGATCAATTCTTCTTTCCTGTGTCATTCTACTTTATTACACATAACTTTATTTATGGACTTTAATGCTGTGAATTCTTTATATTTCTGGATTTCTTGAGTTAATACTGATGTCTGGTGAAAATTTCAAGTGAGTAGCTGTCACGCAACTGGAAATAATGTAGGTTAGGATGGATGCAAATGCAGATAAGAGTTTTATTAAAGAGAGGCAGGCAGACAAATCCAAAACATGAGACAATAAGATGGTCAAAAAACAGCAATAGATCAGGCGATCGGCAAAAGGAGCATAAACGCAATACTTCACATCGAACAATGAGACACAAGGGGTTTAAATGACAAACATAAACAAGGGTGAACACAAAACAGCTGAGACTAATGATAACACATACGTGAAACAACCAATGACAATACAGGGGCGGAGACAGGATATAAACCATAACAAATGCAGGTTAGAAAGTAAACACATGCATCTTTTTCCCCAAACCACTAGAAAACACTCACCTTCTATGGTCTTCAGCTGAACAGGGAGACTGAGCAGCATTCTCAGCATAGCAGGATGGCAGAGTGATGTCCTCAGTGGTGCAAGAAGGCAGAGCAACATACTCAGCAGTGTGGGAAAGTGGAGCAATGTCCATAGAGAATGGACATAGCCTGGCATATTGACTTCCGAGGCAGAGTACCAAAGTAAAGCGGAATTCTTGGCTGCAACGGGAGGCAGAGAAACTTAATCAGTTGAACAGGGATGCTAAGCGGTGTTCTCAGTCACACAGAAAGGCTGAATGTCGTTCTTTACCGACTCTGCCGGCTGATCTCTTTTGGCTGTCACCAGACTCAGGTGTATGCTGAGCTTGGTTGGCTGTGTCATCAGTCTCATACATGAGCATAACTTATTTGTCAGTGTCAGCAGACTCAGGCATGAACAGAACTCGGTTGTCCACGTCAGCTGACTCAGTTTGAACATGTTTTGGGAGGCCGTCTCATCGATCTGGGACAGGAAAGTGGCTTGGGAGGCTGTCTCGTTGACCTCAGACAGAAACATGACTTGAGGGGCCGTCTTGTCAACCTCGGGGGGAACATAGCTTGGGAGGCCATCTTGTTTACCTCTAGCAGGAACTTGACTTTATGCTGGAGCTCTGGAGATGAGACAACCTCATGGGTCTCATGCTGGAGCTCTGAGGTGGAGGTCGACATGTTGGATCTGAGGTCACCACATTGACCTCAGATGAGTGTTCAGCCAGTGAGACCACCTCATTGGACCTGCATGAAGTTGGCCCCCCCACCCAATGCAAAACTTTGGCAAAATAGTCTCAATCATTTGGGCTCCGTATGTGCTGGTTTGTGCCATACATTTTTTTGTGTGTGTTTTGGAGATATTAAAACAATATTTATAGGTCATTCTGGGGTCACTCAGATGAGTTTGGAGAATACAATGGAAGGGATCTGAGACCGTTCCTCAATACAGAATCTCTCCAGATCCTTCAACTTTTGAAGTCCACACTGGTGGACTCTCCTCTTCAGTTCACCCCACAGGTTTTCTATGGGTTCAGGTCAAGGGACAGGGATGGCCATGGCAGGACCTTGATTTTGTGGTCAGTAAACCATTTCTTTGTTGATTTTAATGTATGTTTTGGATCATTGTCCTAGTGGAAGATCCAACCACGGCCCATTTGAAGCTTTCTGGCAGAGGCAGTCAGGTTTTCATTTAATATCTGTTGATATTGATAGAGTCCATGATGCCATGTATCCTAACAACATGTTCAGGTCCTCTGGCAGAAAAACAGCCCCAAAACATTAAAGATCCACCAGCATATTTAACTGTGGGCATGAGGTATTTTTCCATATGGCTACATCTCTGGGTGCCAAAACCACCTCTGTTATTTATGACCAAAAAGCTATTTATTTTGGTTTCATCTGACCATAGATCCCGATCCCAATTTAAGCTCCAGTAGTGTCTGGCAAACTGATGATGCTCGAGTTTGTTTATGGATGAGAGTAGAGGCTTTTTTTTTTTTTTTTTTTACTTTTTTTAAACCCTTCTAAACTAGGTGACTTTGGATTTTAGTTTTGGAGACCATCCATCCATCTTCTTCTACTTACTCCTTCTTCAGGGTCACGGGGAACCTGGAGCTTATCCCAGAAATCATCAGGCACAAGGTGGGGTACACGCTGGACAGTGTACCAGTAGTTTTGGAGACTTTTTAAATATTATTATTATTATTATTATTATTATTATTATTATTATCATCATCATCATCATCATCATCAATAATAGCAGTAGTAGAAGGTGGGACTTTTATGCAAGTCACTGACAGAAAGTCACTAAGGAATATGTTGCCAGACGAGATAGTATAAATATGTAGTGAACGTTTTCTCACCACAGTTGTAAAATTTCTTCATCTAAGCTATGATGGATTTTGTTTGTAATTGATGGATGTTACTAATGTTACATATTTAACACTTAATGGACATGTGGATTTACAGGCTTACAGATATGTTTATTTCTTAATTACTCTCACAGTGTACATATCAATCATTGTATTTAATACTGTTGTAATTTTTGTCATATTCATGAACAAACGTCTCCATGAGCCCATGTACATTTTCATTGCTGCTTTGCTTTGTAATGCTCTCTTTGGAGCGACTGCTCTTTATCCTAAACTGCTCACTGATTTACTTTCTGAAAAACAAGTCAGTTCTTACCACGGCTGTTTATTTCAGGCTTTTTGTGTTTACACATATGCTGCATCAGAATTCATGCTGCTATCAGCTATGGCCTATGACCGATATGTGTCTATCTGTAAACCTTTACATTATTCAAATATTGTAAAAATGCCCACTGTCAGAAAGCTCATATGTTTTTCATGGTTTTTACCTTGTTGTGCAATTGGTATAGGATACGTACTACTATCCAAGCTTCCATTGTGTAAATTTAAAATGAATAGAATATACTGTGATGCTCACTCGATTATCAAATTAAGTTGTACAGCAACATCTGTTATTAACCTTTTTGGACTTGCTATTTTCAGCATTGCTATATTTCCTCCAGTGATCTTCATAATCTACTCGTACATGAGGATACTCGCTGTTTGTTTAAAGAATTCTAAAGATTTCAGAAGAAAGGCTCTACAGACCTGTTTACCACATCTGCTCATTTTCATAATTTTTTCTGTTAACATGTGTTTTGAAATGATAAATAACAGACTAGAATCAAATCAAATTCCCCACATTATTACCATGATCCTGTCAGTTGAATATTTACTCATTCCTCCTTTATTCAATCCCATAATATATGGATTAAAACTGCAGGAGATTTTGAAAATCATCAAGAGGCTGATTTCAGGGAAAAAGAGGACTGAGGTTTATTTTTAGGTGTAGATTTTTTTGCTTTGAAATACTATATTATTATTGTTATTATAATAATTATTATTATTAGTGCCAGTTTTCAGAATTTAGTGAAACAAAATTTCTTTATTACCTGTTTGCAATAATATTACATTTATTACCAATAAGGCTAACCAAACATAGAAAAAAGCTTAATCATTCTTATTTGGACTGTAATGATGAAATAATAAAAAAAATATGAAAAAAAGACCAGAGTGTTATTTTGTATGTAAAAATCTATTCTTTATTTGAACCTCATCACGATTGCATATCACAAAGTCAGATATGTTATAAAATACATGGTGAATTTAATTGACTGAAATAGCAGTGATTTTGTAATAATAAACTTTTGTGATTTTGTGAAGTTTCTATAATGAGAACAGATTTGCGATTTTAGTTCATGGACAGATTATGTGTTGACATTACTTGTACAGTTTAAAGCTATTTTTATTACCCACACTAAGGAAATGACATATAATCTGACAACAGCATTTTAATTTTAAAAAATGACATTAGTTAGTTGGTATTAAATGTTAAAACTGAAGACATTGTCTCAAAGCAACTTTACAGAAATGGAAACATGGTATACAGATATTAAAGGTGTGAATGTATCCCAACTGAGCAAGCCACTGAGTGGCGACGGTGGTGAGGAAAAACTCCCTAAGATGTTTTAAGAGGAAGAAACCTTCAGAGGAACCCATCCTCATCTGGGTAACAACAGATATTGTGAAAAAGTTCAGTATTGACTTATATGAAGTCTGTATGGCCTTCGGAGCAGCCGTAGTCCCAGCAGTCTGGAATTGGAGAAGATTTGAGATCCATCCAGAGGCAGAAAGGATCTGGATCTCTAGTATCTCCATAAAATCGTGTGTGGCTCAGCAGGAGAGGGAGATAAAAGATTATTAGGACTGGGAATTAGTATAATAGAAAGTCTAGTCAGGGTAGGCTAAGTCTAAGGATCATATAAAACCAGAAGGTCGCTTTGATATTGTGGCACGAGACCGTTTAGTGCTTTATAGGTTAATAAAAGTATTTTATAGTTAATGCGAGTTAGTTAATTTCACTGGGAACCAATGCAGTGTTGATAATATTGGTGTCATATGGTCATATCTTCTAGTTCTGGTTAGGACTCTAGCCGCTGCATTCTGGACTAACTGGAGATTATTTATATTCCTACTGGAACACGCAGAGAGTAAGGCATTACTGTAATCTAATCAAGAGGTGACGAATGCATGAACCAGTCCGCATCATGTAGTGACAATATATTTCTTATCTTAGAAATATTTCTGAGATGAAAGAAAGCTATCCTAGTAATATTATCTACATGAACATCAAATGATAGGCTGGAGTCAATAATCACTCCGAGGTCTTTAACTGCTGTACATGTTGAAACAGAAAGTCCATCCAGAATAACTACATCAGAAAGATTATTTCTAGCTACACGTGATCCTAATAAAAGTCTTTCTGTTTTATCAGAATTAAGTAAAAGGAAGTTCGTTAACATCCAACGTCTAATGTCCTTTACACAATCCTCAATTTTACTAAGCATCTGTCTGTCTGTTGTTTGTGTCACGGTACAGCCGGCAGAGGGCACTGTGGCACTAGGACTTGTCTTCGGACAACCACGTGACTTTCGTTTTGGTTTCACTGACTTCCTGATTTAGCGCGAGCTTAACTACCGTAATGTGCCACAGGTGAAGTAAGTTAAGTTAATGGCATTTGTGTTAGTAATGCTGGTTATTTAAAGCCCCTGAGTGACTGAGCACATTGCTCGGTATTCAATGATAGTGATTCTATTCGTTTGGTTCACAAGTAGCAGTTTGAACCAAACTAGCAGTTTGAACCAAATTGTAGCAGTTTCCTGGTTTGTCTATGCTACGTTTGATTTGAGTTTTTATATTTATGTTTAATAAAGAGTTGGATCTGCACCTGCCTACGTCCCCGTCTACAACCTTGTGACAGAATACCGAGCCTGAAATACGGACGCAGCGGATCATGGGGAGGAGACCAATCCCCCACACCAGGAATGCTACACACGCCGGCGAAGCTCACCTGCGGGAGCTGCGACGTGAGCACAGCGTGAGTGCGGATCATGAGTTGGAGATGGCTGAAGAGATGCGCCAAATGCAGCTGGAAATGGAGCGTTTACACAGCGCATTGTCTGGAAGGAAGTCACAAATACAAGCCACACAAATCCTGCTGCAGGAGAGAGAAAATGAGCTGGAAGAGGAGAGAAAGCGGAGCGCTCGGGATGTTACAGTGAAGGAGACTTTTCAGCACCTCCTGTCCCAGCGCGAAGCTCAACTCATCCAGACAGAGGTGGAAATCAAAGCACATGGACAGCTAAGGCAAGCCCAGACTCAGGTTGAGGACCTGATGCGTGAAGTAGTAGAACTCCAAGTGGCGAGAGATACGGCCCAGAGCAGCGCCCTCAAGAGTGAATGCCAGGTCAAGAGTCTGACAGCAGAAAAGGAGCAGCTCCAAGAGGATCTGTCTGCAGCAGTCCGCCGTCTGGAGCAGATACTGCAGGACAGAGACAAGCTATGTGAAGAAGTGACTGGTTGTTACTCCAAGATAGCTCTACCCTGAATGAGGAAAAGCAGAACTGGGAAACTTGTATGTCACAGCTGCAGAAGGAACTTGAAGAGAAGCAGGTCAACATTGAACTCGTTAATAACCGATTGACGAAAGCAACCGCACAAGTGGGCATGCTGAGCACAGAGCTAGAGGGTGAGCGCCGCACGGCTCTGAAGAGTGAGACTGCACGACAGCAGGTAGAAAGGCAGAAAGGGAAGCTGACTGCCAAAGTACAGGAACTAAAGAACTCGGTCAGGTCGAAGTCTCATGTCCATGATGTCCAGATTCAGACCCAGTCTCAAGTCCAAAATGTCCAGATTCAGACCCAGTCTCAAGTCCACGCTGTCCACGTTCAGACCCAGTCTCAAGTCCATGATGTCCAAATTCAGACCCAGCCTCAGTTCCCGGCCAAGTCTCCGAGTTCCTAGTTCAAGTCTCCACGTTCCGAGTTCAAGTTTCCGAGTTCCGAGTTCAAGGTTCCGAAGTTCCGAGTTCAAGGTTCCGAGTTCCGAGTTCAAGTTTCCGAGTTCCGAGCTCAAGGTTCCGAGTTCCGAGATCAAGGTTCCGAGTTTCGCGTTCAAGTTTCTGAGTTTCCAATTCAAGTTTCCGAGTTCCGAGTTCAAGTTTCAGAGTTTCGAGCTCAAGCCTCCGCCGTCCAAGTTCAAGCCTCCGCCGTCCAAGTTCAAGTCTCCGAGAACCAAGTTCAAGCCTCCGGGATCCAAGTTCAAGCCTCCGAGAGCCAAGTTCAAGCCTCCGAGAGCCAAGTTCAAGCCTGTCCAGACCAATTATCCTGCTACAGCTGTCTCAAGACCCCGTCCAGTTTCATGTTTCACTCACCACTCAAGCTCCAGCCATGACTCTCAACCAAGCTCAATGTTCCAAGTCCCGCTCCCGGTCTCAGTCCCTGGTCCCAATGCATGTTACATCCCAGATAAATGGTAAATGTGCACTTATATAGCGCTTTTATCCAAAGTGCTTTACACTGTGTCTCATTCACCCATTCACACACACACTCACACACTCACACACTCACACACCAATTCAGCTGAGCAATTCAGAGCAGAGCTGCCATGCAAGGTGCTAGGTTGCCATCGGGAGCAACTTGGGGTTCAGTGTCTTGCCCAAGGACACTTCGGCATGTGGAGTCACCCGGGCCGGGAATCGAACCGCCAACCCTACGATTAGTGGACAACCCACTCTACCAACTGCGCCACAACTGCCCAGATCCCTGCCACGTCCCATGTCCCGGTCCCTGCCATGTCCCAGGTCCCAGTCCATGTTACATCCCAGATCCCTGCCATGTCCCATGTCCTGGTTCCTGCCATATCCCATGTCCTGATCCCTGCCACATCCCAAGTCCCAGTCCATGTTACATCCCTGATCCCTGCCATGTCCCATGTCCCGGTCCCTGCCTCATCCCTGACTGTTCATACCTGTTTTTTATTTCTGTAAAGCTGCTTTGAGACAATGACTATTGTAAAAAGCGCTATACAAATAAAATTGAATTGAATTGAATTGAATCCCATGTCCCGGTCCCTGTTCTGTCCCTGGTCCCAGTCCCTGGTACGTCCCAGGTCCCGGTTCCTGTCATATACCCGGTCCAAGTCCCGTCCCGTGGCTGTGCCACTGCTCTGCCTCACAATTCTGACTCCACAGCTCTGCTTCATAGTCCCGACACACTCGCCACGTCACTGGCTCATGTCAATCCTCTAGCCACGTCACTGGCTCATGTCATGTCTCTAGCCATGTCCCTAGCCCACGTCAGGCCTCTAGCCACGTCCCTAGCCCACGTCATGCCTCTAGCCACGTCCCTGGCTCACCTCATGCCTCTAGCCACGTCCCTGGCTCACTTCATGCCTCTAGCCACCTCCCTGGCTCACGTCATGCCTCTTGCCATGTTTCGAGTCATGTTTCTGGCCCTAGCCATGTTTCGAGTCCTCGCCAGACTTCTAGCCATGTTTCGAGTCCTCGCCATGTTTCTTGCCATGTTTCAAGCTCTCGTCATGTTTCTACCCATGTTTCTCGCCACGCTCTGGGCCCTGTTCCGGCCACGGCTCTGAGCTCTGTTCCGGCCACGCCTCTGAGCCCTGCCTGCTCCGCTGGGGACACCGCCCAGCCTGCCTGTTCTGCCGGGGACGCCGCCCAGCCTGCCTGTTCCGCCGGGGATGCCGGCCAGCCTCTCTGTCCTCCGGAGTACAGCGCTCTGCTCCCCAGCTCCGTTCAGTAAACGGGGTAGTTCCATCCTGGTGCGGCTTGGGAGATTCGACCCAGGGGCCCAGGGCCGCCAGGGAGAGATGGAGGACTCTTGACACCCCAGGAGGGGTGCCCTGGGGGGAGGGGTTCTGTCACGGTACGGCCGACAGAGGGCACTGTGGCACTAGGACTTGTCTTCGGACAACCACGTGACTTTTGTTTTGGTTTCACTGACTTCCTGATTTAGTGCGAGTTTAACTACTATAATGTGCCACAGGTTAAGTAAGTTGTTAATGGCATTTGTGTTAGTAATGCTGGTTATTTAAAGCCCCTGAGTGACTGAGCACGTTGCTTGGTATTTAATGATAGTGATTCTATTAGTTTGGTTCACAAGTATTATGTGTTGTAGCGGTTTCCTGGTTTGTCTATGCTACGTTTGATTTAAGTTTTTATATTTATGTTTAATAAAGAGTTTGATGGCTATTGATGGATATTTAGCTATGCCTATAGTGGAGGAGGCGCTTGCGGGAGGCGCTTGCGGGAGGTACCTCCCTCCCTCTACGCCTCAGGGCATTGGGACTCATTCCACTGTGTGTGCTGTTGCAGGGTGGTCTACACCACACACATTCATTCGGTATTACAGTTTGGTGTTATGGGCCAGCTCATATATGCTTCTCTGAGATCATATCTCTGCCTCTGTGGCCCATCCAGACTGCTTCTTGTTTGCCTTTTTGGCACTGATTATCATTCTTAAATAAGGCCTACTAGCATGCTGCGACTGTCACTGCCCGGTCCCCCTAGCTATCCATGGGGGGAATTTGGCCACCACACTCACCTTCTGTGGCTCCCTCACATTTGGTCTGGCCGGGGCTCCACTCTGCATTACATAACAGATAGATGGTCCGAATTTCCAATGTGGGGCTGGGGAACTGCTTAGAATGCCTGTTTGTCTTCAGGTTCGCCTGATTACTGTCACCAGCACTGATGTAAACACAGTCCGGATTAGCATTTTGTATCACGCTGACAGACTGATACAATACAATATTTAAAGTTTTCTTTTGTGTTATATTTAAATATTTTTCTCTTATATTTAAATATTTTGTCTTATATTTTATAATATTTAAAGTGTCTGTGTTTGCACTGGGGAGAATATATACAGCCGTGATAATACTAGCTGTGATTTCCCGTGGCAAGTAGTGTGGTTGGCATTTTACAATCAAGAACTCTATATCTTCCGAGCAGAAGCTTGAGACGATTTTAGTGTTTTTGCACCGGCTCTTATTTGTGTAAGTACATACACCTCCTACCTGAGATTTACCGCCGATAGCGTGGCTCCTGTCCACACAAACTGTTGTTAACCCATCCAGATGAATGGTGTTCTCAGGAGCAGTGGGTTTTAACCATGTTTCAGTAAAGATAAAGGCATACCAGTCATTAGGTAGTTAAATCCAGTCTCAAATAGTCCATTTTGCTTTCCAGGGATTAGACGTTAGACAGCTGAACAGATATGAAAAAAAATTTTTTGCTCATAACCTCTGAAGAATTTGTCATAAAATAATCAAATTAGTCTCATTAGATTCAAGAGGCATACCAATTCCAATGATATGAAAAATTACTATGTCCAGCATTTTAAATTTAGTCATAAAATGCTGTATTTTATGTCAGACATTTCATATCGGCGTATCATTACAAAACTTGGTATGTGACGTTCTGAAAGGACGCAATATGTTTTGGGATATCGCCACCTCTGTCAAATATTATAATGCTATGTATAAAAAATGCTAATAGCTTTTGGCTGCTTTTGCCTACTGTTGTGAGACTGGTCTTGATGGATTCTGTGGTTCGTGCTGAGAACAATGATACAAGTTATCTCATGGTCGAGCAAACTTCCCGTCCTCTATTTTTAAATGTTTTGGAAGCCTACTTTTTCGAATCCTCCTAGACCCTTTGTCTGATTTATGTGTAAATTTGCCTGCATCATCTAGAGGCACTAGAAAGCAAAAAGTTATTCACAAAATTTTAATAAACTATACGTTTTCGAGTGGTGCTTCAACAAATTTGAAGCATGTGCTAAACTGAAGTTGTTGCTGTATCTCCACAACGCTTTGAGGGAAACTGGTTAGTTGTCATCATCATTAGACCCTGAGGTTAGCTGCAGATATCTGGCACACTGCCGAACCCCTAAAAGTTAACTTTTTCTATCTCCTCATTGTCTCGGATCGTAGACGAAGACAAATGCAGGCAGGTGGAGAGATGACAACCACGGGAGACTCGTAACCAAAACAAACAAGTAAGCTAAGAAACTGTGGCGTAGACAAAAGCATATAGTAAGTTGAGCGAGTAATGTAGAACCAGGCAAAACACTTGTAAGAACGGAGCTTAGTACCATACAGAGCTAAGACTACTGAACGTATACTTCGCACCGGGTTACAGCTTGGGAGGTCCTTATATAACCTAAGGTGTTTTCAGGTGTTCTCAATTAGAACTCCGGCGAACTCAAGAGCAGGCGAGACTAGGAAGTATAGTACTTCTCCGCCATTTCCCTGGGCGTGATTATACGTAGTGTGCTGCCGCGCTGATCTCACCGCGTCGTAACAGAGTCCCCCCCAAAGGGCTCACTCCGGGAGCCAAAGTTCTCCGAGGCCTTCCCCTCCCCCAGGGGTCCGGTCTGTCTGGATGTGCTGCATGGAAGTCCCTATGCAGACCTGCGTCCAGAATGTCTCGGGCTTGGACCCAGCATTGTTCCTCTGGTCCATATCCCTCCCAATCCGATGCTGAAGTCCTCCCCTCCTACGTCTGGAGTCTAGAATTTCACGAAACGGTAAGCTGGACGGCCCTCTATCTCCAATGGTTCCGGTGGGGAACCCTCAGGCATAGTTGTGGCCAGGGGCCCCTGAAATCACAGGTTTGAGCAGGGAGACATGGAAGGACGGGGAGATATGACTGTGTCTCGGAAGGTCCAGATAATAAGTAACTTCATTAATCTGCCTCAGAATATGGAAGGGCCCAATATATTTCGGCTGGGGCATCATGCCCCTGGGGGTTCGCAAGTCTCTTGTGGAGAGCCACACCCGTGCCCCGGGTCGATACTCAGTGTGAGCCGGTCAGCCTTTCGTTTGGGTACCTGAGATGCCTGAACCAGCTGTTGATGGGCATGTTCCCAGACCTGCTCACTTCGGCAGAACCACTCATCTACTGCTGGGGAGTCCATGGGAACAGCGTTCCAGGGGAATAACTGTGGTTGATACCCCAAGACACACTGGAATGGGGTGAACTGGGTGGCGGAATGTCTTAGTGAGTTCTGGGCATATTCTGCCCACAGGAGGTATTCACTCCAGTCCCCTGGGTTCTCAGAGCAGTAGGTCCGAAGAAACCGTATGACTTCCTGGTAGGCTTGGAAGTGAGATTGACTGTGACCCTCATCTTCCTCATAAAGCTAGCCCATACCCGTGAAGTGAACTGTTGCCCCCTATCAGACACAATCTCCTCTGGGATACCGAAGTAACGAAAAACGTGTTGGAACAGGGGCTCCGCCGTGGTGAAGGCAGATGGGATGGCTGGTAGTGGAATTAAGTGCAGGGACTTAGAAAACTGGTCTATGATCACCAAAATTGTGGAGTTCCCCTGTGACTTCGGAGGCCCTTGGACTGAGCGCAAGAGGAACACGAGGACACGGTGCGCTGAACCTCCCTGGACATGTTGGGCCACCAGTACTTTTCGGCCAGTAGTTGGTAAGTGCGATGGGCTCCTGGGTGGCCCGTAGCCAGAGTCGTGGGCCCAGGTAATAAGGTCGAGCCGGTACTGTATAGGCATGAACTGTTTACCAGTAGGACAAGTGGCTGGGATTCTGGAACTGGGGACACAGGCTAGGCTTTGTTCTAGGGGCCACTCCAGGGAACCCACTATACAGGACGGTGGCATAATATAACTCTCTGGCTCCGCCAGCCGCTCTGGGGCATACATGCGAGACAGAGCATCAGCCTTTGTATGCTTGGAACCGGGGCGGTACGACAGGGTGAACTCAAACCTTTAAAAGAACAGGGGCCAACGTGCTTGGCGAGGAGTGAGATGTTTGGCGGTTCTTAGGTATTCCAGATTCTTATGGTCCATGAAGATGACACATGGGTGTAAAGCCCAATCCAACCAGTGTCTTCACTCCTCCAGGGCCAGCTTAATGGCCAGCAGTTCACGGTTGCCCACATCATAGTTCCGTTCTGCTGGCGACAACTTGCGGGAAAAAAAGCTACGGGGTGTAGTTTGGGATTCTCACCAAACCTTTGTGACAAAATGACTCCCAATCCGACCTCTTGTCGTCGACCTCCACAACAAACGGCTTAGAGGGATCCGGGTGTCGGAGAATGGGAGCCATGGTGAAAGGCTGCTTAAGTTTCTCCAGGGCCTCCTGGGCAACGGGAGTCCACAGCAGTCGCCTGGGTCTCCCTCTCAGAAGCGAGGTCAGGGGTTGCACCACTTTACTGAAGTCTTGAATGAATCTTCTGTAAAAGTTTGCATAACCAAGGAACCGCTGCAACTCTTTGACGGTTTGCGGAGTGGGCCACAACCGCCTGGATCTTACGTTGGGGTGGGGTGGCTGTGGTGCAGTTGGAAGAGTGGGTTGTCCATTAATCGTAGGGTTGGCGGTTCAATTCCCGGCCCGGGTGACTCCTCATTGTCACGGAGCATAGACGGAGACACACGCAGGCAGGCGTGTGATGATAACCACGGGAGACCGAAACATCAGTAACAACAGGTAAGAATCTGGGGCGTAGACAAAAGCGTATTGTAAGTTGAGCGACTAGTAGTCTAGAACCTGGCAAAACACTTGTAAGAACAGAGCTTAGTACCATACAGATCTAAGGCTACTGAACATATACTTCATACCGGGTTACAGCTTGGGAGGTCTTTATATAACCTAAGGTGTTTTCAGGGGTTCTCAATTAGAACTCCGAGACTGGGAAGTGTAGTCCTTCTCCGTGATTACACGGCGTTGATCTCGTCGCGTCATAACACTCATACACTGTTCATTGGACTCTAACCAAAAACATGCCACAAAGCTTCTTTTGCTGCTCATGGTGCCGATTATTGGCTTGACCCTGGTATTGCTGCTTGTAGATATAGTTATTATTATTATTATTATTATATTTTATTTCTTTATTATTAGTCGTAGTAGTAGTAGTAGTACTAGTGGTAGTAAGGAAAGAGGGTGGGACTTTCATGTTAGTGCCTGTCAGAAAGTCACTAAGGAATTATTGACTAGAAAAGATAGTATAAATGTGCACTGAGATTTTTCTCACCACATTTGTAAAATTTCTTCTCTAAACTATGATGGATTTTGTTTGTAATTGATGGATATTACTAATGTTACAAATTTAACACTTAATGGACATGTGGATTTGCAGACTTACAGATATGTTTATTTCTTAATTACTCTCACAGTGTATATATCAATCATTGTATTTAATTTTGTTGTAATTTTTGTCATATTCATGAACAAACGTCTCCATGAGCCCATGTACATTTTCATTGCTGCTTTGCTTTGTAATGCTCTCTTTGGAGCGACTGCTCTTTATCCTAAACTGCTCACTGATTTACTTTCTGAAAAACAAGTCAGTTCTTACCACGGCTGTTTATTTCAGGCTTTTTGTGTTTATACATATGCTGCATCAGAATTCATGCTGCTATCAGCTATGGCCTATGACCGATATGTGTCTATCTGTAAACCTTTACATTATTCAAATATTGTAAAAATGCCCACTGTCAGAAAGCTCATATTTTTTTCATGGTTTTTACCTTGTTGTGCAATTGGTATAGCAGACTTTCTACTATCCCAGCTTCCATTGTGTAAATTTAAAATGAATAGAATATACTGTGATGGTTACTCGATTGTCAAATTAAGTTGTACAGGAACTTCTATTAATAACCTTTTGGGACTTGCTATTTTTAGCATTGCTGTATTTCCTCCAGTGATCTTCATAATCTACTCGTACATGAGGATACTCGCTGTTTGTTTAAAGAATTCTAAAGATTTCAGAAGAAAGGCTCTACAGACCTGTTTACCACATTTGCTCATTTTCATAAATTTTTCTGTCAACATTTGTTTTGAAATTATAAATAACAGACTAGAATCAAATCAAATCCCCCACATTATTGCCATAATCCTGTCAGTTGAATATTTACTCATTCCTCCTTTATTCAATCCCATAATATATGGATTAAAACTGCAGGAGATTTTGAAAACAATCAAGAGGTTGATTTCATGGAAGAAGAGGGCTGAGGTTTATTTTTAGGTGTAGATTATTTTGCTTTGAAATACTATATTATCATTGTTGTTATAATAATAATTATTATTAGTGCCAGTTTTCAGAATTTAGTGAAACAAAATTTCTTTATTACCTGTTTGCAATAATATTACATTTATTACCAATAAGGCTAACCAAACATAGAAAAAAGTTAAATCATTCTTATTTGGACTGTAATGATTAAATAATAAAAAAAAGAAAAGAAAAAAAGACCAGAGTGTTATTTTGTATGTAAAAATCTATTCTTTATTTGAACCTCATCAGGATTGCATATCACAAAGTCAGATATGTTATAAAATATATGGTGAATTGAATTGACTGAAATAGCAGTGATTTTGTAATAATAAACTTATTATTATTATTATTATTATTATTATTATTATTATTATTATTATTATTATTATTATTATTATTATTATTGGCAGTTTTCAGAATTTAATGAAGCAAAATTTCTGTATTACATGTTTGCAATAATATTACATTTATTACCAGTAAGGCTTACCAAACATAAAGGCCAGAAAATGTGAAATCATTCTTATTTGGAATGTAATTCTGAAATGAAAAATAAATAAATAAAAAAGACCAGAATGTTATTTTGTATGTAAAATTCTATTCTTAATGTGAACCTCATCAGGATTTCACATCACACCGTTAGATTTGTTATAAAATACACTGTGATTTTAATTGACTGAGATAGCAGTGATTTTGTAATAATAAACTTTTGTGATTTTGTGAAGTTTCTATAATGAGAACAGATTTGCCATTTTAGTTCATGGACAGATTATGTGTTGACATTACTAGTACAATTAAAAGCTATTTTTATGCCACACTAAGGAAATTACATAGACTCTGACTGTTGTGTCTTTATGTTAGACTACAACTTAAGAAAAACAACGGAGATACTCATAGGAAAGTTAACTCGTGTATTGACCAAACAAAGCATTAAATCAGCATATCCTTGCGCATGGCTAATTCTGAGTCAGAATTCACCAAGGGGAGTGATTCCACTTAAAGAAATAGGTCCGTTCTATACACTACACTCCTCCCCTTTTATATGTATGCAACGTATATGAATAGAAAATAAAACATTATAATTTGCTCTCTGCAAATATTGTTTTTAAGCAGTCTATGCCTATAACCGTCTATGATACAAACTATAACTACTATGGTTATAACTATAAAACCAAGTCAGTTCCTTACAGATCCAGTCTTTTGGGTGGCGCCCTGTTCCTTTCAGGGTAGCGCCTCTGTATCGGTGGAGTACCATGAGGGTCTTTTTCAAGGGAGACTGTTTCTGTTGCAGGTGTCATACATTTGTATCATGATCAGAATCAAGTGATAAGTCTGGTGGACACACTGTGTCTGGTTTATTGAATGCAGACTGTTCAGGGGTGTTCTTTGGCTGAGCATCTAGTATTTGATCAACGTGATGTCTCCACGTATGCTCTCCAACGTTCTCTTCGTACATCAGTGGTCCAGCTCTTGTGGCTATCGACCCAGGTGTCCACTTGTTCTCTCAATAAGGGCGGCTGTGGCACAGTTGGTAGAGTGGGTTGTCCACTAATTGTAGGGCTGGCGGTTCGATTCCCGGCCCGGGTGATTCCACATGCCGAAGTGTCCTTGGGCAAGACACTGAACCCCAAGTTGCTCCCAATGGCAAGCTAGCGCCTTGCATGGCAGCTCTGCTACCATTGGTGTGTGAATGGGTGAATGAGACACAGTGTAAAGCGCTTTGGATAAAAGCGATATATAAGTGCACATTTACCAATAATCACATGCTAGAACTTCCTGTCCGACATCAAAATTCCTTGCTGCTTTACTTGTCAACTTACTGAACTGTTTATTCTGCAGTTCCTACCGCAAGTTAGGTTTTAGAAGGTCAAAGCGAGATCTCAGTTGTCTGTTCATGAACAGCAGTGCAGGCATCTGGTTTGTTTTATGCATGCACAGAGTTCCGGTATACAAAAAGGATGTCCACCTTATGTTGCAGAGGAATGTCCTCTTTGTCCATGGCTTTAATGGACTTTTTGAATGTTTGGACAAACTGTTCAGCTAACCCATTTGTAGCCGGGTGGTGTGGTGCCAACTTGAAGTGTTTAATGCCATTTCTCTTCATGAAAAGTCTGAAGTCATCTGAAGTATACTGTGGTCCTTTGTCACTCACAATTTGCTCAGGTAGGCCAATTTGCTCAGTTTCTGGAGAAGATACTCGGCAAAACAGAAATAGTCTTTTCTGAGGTGGTAGATTTCATTGGTATGACCACAGGCCACTTTGAATGAGCATCCACAGCAATCAGAAACATGGAATTCATGAATGGTCCAGCAAAGTGAATGTGCACCCTTTGCCATGGTGCAGACGGGTGCCTGAAAAGGTACATTTTGAACGTTATGACATACTGAACAGGATTTTGTGAGATCCTCGATCTGTCTATCTATTCCCGGCCACCACACGTAGCTACGAGTGAAGATTTTCATCTTGACTGTACCCAGGTGACCCTCATGTAGGTTCTCCAACACTCTAGTATGGAGCTTAGCGGGAACTATAACACGAGAGCCACACATCAGAGTCCCTTGACACACAGACAGTTGCTCACGTCTCCCTGAAAACTCTGGGAACATAACATTTCCATGAGCTGGCCAACCCTGTGTAGTGATGTCATACACTTTTGACAGTGTCTGATCATTTCGTGTTTCCTTTCGTAAGGATTAATAGTCACTTTGAAGTCCCCGCATGTGTGAACACCTCCACCTTTCCCTTTCTTGATTATCGGCACGATGGGTGTAGCCCAATCACTCCAGTCAACCTTGGACAGCATCAACTTTAGGACGTAGTGCATAGGGCACTGGATGTGCTTTATGAAATCTCGCCATTTCTGTTTCATTTAATTAAAATTTCGCCTTCATGCCTTTAAGTTTACCAATGCCGTTCTCAAAGACTTTTGCATGAGCATTCAGGAGCTGTGACAATCTTTGGTTAGAGCTATAGTTTGGGCTGTTAAGTCCTGTTGATGATATGTTGAGGGCTTTTATGGTATGCCAGTCAAGCTGGATTTTTCTTAACCACTCCAGCCGAAAAGAACTGGCCCTCCACTTTTAATCACAAAGCTCCAGCTGCTGTGTTTTGCCACCATATCCCATCTACCATCTACCTTGAGTTTGCCTTTAGGAGACACCTTTTCGTCTGTATACGTCTTTAACATGACTGAGGTCTTTTCTAACGGTAGTTTGAAAAACAGTCTGTGATAGACAGCTTCAGAAATCACAGACAAATCTGAGCCTGTATCCAGCTCCATATTTAATATTACACCAGACACATTTGTTGTTATCCATATTATTTTCCTGTCCGTTTCAGTCATGCTATGCAGTTCTAGGCATGACAGATAATCTTCATCAGAGCCTGTGCTCTCTGATATGATTTCACATTCAGACACTTTGTGCACTTGTTTAGTTTTGAATTTGAAACCCTTGTCTTTACTTGGTTTTCCTTGTTGGCTGTGCTTTTTGTCCGTTTTGCACACTCTTTCTATGTGGCCTTGTCTTTGACACTTCCTACAGACTTTTTCCTTGAACCAACAATCATTTGCATCATGAGAGGATTTACCACATCTATTACATTTCTGCCTTTTTGCACGACTTAGGGACATTTTTCTACACTGTTCCTTTGCAGCTCCGATGCATCCTTGGCTGCTGTTTCCATTGAAATGCCAGTGCTTTTTCCAGGTCTTTTTCTAACAATCGCCTCTTCTGTGTGCTCGAACAATGCATGCCACATACCAGCCTGTCCCATAATGTATCAGAAAGTCCCACTTTGAAGTCACAAAGTGACAAACTTTGAAGGCTGTGAAAGTTTGCTTAGTTCTGCCATACCTAATTACCAATCAGATCTCAATGCTAAGGGGAGTGATTCCACTTTACGAAATAGATCCACTCTATACATTACATTATGTAATATATACATTACATTATTATTACATTATGTTCAGTGCCACCACTCCGCTGAATCTCTCACTTGGTAAATGGTAAATGTGCACTTATATAGCACTTTTATCCAAAGCGCTTTACACTGTGTCTCATTCACCCATTCACACACACTCACACACCAATGGTAGCAGAGCTGCCATGCAAGGCGCTAGCTTGCCATCGTTCAGTGTCTTGCCCAAGGACACTTCGGCATGTGGAGTCACCCAGGCTGGGAATCGAACCGCCAACCTACCAACCAAACTACGATTAGTGGACAACCCACTATACCAACTGCGCCACAGCCGCCCCACTTTTCTCACTTCCTCTCCGAACGGGTGGTACTGGGCCACTGATAAACACCTTATTTTTTATAGACCAAATTCTTCTCTTTTCCCTGCTTGTCTCTCAATAAAGCCTTTTACTGCATTTGCATCTAACTGCACTCACCTCCAGCCTGTCTTCTGTGACAAAAAATCACAGACATTTTTTCTGGTGCATGCTTTACAGCATTGGTTCGGAAGGAGGGGTGAGACTTTTCAGCTAGTTGCTGTCACATAGGAATATGAGTCACTGAGAGAGTATAAATGTGATGATTTCCTCACCATACCTCCAGTATCTACATTATTAATGACTGCCATAATATCATTTCGATTTATTTTCAAAAGTTAATGGATAATTTTACCAGTGTTACATATTTCACACTGGAGGGACATGTGGGTTTAGAGCATTATAGACACTTTTATTTTATATTAAGTCTCTTTGTCTATATAATGATAATTTGCTTTAATTCTGTTATCATTTCTGTCATATACAAAAACAAACACTTACATAAGCCCATGTACATTTTCATTGCTGCTTTACTTTGTAATGCTCTCTTTGGAACAACTGCTCTTTATCCTAAACTGCTCACTGATTTACTTTCTGAAAAACAAATCACTTCTTATGAAGCTTGTAAATTTCAGGCATTTTGTGTGTACACATATGTTTCATCAGAGTTTGTGCTGTTATCAGCTGTGGCCTATGACAGATATGTGTCCATCTGTAAACCATTACATTATGCAACTCTTGTAAAAATGAACATTGTTAGAAAGCTAATATTTTTGTCATGGTTTTTGCCTTGTTGTACAGTTGGTATAACAGTTCTACTAACATCCCAACTTCAGCTGTGTAAATTTAAATTAAACAGAATATACTGTGATAATTATTCAATTGTGAAATTAAGCTGTAAAGAAACATCTCTTAATAACATATATGGACTTTTTATCTTCAGTATTACTGTGTTTCCTCCAGTGTTCTTCATAATCTACTCATATTTTAGGATACTGTCTGTCTGTTTAAAAAATTCTAAACATTTCAGAAGAAAAGCTCTACAGACCTGTTTACCACATCTTCTCATTTTCATATTTTTTTCTGTCAACTTTTTTTTTGTTAAATTATGAATTCTAGAATAGAATCTAATCAAATTCCCCACATTATTACCATGATCCTGTCAGTTGAATATTTTCTTGTTCCTCCTCTATTCAATCCCATAATATATGGATTAAAACTGCAGGAGATTTTCAATAGTATCAGGAGACTAATTTCCTGTAAAAAGAGTGCTCGAGTTTCTTTTTAGACCTATATTCTACCTATACTCTTATTTGTAATTAAAGTAATATTTTAACTCTTTCAATGGACCACATGTGTTAAAATGTCCATAGTGTTTGAATTGGTGTGTGAATGTGTGTGATTCTGCTCTGTGATAAATTGGCACCCCATCCAGGGTGTCCCCCACCTTGTGGCCTATGCTCCCTGTGATAGGCTCCAGGTTCCATGTGTTCCAGTAAGGATAAGTAGTACAGAAAATGAATGTATGGATGGCTCTTTCAACAAACTGATTGTAAACTGTATGTGATTGTATTGAAATGAATTTAATTAATTAAATTTGGTGTAACTACGATAAATAATGAAGTATAACCTCATTTGTGCAATCAACTTTTAATTTTCACTGTAATTCCATCATTAAATCAGGCTAAAAAACGGTAGAACTAAAATCACAGTATAATAGCGATGTAAACCCCTATAAGATGTACCCAAGCAATATTAAGCTAAATAATCCAGGAACATAAAAACATGCATACAACTACTGGCTCTTTTTTTGAATGCACTAAAGTTTTAGCTTTAAAACATTAGGGAGCAATTTGGCCTGTTACCAACTCCATCCTGACAAGAAAGGAACACGATCTGCACCCCAAGCCTGTGGACACATTTCCGTCTCTTCCGTTTATTGTCACAGTTCCCCCTTGAAGCAGCATGCTCTCGCACGGTTGCGCATGCGTGTTGCGACTTCTGAACATGAGCTCTTTGTTTTCGTTTCTGTCATTGGCTGGGAGGACACGTGTGTTTTGTTTATGTTCGTCATGACCCCGCCCCGTGTCTCTCATAGGTTGTATCCCCACGTGTGTCTGAATTACTGAATTGCTAGAAGTAATCTTCCTGACTACACAGTAACTCTGGATGGACTTTCTGTTTCATCGTGTACAGCAGTTAAAGACCTCGGAGTGATTATTGACTCCAGTCTATCATTTGATGCTCATGTAGATAATATTACTAGGATAGCGTTCTTTCATCTCAGAAATATTTCTAAGATAAGAAACATATTGTCACTACATGATGCAGAAATACTGGTTCATGCATTCGTCACCTCTAGATTAGATTACTGTAATGCCTTACTGTCTGGATGTTCCAGTAAGAATATAAATAAACTCCAGTTAGTCCAGAATGCAGCTGCTAGAGTCCTTACTAGAACTAGAAGATACGACCATATCACCCCGATCTTATCCACACTGCATTGGCTCCCGGTAAAATTTCGCATTAAGTTTAAAATACTTTTATTAACCTATAAAGCACTACACGGTCTCGCACCACAATATCTAAGCGACCCTCTGGTTTTATATGATCCGCCACGCCTACTCAGATCAAAAGATGCAGGCTATTTGATATTACCTAGAATAGTGAAGTCTACTGCAGGGGGAAGAGCCTTCGCTTATAGAGCCCCACAGTTATGGAACAGTCTTCCTATTAGTGTTCGGGACTCAGACACAGTCTCAGTGTTTAAATCTAGGCTTAAAACATATTTGTTTACTCAAGCTTACCCTGACTAGATTATATCGCACTACCTCACAATCCTAATCGTTTTTCTCCCTCTCTCTCTTTTTGCCGAGCCCCACACGAATTTATGGAGATATTGGAGATCCAGATCCCTTCTGCCTCTGGATGAGCCCAAATCTTCTGCTGGGACTACAGCTGCTCCTAAGGCCATACATACTTCTCATTTTCACATTATCTGTGTTACATTCACAATCTGTGTTACCCAGATGAGGATGGGTTTCCCTTCTGAGTCGGGTTCCTCTCAAGGTTTCTTCCTCAAAAAACATCTTAGGGAGTTTTTCCTTGCCACCGTCGCCACTCAGTGGCTTGCTCAGTTGGGATAAATTCCATTTGTTTTCTACCTGTTTGTCTCTGTTTATCTGTTCCTGTTTGTCTCTCTTTAGATGTTTCTGACTGTTCATACCTGTTTTTTATTTCTGTAAAGCTGCTTTGAGACAATGACTATTGTAAAAAGCGCTATACAAATAAAATTGAATTGAATTGAATTGAATTACTCCCAGCTGAATTTGGTTTAAGTTGATTCATGCCGGTTTATATACTACGCGCCGTACTAGACACGGGCGGTTAATTGAATAGATTAAACTTACTAAACGTAGTTCCTTGTTAGTTATAGCTCACGCTGGGTTATCCGCTCCCAGATCATTATCATAGCTCTCGTTCATGTTTATGCTGATATTCATGTTTGTTTATCGACCCTGTTTTTCCATACCACGACCTTGATCTCTGCCGTGCCCTTTATATGCCTGTTTGCCGTTCGCCTGACCTTCGCCTGTTTTTGGATTATGTTTCTGGATCATGTTTTGGGATTTGTCTGCTCTCCTCACTTGTAAATAAACATCACTCGTTCTTAAGTGCGCTTACCTCCTTCCTTCTTCCGCTCCGTCACGACGTGTGACAGAATTAACCGCCATGATCATGGAGGTAGCCTGAGAACGGCGAGGACGCCGAACCCAAAACCGCACGCCCAAGATTCCCGCCTGGGATTCAATGAGCTTCGCACAGAGGTATTCCGTGGACGTGCCGGAGCCGTATGATGGCTACTTTCTTCCCGGAGTTTTTGATGGACTGTCAGTATTTTTTTTCCAGCCTATGTGACCCGAAGCCTACAGAAGGAAGATTCATTCTGTTTATCATGTCTCGCCTCGTTGGCGCAGCTCACGCATGGGCACAGCGAGTGGCAGCCAAGGAATCCCGGGTGCTGGAGGATATTTGGCAGTTTTTGGAAGTGTTTTTGGAGGAGTTTGAAAAACCAGGACAGAACTATGATCAGCTGCTGGAGGAAGTGAACGTGACAGAGCGCCCATTCCCCAGGTATTATGGGCAGGTGAGCACTCCAGAGGAGACGAACATAAACAAAACACACGTGTACTCCCAGCCATTGACCGAAACGAAAACAAAGAGCTCATGTTCAGAAGTCGCAACACGCATGCACAACCGCGTGAGAGCATGCTGCTTCAAGGGGGAACTGTGACATTTATTAATTTTCTTTCTTCAACTACCTTGAGAATCAATGGCCCTGGGTCACTGTTGCCACCATGTGAAACAACTAAATAGTGCAAAAGAATTAAACGCACACGTGCGACCTGCACGTACAAAGGGCACGCTGTTAGAAAAATCGTGTGTCACACATACAGTATGCACCTACTCAGCTGATGACGAAATTTGCATCACGCATACTGTTCTTAGCATACGTGTAAAAAGTGAACCATACTTTCTACATAATGCTTCATATTCATTAAGTCTAATCCATGTTTCTTTTAAACGAAGTACATTAAATCCCTGATTAGTATGCTGTAACCTGAGTGATGACTAAATGTAGCTAGCATAGGGTAGGTTTAGTTTGTCTACTTCCTGGCCTTGCTCATGATTGCCACCGATTAATTAGGCCTGTTCTGAGTCTATGAGCTATGCTACAAGAAATGAGAGCAGCATCTACCTGAGTGTGATGGATACTGTTCCACCTTAAAAGGCCAATCTTCCACTCAGTTGTCAATAAAGCTTACAAAACACCCAGACACTCAGCAACCAAACCTGCTGTAAGCTATAGTGCATCTGGAAACTACAGTGAATCTGGTATTCACAGCGCTTCACTTTTTCGACATTTTGTTATGTTACAGAGTTATTCCAAAATGAATTAAATTCATTATTTTCCTCAAAATTCTACAAACAATACCCCATAATGACAACGTGAAAGAACTTTGTTAGAAATCTTTGCAAATTTATTAAAAATATAAAACAAAAAAAGCACATGTACATAAGTATTCACACCCTTTGCCATGACACTCAAAATTGAGCTCAGGTGCATCCTGTTTTCACTGATCATCCTTGAGATGTTTCTATAACTTGATTGGAGGCCACCTGTGGTAAACTCAGTTGATTGGACATGATTTGGAAAGGCACACACCTGTCTATATAAGGTCCCACAGTTAACAATGCATGTCAGAGCACAAACCAAGCCATGAAGTCCAAGGAACTGTCTGTAGACCTCAGAGACAGGATTGTATTTAGGCACAGATCTGGGGAAGGGTACAGAAACATTTCTGCAGCACTGAAGGTCCCAATGATCACAGTGGCCTCCATCATCCGTAAATAGAAGAAGTTTGGAAACACCAGTACTCTTCCTAGAGCTGGCCGCCTGGCCAAACTGAGCGAACCCCCCCAGTACCCACTACAGTGGACTATTCCACAATTTTGCTGCACGTCTGTGGAAATTGTTTTTGAAGAAAATAGTAACTCATGCAAATGTTGGCAACGTCACATGTAGTGTACAGACAGAGCGAAAATTAAGCGAAGCAGCAGTGCTGCAAAAGGAGAAAATGGGAACAAAGCAAAAAGTTATCAAAGCCTGTGAAGTGTTTTAAATGAACAGATTTAGCCTTTGGCATGAAGTCAAGGCTCTAGTATCACAGCCAAAGAACAGCGAGGCTGAGACAGGCAACAGGATTTATTACATTTACATTAAATTTATTCACTTGGCAGATGCTTTTACCCAAAGCGACTTATAAATAAGCAAAGCGATATATCAAGCAGAGATTCTCTCTCTCCATCTCCCTCTGTCAGCATGGATCGATCAATCTCTCTCTCTCTCCCTCTCTCAGCAGGGTTCATTCTCTCTCTCTCTCTCTCTCTCTCTCTCTCTTCTCTCTCTCAGCATGGTTCTCATGCTGCAGCAGGTCGTAGAAGAGGACCTGGGAATATGTCCAGGACATGCAAGAGCGAATCAAAAAGGTGGTCCCAATAATAAAGCAGCATTTGGAGGAGGCACAGCTGGAGCAACAGTGAGGCTACAACAGGTCAGCCCAACCCCACGACTTTTGGGTGCCCCTCCTACTACCCAGAGTCCTTGAGTAGGTTGGCCTGGTCAATTACTGCTGAACATCCACACTGTATGTCATGTATATACATAAATGACTTACACGATGCTGACAGGACATAAATAAAGTGCTATAAGAATAACGAAGCATGTAGGGGAGGGGCAATCAGGAACAGTGGGGAGCACTGAAATAAGTTCAACTCAATTATTTCTTTTTCTTTTTATTTTGCATAGCACTTTTAACAATGGACACTGTCACAAAGCACCTTTACAGAAATATATACATTCAGGATAAAATTTTAAATGCATGAATTTGTCCCCATTGAGCATCCAGAGGCAACGGTGGCAATGAAAAACTCCCTGAGACAATATGAAGAAGAAACTTTAAGTCCAATATTACATTTTTAAAATGGTTCTTGACATAAACTAGAATTCAATAAGACATTCAGTGTGTGTTTACTCTTCAGTTTCTTTAGGAAAATGATAATAAAATAATGTGTTTCTAATTTAAACCATGGAAATATGAAAAGTCTGGAAGGAGACAACACCTGTTTTGCATATTTGTGCTGTTGTGAGGGGTTTTATCCAGGGGGTTGTATTAAATAATTTTGAAATTCAGGGAAACCACTTGAAGCATTCGTTGTGTTGAACTATTTCAATTGCTTTTGTCTGATTTGTTCATGAAGGCAGGAATTTTTTTCTAGTTGCTCTCAGCAAATCACTAAGGACTATATGTCTGGAAGAGACAGTATAAATGTCCTCACCACAGCTGAGGTTTAGCTTTGTCTACAATCTGCTCTCTGAATGATTACCAGAATATCAC
The DNA here is from genome assembly GCA_012411365.1 of Ameiurus melas. Taxonomy (NCBI): domain Eukaryota; kingdom Metazoa; phylum Chordata; class Actinopteri; order Siluriformes; family Ictaluridae; genus Ameiurus; species Ameiurus melas. The sequence continues at coordinate 235,215 of CM022774.1, forward strand.
ATGGATTACTTTTCAGAAATTAATGGATTATTCTATCAATATTACATATTTAACACTGGAGGGACATGTAGAATTAGAGCATTACAGATATGTTTATTTTATATTTACGCTCACTGCCTATATAATGATTATCTGCTTTAACTCTGTTATCATTTCTGTCATATTGAAAAAGAAACATCTCCATGAGCCCATGTACATTTTCATTGCTGCTTTGCTTTGTAATGCTCTCTTTGGAGCGACTGCTCTTTATCCTAAACTGCTCATTGATTTACTTTCTGAAAAACAAATAATCTCTTTTGGAGCTTGTTTATTTCAGGCATTTTGCATATACACATATGGTGCATCAGAATTCACACTGTTATCAGTTATGGCCTATGACAGATATGTGTCCATCTGTAAACCTTTAAATTATGCATCTCTTGTAAAAATGTCCACTGTCAGAAATCTCTTATTTTTATCATGGTTTTTGCCTTGTTGTGAAATTGGTGTTTGTGTTATTCTAGCATTCCGACTTCAGTTGTGTAAATTTAAATTAAACAGAATATACTGTGATAATTATTCAATTGTGAAGTTAAGCTGTAAAGAAACATCTGTTAATAACATATATGGACTTTTTATTTTCTGCATTACTGTATTTCCTCCAGTGATCTTCATAATCTACTCTTATGTCAGGATACTCACTTTGTGTTTAAAGAATTCTAAAGATTTCAGAAGAAAAGCTCTACAGACCTGTTTACCACATCTGCTCATTTTCATAAATTTTTCCATCAACACATGTTTTGAAATTATAAATTCTAGACTTGAATCAAATCAAATTCCCCATATTATTACCATAATCCTGTCAGTTGAATATTTAGTTATTCCTCCTTTATTCAATCCTATAATATATGGATTAAAATTGCAGGAGATTTCTAATAATATTAAGAAAATATTTAAATGTAAAACAAGAGTACAAGTTTCTTTGTAGATACTTCCATTCCTCTTTTTTGACATTTAAAAGTATCAGAATGATTATTAACTATATGTTTTAGTCTAGTTTATGTATTAGTCTGATGTAACTATAATAAATAAAGTTTGAAGCTGGTATATCTGTTACAGTAACATACTGACTTAAGCTGTCTAAATTTACAAATGAAACAGAATATGTTGTAACAATTACTCAATTGTTAAATTGTGGGGAAAATCTCTGAATAACCCATTTGGATTTTTATTTTCAGCATTGCTGTATTTCCTCTAGTGATTTTCATAATCTAACTGTATATAAGGAAACTCACTGTCTGTTTAAAGAATTCTAAAGATTTCAGAAGAGAAGCTCTTCAGACCTGTTTACAGCATCTTGTATTCTGAATCTAACTATTCTGCCAATGCATGTTTAGAAGTAATAAATGATCATCAAAACAAATTCCGCACATTATAATGAGCCTGTCAGTTATACATACACTTTCTCAGAAATCTGGTTGCAGCTGTTGATAGTGTTCAGGTATTTCATGTATTATTTTCTGCCCCTAGACAGTTAAGGTATTTCATGTATTCCAGCTCAAGCACACTTGGTGCAATTAATGAAGCCCTTGATTAGTTGCATGAGGTGTGCTTGAGACAACACCTGTTTTACATTTTTGTGCTGTTGTGAGGGGTTTACAATCACACACACACACAGCCAAAAAAACTCAAGAGTCACACACTCAACACATTAGCTTTGATAATAGTGTGCATTCATCGTGTCATTATTTTGACAACCTTGTGCAACATGACAACTTTTATTTCCATCAACAGTTGCATTAATTTTTGGCCGGAGGACAGAAAAAGATGAACCACTCTATAAAGTCTTGTCCGGGCTGGGACACCCAGGGGAACCACTGGGGAAAACGCACAGAAGCAAAGGCTAGTATACAAATACCAGTATGATGCTCTCCTTGCTCACCTGCTGCTTATATGTTGCAACGAAGTATTCTGTCACATAATGGAGGCTAGAACAGATGCAATTGCAGATAAGAGCTTTATAAAAGAGTGGCAGGCAGACAAATCCAAATCGGTAATCAAAAGCATGGTCCAAAAACAGACAAAAGGTCACGCGATTGGCAAACAGGCATAAACTTGGCAAGGCAAAACACAGAACAAGAAACTAGATGCAAGATCAAAAACCAGAAAACAAAACATGATCAAAGGCTTGGCACAATGATTACACTGAATACTTCGCAAATATATTGTTTTGCTTGACATAGAAGTCAGAGCTCCCTTTGCTCTGTGTATATTTTTATGTGTTTTTGTATATGCTCTTTTAAACACATTTTGTTTATTTCAGGTCCATACTGCTGTGAGCAGAGAAGTTGATTTTTTACTAGATTTGGCAGGTTTGAAGTTTCCACTAGCAAACACGGTACTACATGTCTATTTACACATTGAGGCACATACAAAACATTAGTACAAGTATTCATATTCTACCTGTGGTGATTATCCCCCTGGTGTGATGATGGGTCTACACAAAAAGGGTGTTTTCCAGTTTTCCGGTATGTTTATTGTAATCAGTTACTTTTTAAAATCTTCTTTTGATTCTTTTGACATGTTGTTATTGTCCTAGTGGAATAAACCTTTGTTGTTGTTTTTTTTTTTTAGTAAGGTATATTGAAGAACCTCTAGAGAGCTCTAATAGTGACTCTAATAAGACCCGATCTACCCTAAATCATATAAGGTTCACCTTCAATTCTGAGTTGGTTACAGCATTCTCCATTATACCAGTTCTCAACCCCAGACATGCATAGACCAGCTCCTCTTCCATGTAACTCCCAACTGACTTCCTTCTCTCTCCTCTCAGAAACTGATGTTTCTAAACTCCTCTTCTCTAGCCATCCCACAACCTGTCCTCTTGACCCTATCCCTTCTCACCTTCTTCAGTCCACCTCTCCCACACTATTACCTGCACTCACACACATCTTTAACACATAACTCTCTACTGGCACATACTCTACCTCATTTAAGCAAGCCCGGAATTACCCCACTGCTTAAAAAACCATCACTCAACCCTGCTATAGTTGACAACTACAGACCTGTTTCCCTCCTCCCCTTTCTTTCCAAAACTCTTGAAAGAGCCGTTTTTAACCAACTCTCCAATTTTCTCACACAGAACAACCTCCTGGACATCAAGCAGTCTGGCTTCAAGAGCAATCACTCCACGGAGTCTGCTCTGCTTTCCGTCACTGAAGCCTTACGACTAGCAAGAACAACCTCTAGATCATCTGTCCTCATCCTACTTGACCTCTCTGCTACTTTCGACATTGTGAACCATCAGATCCTCCCGTCAACTCTCTCCAGCCTGGGCATCACTGGAACGGTTCTACGCTGGGTGGAATCCTAACTTTCGGACAGATCCTTCAAGGTATCATGGAGCGGAGGTATTTCTGAAACTCAGCAACTCACAACTGGCGTTCCACATGGGTCAGTTCTGGGTCCACTGCTCTTTTCTATCTACATTACATCTCTAGGGCAGGTGATTGAGTCTCATGGCTTCTCATATCACTGCTATGCTGATGACACCCAGCTCCATTTGTCCTTCCAGCCTGACGATCCATCAGTCTCTGCACGCATCTCTGCTTGCCTGTCGGACATCTCGGTCTGGATGAAGGAACACCATCTTAACCTGGCAAAATATGAGCTTCTCGTCATCCCAGCCTGTCCCTCCATCAACCACAACCTCACTGTACAGCTCAGCTCACTCACAATCATGCCAACCAGGATGGCCAGAAACCTTAGGGTGATTCTTGATCTTTACAGACCATATCTCAGCAACTGAAAGGTCCATGTAGGTTCATCCTGTACAACATCAAGAAAATCCGACCCTACATCACCAAACAGGCTACACAGATACTAGTCCAGGATCTTGTTATCTCTAAACTGCACTTCTGCCACTCACTGCTTTCAGGCCTACCAGCCAGCTCCATCAAACCCCTTCAGATGATTCAGAATGCTGCAGCGCGGCTCATCTTCAACCAGCCCAAAAGAACCCATGTCACGCCCCTCTTCATCTCCCTCCACTGGCTTCTTGTAGCTGCCCGCATCAAGTTCAAGGCCTTGATGCTCACCTACAAGAACTTGTCAGGAACAGCACCCTTCTACCTCAACTCTCTCCTGAAGGCCTATGTTCCCTCTTGCAATCTGCGATCGATTAGCGACTGATGTTTAGTAGTTCCCAGCATTTTGCAAGGTCCCTTTCCAGAACCATCATGCTAACTGTTCCTCAGTGGTGGAATGAACTTCCAACCTCAATCCGGACCACAGAATCTTTCACCATCTTCAAGAAACAGCTAAAGACCCACCTCTTCCGTGAACACCTAACCAACTAATTTTTTTTTATTGCACTTACACCTCTACTCTGTGCACTTTGCTTCCCCTGGAACTCAATTAATAGATCTTATATGGTAGCACTACTTGTACTGTTCTCTGCTTGATATCACGTTGCTTGTATTTTTCTCATTTTTAAGTTGCTTTGGATAAAAATGTCTGCTAAGGGTTTGAATTCGGTGTTCGATGGAGTACGTTTGGAGTAAGTTTGAGTCTCCTGCTGATTTCGATCAAAAATTGTAATTAATTACCACTTTCTTTTGTAATATAATATTTTTATATATAATTTATATATAAAATATTATATATATAGTATATTTTGACTTATTCTACTTCGTTTCCTTATTTGTACTTTTAACTCGGTGGTTCGTTAAAGATGTCGGGGAAAAACTCAAAAACCGGTGGTAGCATTCAGACAAAATTGAGGTCTGGAGGGCGCACTGCAAGCGCGTCTCCTTCTCGTAAATCCGCAGCCGCGTCTCCCTCCCTCTCACCATGAACCTGCACCCGCGCCTCCTTCTCCTCAGGAATCTGTAACTGCGCTCCCTTCCCCCTGTGAACCCGCGGTCGCATCCACATCCTTGAGTGGTGGCTCTGACCTCGCCGCATTCAAGCTCGAGTTGCTGGCCTTACTGAGGAAGGACATCGCTGATTTTAGGAAGGAGTTCCAGGAGTTTCAGGATCATCTGAAGCACCAGGAGACTCACCATGAGAATCAACAGAAGACTCTCAGGGATGCGCTATCTACTATCCAGCATGACCTGCAGGTCATGAAAACACAGCAGGCTAGTGATAATGTCGCTTCCGATGCCACCATCTCAACACTGAAAGGTACTGTGGGGGAAATGGGGCACACTCTCTCCGGTTGCACCGATGATATCGGTCATGTGAAGAATACTATCGAGTCTCTCACTGCGACCGTGACTCAATTAGAGAATAAATGTGAGGATTTGGAGTCGAGGTCACGGCGCAATAACGTGAGGATAGTCGGAGTTCCAGAGGGCGCTGACACCTGTACAACCGCTGCTGTAGCGGCCTTGTTAAAAGAGGCGTTTGGTCTGGAGGAGGAGCCGGTTTTGGATCGGTCCCACCGGACCCTTCAGCCGAAGCCGAAGTCTGGTGAACGACCACGAGCTATTGTGTGCAGATTCCATTATCACAGGGACTGTATTGATATTTTTGCACGCCGTGCGAGGCGCCAGCAGATTAAAGTGAGGGATCTGACCATCTCCGTTTTCCCTGACTACACAGTCCAGACAGCCCGGGCCGGGCCGCGTTAACGAGGTTCGCGTCAACTTCGTGATATTGGGGGCGCCGCTGTGGAAATACTTCATCCAGCTCGGCCGCATATACACACAACGTTGTCCAGAAGGAGTTTATTTCAGCGGAAGCAGCAGCAGAATACGTTAAACTCTTAAAACCGGGGTGAACTGCATAATCTACACAGTGTAGTATTCTTTATTTATTTATTTATTTGTTTATTTAGTATTTATTTTATTTATTATTATTATTTTTTTATTTTTTTATTATTATTATTATTTTTTCATTTTTATTTATTTATTTATTTTCTTTGATAATATTCTTTATTCTAATTTGCACTCGGCCATCCTGCTCTATAGAATTCGAATTCTTATTGTGGATATTGTGCATTTTTTTGTTTATTTATTTATTTATATATTTTTTAATCATCTTGTCTATTTATTATTATTATTATTATTATTAAATTACCATTTTTTAAAAATGATTATTATTTTTTTTAATGTGCTACACTGTGTAAGATTATTAGTTATAAGTCTTTAAAGGTAAAGACATATTTGTTAAGTGCAGATCGTTTATTAGATTTGAAGTCAGTAGGGGATTTTTCTCTTAATGGAATTTGTTCTTTTTTCGTTTAGGTTTAGCTTACTCTTTGTCCACTTTTTGGACAACCCTAGCTGGGAAACACTACTGTCTCCCTTATTTTATGGAGACTCTGGGTGTGTGGCGGGGTGTGGGGGGTGGGGGGTGTAAGGTCCCACTTCTGCTCTCATTGGCTATTCACATTCCTATGGTTTACTTTATTTAAATGGTTAATAGTAACATTGATCCCAGCATAGCTGGGACAGGCACGCCTTTAAGATTTATTAGTTGGAATGTCAGAGGTACGGGTAATCCTGTTAAGAGATCTAAGGTTTTTACACATTTGAAATGTTTCAACTCCAATATAATATTTTTACAGGAGACGCACCTACGTATTAAAGATCATCATAGGTTACACTGCCCCTGGGTGAGTCAAGTCTTTCACTCGAATTTTAATTCGAAAGCAAGAGGGGTTGCTATTTTAATTGACAAATTTGCTAATAGATTGTTGAGCAATCTCCCTTTCTTAAATACTCACCTGTTGATTTTCAGGGGAGATTTAAATTGTGTATTTGACCCGAACTTGGATTGATCTACTCCCCGTACTCTGAATCAATCTGCAATGTCCAAAACATTTTCCGATTTTATGTGTCAGAACGGTCTCGTTGACCCCTGGAGATCTCGTAACCCCTCTCTTAAAAAAGTTTTCTTTCTTCTCCCAGGTTCATAATTCTTATTCAAGGATTGATTATTTTTTTATAGACAGCACTCTAGATTCTTCCGTAGTTTCTTCCGACTATTTGTGTATTGTAATTTCTGACCATGCACATCTACAATTAGATATTCATCTTTCTACTTATAAACGTAGCCGACCGCCTTGGAGATTTAATTCTCTTCTTTTAGCAGACAGTGAATTCTGCGAGTTCATTTCTAGTTCTATTGATGACTTTCTTTTCTTCAACCAGAATGACTCCACCTCTTATTCACTGTTATGGGAAACATTTAAATCCTATATCAGAGGGCAGATTATTTCTTATTCTGCTTGCTGTAATAAAAAAACGCACTGCTAGGGTTAATAAACTAGCATCTGCAATCAGTAGTCTTGATCAAAGATGTGCATTGAATCCCTCCCCAGAACTTTTCAAACAGCGCCTTCATTTACAGGCAGAGTTTAATCTTATTTCGACTAAAGAAGCGGAACACTTGACTTTACGTACTGCGTGGTTCATATTTGAGCGATAATGCGAGTCGAGTCTACTGGCACATCAGCTAGCGCGACAGGCCACTTCTCATCTACACCTAGTATTAAAAACACTTATAATATTGTCACTACAGATCCCATGGAAATTAATGCTACTTTTAAATCTTTTTTCTCTTCGCTTTATAAGTCAGAATCTCCAACAGATAATACTAAAGTCAACGCATTTATTCAAAACCTCTGTAATCCTGTTATAGATACGAATACTGCTATGCGATTGGATTCCCCACTCTCTCTTGAAGAAATTTTAAATTCAGTTAAATCTATGCAATCTAACAAAGCTGCTGGCCCGGATGGGTTTACAATCGAATTCTTTAAAACGTTTATTGGAAAATTATCTCCATTGTTTTTGGCTATGTTCAACGAATCTTTGGAACGTGGGTCTTTGCCTCCAACTCTGACACAAGCCACGATAGCTCTGCTCCTAAAGGAGGGTAAGGATCTATCTTCCTGTGGTTCTTATAGACCACTATCACTGCTGAATGCAGATGTAAAGGTGTTGGCGAAAGTAATGGCATCTCGGTTAGAGAATGTACTTCCTTATATTATATCTGAATATCAGAACGGTTTTATAAAGGGACGTCAAATGTTTTTCAATACACTTTTTAATATAATTTATTCAAAGCATTCAGCTGTTCACCCTGAGGTTGTGATTTCATTAGATGCTGAAAAAGCATTCGACAGGGTCGAATGGGAGTATTTGTTTGCAGTCCTGAGGAAGTTTGGATTTGGGGACAAGTATATTTCCTGGATTAGCCTCCTTTATTCAACCTAACCTGAGTTCAGACTAACGATACTTATTCGGATTATTTTGCGCTCGGACAAGGGTGTCACCAAGGGTGTTCTTTATCCCCACTGCTTTTTGCTGTTGCCATCGAGCCGCTCTCTATTGCACTAAAATCTTCCTCCTTGTTTAAAGGAATAGTTTGATATGGGGTAGAATACAAATTGTTGCTATATGCTGATGATTTGTTATTGTATGTAACTGATCCTACCGCCTCTATGCCTTCTGTTTTGGATGTTCTGGAGTCTTTTGCTGTTGTCTCTGGTTATAAACTAAATTTAGATAAAAGCGACTGTTTCCCTGTCAATATTCCAGCTCTGTCTCTCCAACAGTCAAATCTACCGTTTCGATTTAGTCAGGCAGGTTTTAAATACCTAGGTATCAATGTGACACGTTCTCTATCTAATCTTCTATCAGCTAACTTTACTCCCCTTATCTCAAAGGTTAAATCTAACATTCATAGTTGGGGTAACTTACCACTTTCCCTAATTGGAAAGATCAACGCCGTCAAAATGAATATTTTACCAAAGTTTATTTTCTTGTTCCAACAAGTGCCTATATCTCTCCCAAAATCATTCTTTGATTCATTGGATAAGATAATTAGTACATTTATTTGGGGAGGGAAGCCACCAAGGGTTAGTAAATCTTTATTGCAGTAAACTTATGGGAGGACTTGCATTACCCAATTTTCAATTCTATTACTTGGCTGCGCACATCCATAAACTTAGTTACTGGGTTCAATCTCCTGGATCTTCTTGGTCTAAATTGGAATTATCTTCTTGTAGGGAATCCTCTTTACCTGCTCTACTATACACCTCTTTACCTACAAAACTTTCCCAATATACTGATAACCCTGTTGTCCTCAGCACACTTAGGACTTGGTATCAATTTAGACTACATTTTAAATTTGTAGGTGCATCCTCTTTGTGTCCTTTAGTGGACAACCATCTACTTCCCCCTTCGTGTTTGGACTCCTCATTTTCAATGTGGTATGACAAGGGTATTAAACAAGTTAGAAATTTGTATTCTGATGGTGTGTTTGATAGCTTTGCCAATTTGGCATCCACTTACGATCTCCCCTTGACACATTTCTTTCGGTACTTTCAAATACGGAATTTCGTTTCTAGATGTTTTCCTGATTTCCCTTCTGCTCCTTCAGAACAGGCTTGGGAAGACCTGTTTTCAAATAACCCGCATCAGAGAGGAATGATTTCTAAGATTTATGATTTTATTTTGACGCAAGGTAGTGGGTCGAGTAATAAAATTAGGAATGCGTGGGAAACGGAATTAGGAGTACAAATAAGTGAGGAGTGTTGGGAACATGCTATAGGGAGGGTACAGACTACCACTTCTTGTGCTCGTCTTGGACTTATACAGTTCAAAGTTTTAAATAGAGTACATCTGTCCAAGTCGAGATTGTCTGTGATGTATCCGGATGTAGAGGACAAGTGTGATAAATGCCATGGCTCTCCCTGTCATCTTGGCCATATGTTTTTCTTCTGCCCTGAACTCCATGGTTTTTGGTCTGGCTTTTTTACCATCATGTCCACTATTCTCAGGGCAGATTTAAAGCCTTGTCCATTGATTGCGGTATTTGGGATTCCTGAAACTTCAATTCCTTTGAGCTCGATACAAAAGGGTGTTATTGCTTTCACATCTCTTATAGCAAGACATTCCTTACTGTTACATTGGAAGTCTGCTAAATACCCATTTAAATCCCAGTGGATAAAGGACGTGATGTTTTTTCTGAAACTCGAGAAAATAAGATATACGATGAATGGTTGTACTGATTTTTTTTTGAGTTTTTTAATAAATGGCATCCATTTATTGCATACTTTATGGAGTTACCGACACTACCCACTTAAAGGTTGGTGCCTGTTGTTGAATTTTATAATATCTCTATAACCAGCGACAGTTAATGGGTAGCCATGATGAGCCGGTGGGGTGGGTTATGGGTTCAATTTTGTTTTTCTTTGTATAAAAAGAAAAAAATCTGTGAATATTTACTGCTGGTGCTCATTTTGTTTGTATTTTTGGGAAATGGTGGGGAGGACAGAACAGAAAAGACGATTTAGATAGGTTTAGCAGTTCAACAGAAATGTTCATCAGAAGGTCAGCAAAAATGTTTAATTAAAAATTTAAAAGCAACGTAGAAATGTTCAATATAAATTAAACTTTAGAAATGTTCATTAGAAATGTTTAGCAGAACTGGTCATTAGAAATGTTTAGCAAAAATTGTTCAGTAGAAATGTAGAAATGTTCTGTAAAAATGTTTATCAGAAGTGTTCAGCAGAAATGTTCAATAAAAATGAAACTTTTTTTTTTTTAATGTCTGCTAAGTGAATAAATGTAAATGTACCAACATCAGGTCAGACTTGTTCAGACATGTTTGGCTCCACCAAGAGCTGCCCTTTGTGGATCGGGAGATTGATAGATGGATCAGCGCAGTGTCAGCAGTTATGCGGATGTTGTACTGGTCCATCATGGTGAAGAGGGAGCTGACCCAAAAGGCAAAGCTGTCAATTTAATGGTCAATCTATGACCCAACCCTCACTTCTGGTTACAAGCTTTGGGCATTGGCTGAAAGAATGAGTCTTCTGGAAATGGAAATGAGCTTCCTTCACAGGGTAGCTGGGCTCAGCCTTAGAGATAGTGAGGAGCTCAGACATTTGTGGTGGCGCAAAGTAGAGTCACTGCTTCACTGCATTGAAAGGAGCCAGCTGAGGTGGTTCAGACATCTGACTAGGATTCCTCCAGGACGCCTCCCTGGGAGGATTCCTCCTGGATACCCATCAAAGAGAAGACCCCAAGGCAGACGAAGTACTGGCCTAGGAGTGCCTGGGTATCCAAGTGGAGAGAGCTGGAAGAGGTGGCTAGAGAGAAGGAGCTCTGGGAATTTCTGCTTAGACTGTAGCCCCCGCTACCCTGACCTGCATAAGCGGAAGACATGGATGAATGGATGGATGGATGAAGTATATGAAATAAATTTTTAAAAAGTGTCCAAATACTTATTTGCTCTCTCTGTTTACTCTGTAATTGTACTAGCCAATGTCAACCAGAAGAGGATATGTTCCCTTTTGAGACAGGTTCCTCTCAAGTCACATTTTTTGGTCACATCAGCAAGGTTATCCTTGCCACTGTGACCTCTAATTTGCTTATTAAGGAACTAAACCTTTAATCAGATTAATGTAAAAGGTGCTTTGTGGTCTGGGATGAACAAACAAACTAGCATCGACAAGAGCAAAATCATTAACCAGGAAACAAAAGAAGAATACAGTACAATATGTACTGTCACATTGAGTTGGGGGGTTGGCATTTCAGGGGAATAAGGGAGGTTGGTTACTGAATTGGATGAACTTGGTAGCATAGTGATAGGTTGGTAGCCCAGGCCTAGTCTTACATTAATGCTGCAGTATGTCCTCAAGAAGCAGATGATTTCCAGTCCATTTGGCTGTTAGCTTGGGGGTGATAACCAGAAGACTGGCTGATACCCCTAGATTTTCCATGATGCTCACGCATACATGAGATGTGAGTTGAGTGCCCTATTGCTTATAATGTTCTCTGTAATACAAAAATACCTGAAAATATGAATAAAGATTAGTTTGGCTGTCTCAGTGACAGAAGGCCATTCCTTTACACAGCATGGTAGGAATACAAATCTGTCTAGACACACTAGGTTAGAAACGTGTACCACTCGATGTACTTTTGCATTAGTAAGCTTTGGCTAGCAGTTACATTTTGTTCTTTTATTTGGCCCTTTTTAGATCTAACTTTGTCGCCTGGATGGGTATTGTGCATATGTTTGTCCACGTTTGATGTTAATTATAGCTTATGTTTAGTCCTTACACAACTTTACTTGTATATAGTTATTCTTTTCCCCTATGAACTTATGTATTGACCACCTTTGTACATATTGTAACATATCAGTGACCGTGCACGTTAAAACACGCATGTCACTAAACTGGTCACGTCCCTTCATGTCACTGCCTCAATATCCCTAGACATAAATAGGGGCATGTAACACATCTCAGGAAGCATGTTGGGACACCAGCATATACATTGTAGGAGCTGGTGGCTTTTATGGTTTTTCAGGTGTCCAGTTGCCAAGGTAGTTTATGATGTGATATGTTTATCTCCGAGATGTTCTGCCACATGTCTTGCTGGCAGGGAATAGACCATGCACCCATTGTGCTGGGATGTCAGTGATCTCTATTTCTCCAAGTCAGAGCTCCTATGAAACATGACTGTGGTAGAATGGACTCCTCAGTTGTTTATTTGGAAGACATGTTATAGAGATTAAAAAGAGAGGTGAAAGAGATTATGCATTTGTGTTCTTGTTGTTGTTATTGTTTGTTGTTTACTTTTTATTGTCCCCCTTAGTTTTCCAGAAAAAGGTAACAGACATACAGACCATACATAAACAATATATAATATGCATCACACAAATCATAGTTCATATCAGAAATCTACCTATGAAGAGTTAATTAACCAACGACCACTGAAACAATCAAAAACTTCAATCTTAGTCCCTGGGCAGTATGAAAGGGTAAACTAGAACTTCATGAAGAACAGATCAAAACAGAACTAAAGTCTTTCATCCTTTTTAGAATAAGTGTCAGTCGGGTTGATGCCCAGTGAGAAGTGGAGGGGTGGATAATGCCTTCTTTTAACATGTGGTATATTTAATTTATGCTGAACTGCAGTTTGTCCCTGGATGCTCAGCACTAACACCTGTAATAGAAATCTGAATGCCCACCACTGTGCCCTAGATGTATAGTGCAGTAAATCCCATCTGTCTTGTTCAGTTTTTGCACATTTTATTGTGTTATAGAGTTACGTTATTTAAAACACAGATTGAAAGAGTTTTCTTTCAGTCCATAAAATATTGCTTCTTTCAGTTCTCAGTGTAAAATTATACAGAACTTGAAGAAAAACCGCAGCCCATAAACCTCACAGTGTAAAAATTGTGGAAAGGCATGACATTTATGGAAAATTAGAGTAGTGCTTTTCCCGACTTCTGTTTTTTCATGTGACACCTGTCTCTACTCCATGCTCACATACCACTGTGCCATTATACAGTATGTTTAAAGAAGTATTCAAAATTTCAAATGTGACTATAAAAATGCATTAACTCTGGAGTTTGTTGCTGTTACTACACCAGGATAAATCTCAACGGTTCAGAAATGAGGGCAGGACTACGCTAGTTACTGTCAGAAGATCACTATATAATCTGAGCCAGTAAGAGAATATAAATGTACACAGAGGTGAGTTCTCTGCCACACCTCCAGGAACTTCATCTACATCATAATGCAGAAATAACGGACATGTGATCACAAGGCTGAATTTTCATACATTAATGGATTATTCCACTAATTTTACATATTTCACTCTGGCAGGACATGTGGATTTACTTCAGTACAAATATATGTATTTTATGATTACTCTGAATGTCTATATAATGATTATATGCTTTAATACTGTTATCATTTCTGTTATATACAGAAACAAACATCTCCATGAGCCCATGTACATTTTCATTGCTGCTTTACTTTGTAATGCTCTCTTTGGAGCGACTGCTCTTTATCCTAAACTGCTCATTGATTTACTTTCTGAAAAACAAACTGTGTCTTATGAAGTGTGTATAGTTCAGGCATTTTGTGTGTACATGTATGCTTTGTCAGAATTTGTGCTGTTATCAGCTATGGCCTATGACTGATATGTGTCCATCTGTAAACCATTACATTATTCAACTCTTGTTAAAATGCACATTGTCAGAAAACTCGCCGTGTAAATTTATATTGAACAGAATATACTGTGATATTTATTCTATTGCGAAATTAAGTTGTACAGGAACTTCTGTTAATAACATTTACGGACTTTTTGCTTTCATCATTACTGTATTTCCTCCAGTGATCTTCATAATCTACACGTATATCAGGATACTCACTGTGTGTTTAAAGAATTCTAAAGATTTCAGGAGAAAAGCTCTACAGACCTGTTTACCACATCTGCTCATTTTCATAGTTTTTTCTGTCGACATGTGTTTTGAAATTATAAATAACAGAGTAGAATCAAAGCAAATTCCCCACATCTTTACCATGATCCTGTCAGTTGAATATTTACTCATTCCTCCTTTATTCAATCCCATAATATATGGATTAAAATTGCAGGAGATTTTCAATGGTATTAAAAGGCTGATTTCATGGAAAAAGAGGACACCGAATTCATTTTAGGATGTAGATTCTTCTTTTACTCTTATTTAAGTTTCAAAAGAGAAATATTTTGGATGTTTTAACAGAATGATTGTGATCATATTAGAGTGATGTTAATGAAAGAAATTTGGTGTAACTATGATAAACAACAATATTTAACCTTGGTTGTGGTGTATAATACTGAATATCATTTAAATAAAATCTGTGTCACTAAATCAGGCCACAAAAGTATTTTGTGAAAAATCTCTCATACATTTCAAAGAAAATGCTCATGTACAAAAAAAAAGAGCCAAGCCCAAAATTCAATTCAGTTCAATGTTATCTGTATAGCGAGTGTGTAACAGTGGACACTGACCCAGAGCAGCTTTATAGAAATATATCAATTCAGGATATAGATTATAAATGTATGAATTTATCCCTAATGAGCAGGCAGGAACCTTGAGAGGAACCAGACTCAAACCTTGAGAGGAACTAGATTCAAAAGGGAACCCGTCTGGGTGACATAGTGCGATTAGAAATAAATACACCCCTTCTATAAATGTGCTAATATTACATGCTGAAATAGTGCAGTTGTGTAAACAGGAAATTCATTACAGTTTCTACAGGAAGTATGTTTTGTTGAACTTCTCCACTGTTCACTGATGGAGACTTGAGTGCAGAACTGTTTGTGGTGATTGTAGTGATAAACCTATCATAACAGCTGTTCGTATGAACTGAGGTCCAGAGCATCTTTATGGTGTTTAAGTGGAACCGTCCTGAGGGCTTGACCTTTACAGACCACATCTCAGCAACTGCAAGGTCCTGTAGGTTCATCCTGTACAACATCAAGAAAATCCGACCATTCCTCACCAAACAGGCTACACAGATACTAGTCCAGGCTCTTGTCATCTCTAAGCTGGACTACTGCAACTCACTGCTTTCAGTCCTCCCAGCCAGCTCCATCAAACCCCTTCAGATGATTCAGAATGCTGCAGCACGCCTCGTCTTCAACCAGCCCAAGACAGCCCATGTCACACCTCTCTTCATCTCCCTCCACTGGCTTCCTGTAGCTGCCCGCATCTAGTTCAAGGCCTTGATGCTCACCTACAAGACCTTGTCAGGAACAGCACCCTCCTACCTCAACTCTCTCCTGAAGGCATACATTCCCTCTCGCAATCTGCGATCGACTAGCGACCAACGTTTAGTAGTTCCCACTCAGCGAGGTGTAAGGTCCCTTTCCAGAAACTTCACGCTTACCGTTCTCCAGTGGTGGAATGCTCTTCCGATCTCAATCCGGACTGCAGAATCTCTCACTATCTTCAAAAAACAGCTAAAGACCCACCTTTTCCGTGAACACCTAACCAACTCCTAGAGGGAAAAAAAAACCCACACACAATGCACTTACACCTCTACTGTGTGCACTTTGCTTCCTCTGGAATTCAATTAATGGTTCTTGTATAGTAGTACAACTTGTATTATTCAATTCAATTCAATTCAATTTTATTTGTATAGCGCTTTTTACAATAGTCATTGTCTCAAAGCAGCTTTACAGAAATAAAAAACAGGTATAAACAGTCAGAAACAGATAAACAGAGACAAACAGGTATAAAACAAATGAAATTTATCCCAACTGAGCAAGCCACTGAGTGGCGACGGTGGCAAGGAAACACTCCCTAAGATGTTTTTTGAGGAAGAAACCTTGAGAGGAACCCGACTCAGAAGGGAAACCCATCCTCATCTGGGTAACACAGAATGTGAAGATAACACAGATAATGTGAAAAATGAGAAGTATGGCCTTAGGAGCAGCCGTAGTCCCAGCAGAAGATTTGGGCTCATCCAGAGGCAGAAGGGATCTGGATCTCCAATATCTCCATAAATTTAGGGCTCGGCAAAAAGAGAGAGAGGGAAAAAAACGATTAGGACTGTGAAGTAGTGAGATCTAATCTAGTCAGGGTAAGCTGGAGTAAACAAATATGTTTTATTCCCTGCTTGATATATCGCTTTGCTTATTTGTAAGTCGCTTTGGATAAAAGCGTCTACTAAGTGAATAAATGTAAATGTAATCATGTGTAACGAGAGAGAGAGAGAGAGAGAGAGAGAGAGAGATTGAGAGATTATTAGGTATGCTTATTGCACCATAATGGTTACGGACAATGTACTTTGCGTGAGTGAAAGCAGGGAAATCTATATCCTGAATTTATATATTTCTGTAACGCTGCTTTGAGACAATGTCCACTGTTAAAAGCGTTATACAAATAAAACTAAAATCAACTGAATTAACATTTGTAACATCATCAAGAACGTGTTCAAGACAGGGGAGTTTGCTCCTTCCTGTTTCTCAGTAACATTATAAACAGCATTATGAGTCTCGTTTTTATAGAGCTACTACAATGCAGTTGGTAATAGGAACAACTACAACCCGGAAGTTGATGATGGAGGTCAGGAAGCAGACTGGACATTTCTTCTAGTTGCTCTCAGCAAATCACTAAGGACTACATGTCTGGAAGAGAGAGTATAAATGTCCTCACCGTAGCTGAGGTTTATCTTTGTCTACAATCTGCTCTCTGAATGACTACCAGAAAAATCAGATGAATTACCTTCCAGAAATTAATGGATAATACTGATAACATTACATATCTAATGCTGGAGGGACATGTGGATTTAGAGCATTACAGATATCTTTACTTTTTAATTGTTCTCACTACCAACATTATGATTATCTGTTTTAATACAGTTATCATTTCTGTCATATACAAAAACAAATGTCTTCATGAGCCCATGTATATTTTCATTGCTGCTTTGCTTTGTAATGCTCTCTTTGGAGCGACTGCTCTTTATCCTAAACTGCTCATTGATTTACTTTCTGAAAAACAAATAATCTCTTTTGGAGCTTGTTTATTTCAGGCATTTTGCATGTACACATATGGTGCATCAGAGTTCATGCTGTTATCAGTTATGGCCTATGACAGATATGTGTCCATCTGTAAACCTTTACATTATGCATCTCTTCTAAATACATCCACTGTCAGAAATCTCTTATTGTTATCATGGTTTTTGCCTTGTTGTGAAGTTGGAATCGCAGTTATACTAACATCCCGACTTCAGCTGTGTAAATTTAAATTGAACAGAATATACTGTGATAATTACTCAGTTGTTAAATTAAACTGCAGGGAAACATTTGTTAATAACTTATATGGTCTTATAACGTTCAGCATTACTGTATTTCCTCCAGTGATCTTCATAATCTATTCTTACATCAGTATACTCGCTGTGTGTTTAAAGAATTCTAAACATTTCAGAAAAAAAGCTCTACAGACCTGTTTACCACATCTTCTTTGTGTAATATTTTTTTCTGTTAACATAAGTTTTGAAATTATAAATAACAGAGTAGAATCAGTTCAAATTCCCCACATTATTGCCATGATCCTGTCAGTTAGTCATTCTGTTATTACTCCTCTAATTAATCCTATAATTTATGGATTAAAACTGAAAGAGATTTTTAATAATATAAGGGGATTAATTTCACTGGAAAAATGGACACAAGTTTCTTTTTAGAAGTAGAATTTTCTTTCTCTCCATGCTTTCTCTTTAGAATTGGAGCTAAATATGACTTTTTTCCCCATTGTGACTGTAATTGCCATTATATCATAAGATCAGTATCCAATTTTGGTAAACACTGTATTACATATTACACATAATTTGGTCAAATATGTCATATCTACAACATATCTACAACATATCATTACTACTAAATTTAAATAATAAATATTTTTGCTACGTATCTGACATCTGAACCACTTTGCAGCTTAATTTTTTTTTTTTGTGTGTGAATCATTATAAGACCAAACTATAGACACAGGTACAAGGCTACTAATCCTCAAAAACTGTTAACTGATGTGCGGTTTGAGCTTTTTTACTTCACAGATTTAACAGCATACAGTTAACAGTTTATGATTTAAATATGGAAAAGACAACTTTTCAAGAGTGGAAAATACTTCAATAATACTTAAAGTACTGTGTCAAAGTATTCAAACTGAACACTTGTACTCTTACTCAAATACTCGTCCATTTCAATGAGTTGTTAAATAACATTAGCTAGCCAGAAAGTCAGATTCTAGGTTTCTCTGAGTTAGCATGTTTTCCTTATGACTGATTACTAGGTGAAATAGTGAGTCAAAGGCTCAAAACCAAACTTGAAGTCATCATCAGTTTATGTAAATATTCACTTTTTACACTTTAATGCTCAGGTGTATTTAGGTGTCTATATCTTTTACAGTTCCTATACATTAATTTAAGTTCACTTTCCCATTCCTGACTACATGTTACTAGATTAAAGTGTTTAATTGGAATTCACAAACAAATCCAGACTTTTTCCATATAATGAAAACGTCGGGGTTACGTATGTAACCCTGTTCCCTGAGAAGGGAACGAGACGTTGCATTTAGCATAACAGTATGGGAAGCGCCTTATGCGCGTGACCGGTATCTGAAGCTTGTGTAAAATCATGCCTCTACTTATAGGCCTGCCATGATCAGGTGACGTGGCCAATTAAGCGCGTCGCATGATATATATATGGCACCTGTGAACCCCGCCGCCAGCCTTATTATCTTCAGCGAGACTGCATGTCTGTGGTTTGTGGAAAAGAAAAAAAAACGCTTCACTTTCCCATTCCTGACTACATGTTAATAGATTAAAGTGTTTAATTGGAATTCACAAACAAATCCATGTAATGAAAACCATTGTGGTGGTGTTTATAAGTATGCACACCCTCCTTCCTGCTGAAAAAGGCAGCAACAGAAGAGTAAATATAGAGTAAATATATCTTATTCCGAATATTTCTTTACTAGCACATACAGAGGAGTCAGAGGCTGTTTATTCACATTTTCTAGAACATGTTTACAACTTTAAAGTACATTCATGCCTTTAAGTAATACTTTCCCTACAAGGGTACATTGTGTGCTGATGAGTTCATGACTAGAAATGCATATGAAGTCATCATGTGAACAGCAGTTGGAAAAAAAAAACAGTTCATGCCGCGCCCCAAAAAAAACAAAACAAAAAAAAAACAACAACAATCATTTAATAATGTACAAAGCACTTAGATGCAAATGTTCATGGTGTTTTCTCAGCTCCATTTAATGTAAAACCAGGAGGATCTGGTGCCGCTGTGTGCCAATAATCAGTTATACAATTGATCACAATATTCAACACACAATGTTCTTATCAGCAAGCACTTAATTATGTTATACTTGAAGAAACTAGGCATGCTTCGCCAACCTTTAATTATAATTAACGTTAATATTTACTCTGATAATGCAGCATGACCTGACACGACCGAACAGGAGGAGATGTGTGTAACCTGCTAGCTAGCACTAGTGTTAGCTCATTGGAAAGCTGACCACTGAAAACCTCTTCAGATACATAGATGGTTATTACACTATTAAAATGTACAAGGTACATCAAGGCTGAAGGTAAAGAGAACTGAACTGTCAGTCAAGGCTATGAGGCTAGGGCTAGGAGAATATCTCAAGAATATTATGGTGATGTAGTTAGGCACCACGAGAATGTCTCCAGAGCAATTAGAGGGTGGAGCCAGGTGATGGCTAGAGAGCTGAAGAGGTGAGGCCAGGTGATGGATCTACAGAACAGAAGGGGCAGGACAGGTAGATGGTCCCCAGGGTTCTGAGCGAGCGGAGCCATATGGACGTCTCCAGACTACTAAATGGGTGGGGCCAGGTAGATGACCTAGAGGCATAAAATGCGAATAAGAATTATTAATGCAAAAATTTGTACTGCAGATTTACAAAAATCAACATTTTCACATTTGACTTTTTTAACTGTTCAGTTTACAAGTCCTTGAAACAGGAAGTGATGTCGAACATTAGATTTACAGTGAAATGCACACAGCAGCTTCACCATGCAGAAAATCCCAGCGCTGGCCCTAGTCTGTCCCAAACACTTCACATGCCTTTGATACAGGGTTCTAATGGAGCAAGTCGATTCCGCAGAGAACTGTGGGTTCTCTTAACAGGTGTGAAAACGTGTTAATGCAAAAAAAAAAAAAAGGTTCATCACTTCTTTTCCAAAAGGTAACACGGAGGATGAACACAAGCAGAAATTGCAGGTTTAAATGACAACAAATGCAAAAAGACACAATTCTACAAAAGTCCGTAAACATAAAACAAATACAAGTTTATAATGTTAACAAATGCACCTGAACTCAAAAGAAATTAAATAAAACTATGTTCAGTCATTTGTGAGAAATATTATACCGTAGATGCGAGTCAGTGGCCGAGTGACTGAACTAAAAAATAAAAAATAAATCGACATAAATAAACAAATAAACAAGTAATTCAGTTCCATTTCTTGTTTAATTTAAATGTAGTGTAAGTCCGAAGTTAATGCAGTGTGACATCACTCTCAGAGCGCAGACTGACAGGACATACATGATCATATCTCAAAAATCTAATACTTTTAAACTCCAGTGCTGAGACTAGAGAGATAAACACCAAACAAACACACCCACAAGTAAGAGGGCATTGTAATTGTGGACATGAGTAAGGTTTCTGGATTTTTCGGTGCATGTCTGCAGAAAGTTCCACCTACAAGAACACCCTGAGAGTCCGTCCCTCATACAAACCCCCATGACCCAAGGTGAGAGTGTTATTTCAGCCTAGATGTGCACTTTCCTAGCTGTATCATCGTCTCAAATAAAAACAGATGTTAATGAGAATTGGGGACCATTTAGAAAACTACCTGAATCCCATTTTAATTCCTATAATGTTGCATTGCTTTGAAATGCGTACACACCGTGTCCATCAGTATCTTAATTTGCTGGTCATGCAGCAGAGTTTTTACCAGTTAACAGAAGCACACATACATATTATATATTCAATTCAATTCAATTCAATTTTATTTGTATAGCGCTTTTTACAATAGTCATTGTCTCAAAGCAGCTTTACAGAAATAAAAAACAGGTATGAACAGTCAGAAACATCTAAAGAGAGACAAACAGGAACAGATAAACAGAGACAAACAGGTAGAAAACAAATGGAATTTATCCCAACTGAGCAAGCCACTGAGTGGCGGACGGTGCAAGGAAAAACTCCTAAGATGTTTTTGAGGAAGAAACCTTGAGAGGAACCCGACTCAGAAGGGAAACCCATCCTCATCTGGGTAACACAGAATGTGAATGTAACACAGATAATGTGAAAAATGAGAAGTATGGCCTTAGGAGCAGCCGTAGTCCCAGCAGAAGATTTGGGCTCATCCAGAGGCAGAGGGATCTGGATCTCCAATATCTCCATAAATTCGTGTGTGGGCTCGGCAAAGAGAGAGAGAGAGAAAAGAAAACGATTAGGACTGTGAAGTAGTGAGATATAATCTAGTCAGGGTAAGCTTGAGTAAACAAATATGTTTTAAGCCTAGACTTAAACACTGAGACTGTGTCTGAGTCCCGAACACTAATAGGAAGATTGTTCCATAACTGTGGGGCTCTATAAGCGAAGGCTCTTCCCCTGCAGTAGACTTCACTATTCTAGGTAATATCAAATAGCCTGCATCTTTTGATCTGAGTAGGCGTGGCGGATCATATAAAACCAGAAGGTCGCTTAGATATTGTGGTGCGAGACCGTGTAGTGCTTTATAGGTTAATAAAAGTATTTTAAACTTAATGCGAAATTTTACCGGGAGCCAATGCAGTGTGGATAAGATCGGGGTGATATGGTCGTATCTTCTAGTTCTAGTAAGGACTCTAGCAGCTGCATTCTGGACTAACTGGAGTTTATTTATATTCTTACTGGAACATCCAGACAGTAAGGCATTACAGTAATCTAATCTAGAGGTGACGAATGCATGAACCAGTATTTCTGCATCATGTAGTGACAATATGTTTCTTATCTTAGAAATATTTCTGAGATGAAAGAACGCTATCCTAGTAATATTATCTACATGAGCATCAAATGATAGACTGGAGTCAATAATCACTCCGGGTCTTTAACTGCTGTACATGATGAAACAGAAAGACCATCCAGAGTTACTGTGTAGTCAGGAAGATTACTTCTAGCCACGTGGGCCTAATAAAAGTATTTCTGTTTTATCAGAATTAAGTAAAAGGAAGTTAGTTAACATCCAACATCTAATGTCATTTACACAGTCCTCCACTTTACTAAGCTTCTGTCTGTCCTCTGGCTTCGCTGACACATACAGCTGTGTATCATCAGCATAACAGTGGAAGCTAATTCCATGTTTGAATAATTTGTCCTAGGGGTAACATATATAAGGTAAAAGCAGTGGGCCTAAAACAGAACCCTGGGGAACTCCAAAAGTAACCTCAGTACGCATGGAGAAATCACCATTTATATCTAACGAATTGATAACGATCGGTCAGATAAGACCTGAGCCATGAGAGGACTGTTCCCTTAATACCAACAACATTTTCTAATCTATCAAGGAGAATAGTGTGATCTATGGTATCGAAAGCTGCACTAAGGTCTAGTAACACAAGCAGCGAGACACAACCCTGATCAGAGGTCAGAAGAAGGTCATTTACTACTTTAACTAGTGCTGTCTCTGTGCTGTGATGAGGTCTAAATCCTGACTGATATATTTCATGAATGTTGTTCCTTTCTAAGTATGAGCATAACTGTTTTGCTACTACCTTTTCTAGAATCTTAGAGATGAAGGGGAGATTCGATATTGGTCTATAATTGGATAATTGAGACGGGTCAAGGTCAGGTTTTTTATCAATGGTTTAATAACTGCTAATTTTAGAGATTTAGGGACATAGCCAGTGGTTAGGGAGGAATTTACTATATTTAAAAGTGACTTAATTACTCCTGGACAAATCTGTTTAAACAAACATGTGGGTATAGGATCTAGTATGCAGGTTGATGAATTAGCTGATGAGATTAGTGTAGCTAGGTCGGTCTCTATAAGCGGAGCAAAACACTCTAAGCATTGATCCGGTATTGCCACATTGTCATCTAATGGGTTTGTTATATTACTGACCGGTTTGTAATTTAATGGCCTGTATTTCATCTCTAATATTTTCAATTTTATAAATGAAAAATTTCATAAAATCCTCACTGCTATGAAATGATTGAATTTTTTCCTCTGAAGTGGTTTTATTCCTAGTTAGTTGTGCTACCGTGTTGAAGAGGAATCTGGAATTGTTTTGGTTGTCTCCTATTAAGATGGAGAAGTAGATCTTTTTAGCATCTACAAGAGATTTCCTATATTGCAGTAGGCTCTCCTTCCATGCTGTCTGAAATATCTCCAGCTTGGTTTGGCGCCATTTACGTTCTAATTGTCTAGATTTCTCTTTTAAGGATCGCGTTAGATCATTATACGAGGGTGCTATTTTTTTGTCTAATTATTTTCCTTTTGAGTGGAGCCACTCTATCTAGTGTGCACGAAGTGTTGACTCCAAACTTTCAGTTGCCTGGTCGAGATCTACTGGATCGACGCTGATCCAAATCTAACTGATGTCTCTGGTAGGTTATTTATGAAGCTCAGTGCAGTAGCTGATGTGAATGTGCGTTTCGCGCGGTAGCGAAGCGGGTGGAGATATTATAATCCATACGGATTATGAATGAGATAAGATGGTGGTCTGAGATAACTTCAGACTGTGGAATAATTTCAATATTTTCTATACTTAGTCCGTATGTTAGTATGAGGTCAAGAGTGTGACCACCACTATGAGTAGGCCCGATTACGTTCTGATTAATCCCTACTGAATCTAAGATGGACACGACCGCTGTTCTCAGAGGGTCCTCCAGGTTATCAAAATGAACATTAAAATCTCCGACGATTAATGCTTTATTTACAGACACAACCAGGTTTGATACAAAGTCTGCAAATTCACTAAGAAATTCAGTATAAGGCCCTGGGGGTCTGTAAATAATAATTAGAGGAATTGACTTATTTTTTTGGCTATGGGATTTACTCTGGTATAAAGAAATTTCAAAGGAATTAAACTTATGACTATATTTTTGTGTGACGACTAGATTTTCACTATGGATAAGACCAATACCTCCACCTCTACCAGTTGAACGAGGCTGATGTACATAACTGTATCCAGGAGGACTGGCTTCATTTAATGCTATGTACTCATTTGGTTTAAGCCAAGTTTCCGTTAAACACATTAAATTACATTCCTGGTCAGTAATGATGTCGTTGACAATAAGAGCCTTAGACATAAGAGATCTAACGTTTAATAGTCCTAGCTTCAGATCAAAAATGCTGGCTGTGCATTCAATATGATTTAATTTTATGTTAATTAGGTTACGAAGGTTACGAGATTTCCTATTTATGTGTATAGCTCGGGGAACAGACACAGTCTCAATAGTATTTATTACTGGTGATTGACTATTAAATGAACATTGATTAAACTGACTGTTATTGTCAGAAGATGTACTTACGGTAGAGAGTCACTTGAAGTGAAGCGCCTTGGAGATGTTCTCGGACAGCAGTTCCGCTCCAACGCTGCTGGGGTGCAGGCCATCAGGACGAAACAGCCTAGGGCGCTCCCAAAACAGATTCCAGTTATTAACAAACACTAGATTCTGCTCATTACACCAAGAGACTAACCATTCATTGAAAGCGAGAAGTCTACTGAACTTTTCTGCTCCACGTCTGAATGTGGGAAGAGGTCCAGAGACGATGATCCTCGCTGTGGGTGATCTGCCTCGCACCGTCTCGATCAGGCTGGTGAAGTCCCTCTTCAGAACCTCCGTCTGCCGTAGCCTGGTGTCGTTCGTCCCGGCGTGCAGCACAACCGCTCCAATGCGCTCGTCCTTCAGGATCCTGGATACCTGCACAGCGACATCAAGAACACGAGCACCAGAAAAACAGTGTGTGTGCACCTTACCTTTGGATGAAGCTACACGGACGTTCCGCACGATGGAGTCTCCGACGATCACAGCGTTGGGTCTGGTCTGGCAGAGAGGGGCGAAGCGGTTCCGGGTTGGAATCTGGAACACCGGTGGTGGAGAGACCTTCGCACGGGGTGCAGCCTTCCGCCGCTGGTTCACCCAAGGCCCGAGGTGTGTTGGCGCCGGTGTGACGGAGACCGTGGCTGGGAAGGTCCTGGCTGCACGATCCCTGCACAGAGAAACACACGGCGTAGAGGGGCTGGGAGTGGAAATACCACACTGTGTGCTTACCTTGGGTGTGTGGACAGAAGCACAAGATGATTCCAGCGCAGTTCGTGCGCTCCTGCAGCTGGGCCTGCTGGTCAAGTAGGCGCGGATCCTCCTCTCCACATCCTCCAGTTCCAGCAACACCATGTGAAGCTCGAGCGAGTCATCTGCACTCAGAACAGGAGAGCGGTGGACATATTTGTTTTAAAAACAGAACAGTGATAAATTCAAAATATGAAATGCAAACGTAAAGGTAGGCTAGTGGTAGGTGATGCTAGCGGTTACTGCTAACCGCGATGCTAGCGGGCTAAAGCTAATCGCAAGCTAGTCGTTGTTTGTACAAACAAACCAGAATTTTGCGACACCACAATATTACGATTAGTTTTATCTAAACTACTGTGTTTATATTTGTGAAATTCAAGTAAATATATATATTTTTTAAAGTATAGAAATAAGAAAAGTAATATAATAGTGTCAAGCCGGAAGCAGCGTCAAGCCGGAAGCAGCTATATATATATATATATATATATATATGTAAATATTACACACACAGTATACTGTCGTTTAGTGGACAAGGCTGGCTAATAATTGTGCATTACAAATTTAATCTTTCATACTACTCTGGAGATTTGATGAAAACATGGCATCATAGTTTAACATGTTCGTCATCTCTACATGAAAATAAAAGCTTTTCCCTGTGGGTGAAGAAGACAATCACTCGGAGGTGGGTCGCTCTCGAATGGACAGATGGAGTCACACAATGGGTGATGCAGCTCAGCGAGACGTGGCAAATAAGGTGCAGGATTTGTGTACCTCGTGTGTGTATGCGTGTGACTGCTCACAGTGTTCATCGGCCCACAGGAGGAAGTGGAGGAGCTCCTCTCCTTACTGCAAGACACACACACACACAGTATTATTTTTTTTAATCAAGTTCAAAGCTTTTAAATATCCTGAATGTTTGACCAAAATATAATTACAGATATATTTTAATCACACCCAAACAAACCCAAATAAATTCAGATGCATGCTGCCCTGAGAAAGTCCTTCCCCTGGTCAAACTGAGACGTTTTCTCACCTCTGGTGGCTTTACTGGGGTAAATCTTAGTGAAGTGTCTGTACTCATCTGGTGCTGGGAAATCGTCCAGCGGGTGGAAAGAGTACTTTGATTCAAAATCATCTGGAGAATCAAAAATCATAAAAAAAAAGACTACATAAAGGACAATATAGATTTATTTTCATCACGTGATTTTTTTAATTAATAAAACTCCAAAAGTTCTAATACTGACTCCATCAGCTGCTTCTATAAATCAGCAGAGGTGGCAGTTAAGTTTAATCAGCCAATCACAAACATGAGCATGTGACAGCACCTCTAAACCTTTTTATTATTATTATTTCTCCATCGTGATGAAGCAGGCAATTCAGCATAAAATTCTAGTTGCAATTATAAATGATAACATTTCTATGATAAACAGCTACCTATAGTCAAGGCCAAATATTTTCACACACCTATAGTAATTTATTTTATTTCCCTAAGAGATGTTTTATGAAAATAGCTAATTTAAGCTTATTTCTCAGTTTTTCAGTGGGTCAGAAGTTTATATACACTTTAATATTTTGATATTTTGTTAATATTTAGAGGCATTGCCTATTAATTGCTCAAACTTGATTCAAACTCAAGTAGCCTTTGACAAGCTTCACCCATTCCTCCTGTTGTGGGTTCGGGCCAAGAATGGTCATCATCACGGTCTTTTACTACTGATACCCCTCAGGCTATACGTCATCATGTCCCTCCCTCAGATGTTTTTTTTTTTTTCAGAACAAAGAGTTATGTTGTAATCAAGAAAAAGGACTTTGTGAAACTATTCCCCCTGCCATCATCATACTGATTCCTGTGCAGTCGTCTCTGACCTCTACACCTCATAGCTGGTTCCTGAGCTATAAAAAAAGGAGAAACAAGGGACACGATCACAGAACACAGTTTCTGATCTATACTTGAATAAGGATAAAAGGGAGGACATGAGCATAGAACTTGCTGTATGGATGAGCAGGAGGAGTTTCCCTGTGACTCCGCAGCCAATGAACACTTTCTAATATGGGAATGTGGTCTCGGACATTTCCTTATTTGAAGTAGTTTGTACCGTTGTGCAGAATACGGATGAGATGAAGTAATGGTATAAAGAGATGGGGTTTTCATTGTAAAGGTTGTGTGTGGTTCAGGCAGCCTGCACTACTTCACTAACTTTTTTTCTAGTTGCTCTCAGCAAATCACTAAGGACTACGTGTCTAGAAGAGAGAGTATAAATGTCCTCACCACAGCTGAGGTTTATCTTTGTCTACAATCTGCTCTCTGAATGACTACCAGAAAATCACATGGATTACTTTCCAGAAATTAATGGATTATTCTACAAATATTACATATTTAACACTGGAGGGACATGTAGAATTAGAGCATTACAGATATGTTTATTTTATATTTACGCTCACTGCCTATATAATGATTATCTGCTTTAACTCTGTTATCATTTCTGTCATATTGAAAAAGAAACATCTCCATGAGCCCATGTACATTTTCATTGCTGCTTTGCTTTGTAATGCTCTCTTTGGAGCGACTGCTCTTTATCCTAAACTGCTCATTGATTTACTTTCTGAAAAACAAATAATCTCTTTTGGAGCTTGTTTATTTCAGGCATTTTGCATATACACATATGGTGCATCAGAATTCACACTGTTATCAGTTATGGCCTATGACAGATATGTGTCCATCTGTAAACCTTTACATTATGCATCTCTTCTAAATACATCCACTGTCAGAAATCTCTTATTGTTATCATGGTTTTTGCCTTGTTGTGAAATTGGTGTTGGTGTTATTCTAGCATTCCGACTTCAGTTGTGTAAATTTAAATTAAACAGAATATACTGTGATAATTATTCAATTGTGAAGTTAAGCTGTAAAGAAACATCTGTTAATAACATATATGGACTTTTTATTTTCTGCATTACTGTATTTCCTCCAGTGATCTTCATAATCTACTCTTATGTCAGGATACTCACTTTGTGTTTAAAGAATTCTAAAGATTTCAGAAGAAAAGCTCTACAGACCTGTTTACCACATCTGCTCATTTTCATAAATTTTTCCATCAACACATGTTTTGAAATTATAAATTCTAGACTTGAATCAAATCAAATTCCCCACATTATTACCATAATCCTGTCAGTTGAATATTTAGTTATTCCTCCTTTATTCAATCCTATAATATATGGATTAAAATTGCAGGAGATTTATAATAATATTAAGAAAATATTTAAATGTAAAACAAGAGTACAAGTTTCTTTGTAGATACTTCCATTCATCTTTTTTGACATTTAAAAGTATCAGAATGATTATTAACTATATGTTTTAGTCTAGTTTATGTATTAGTCTGATGTAACTATAATAAATAAAGTTTGAAGCTGGTATATCTGTTACAGTAACATACTGACTTCAGCTGTCTAAATTTACAAATTAAACAGAACATGTTGTAACAATTACTCAATTGTTAAATTGTGGGGAAAATCTTTGAATAACCCATTTGGATTTTTATTTTCAGCATTGCTGTGTTTCCTCTAGTGATTTTCATAATCTAACCGTATATAAGGAAACTCACTTTCTGTTTGAAGAATTCTAAAGATTTCAGAAGAGAAGCTCTTCAGACCTGTTTACAGCATCTTGTATTCTGAATCTAACTATTCTGCCAATGCATGTTTAAAAGTAATAAATGATCATCAAAACAAATTCCGCACATTATAATGAGCCTGTCAGTTATACATACACTTTCTCAGAAATCTGGTTGCAGCTGTTGATAGTGTTCAGGTATTTCATGTATTATTTTCTGCCCCTAGACAGTTAAGGTATTTCATGTATTCCAGCTCAAGCACACTTGGTGCAATTAATGAAGCCCTTGATTAGTTGCATGAGGTGTGCTTGAGACAACACCTGTTTTACATTTTTGTGCTGTTGTGAGGGGTTTACAATCACACACACACACAGCCAAAAAAACTCAAGAGTCACACACTCAACACATTAGCTTTGATAATAGTGTGCATTCATCGTGTCATTATTTTGATAACCTTGTGCAACATGACAACTTTTATTTCCATCAACAGTTGCATTAATTTTTGGCCGAGGACAGAAGAGATGAACCACTCTATAAAGTCTTGTCCGGGCTGGGACACCCAGGGGGAACCACTGGGAAAAACGCACAGAAGCAAAGGCTAGTATACAAATACCAGTATGATGCTCTCCTTGCTCACCTGCTGCTTATATGTTGCAACGAAGTATTCTGTCACATAATGGAGGCTAGAACAGATGCAATTGCTGATAAGAGCTTTATAAAAGAGTGGCAGGCAGACAAATCCAAATCGGTAATCAAAAGCATGGTCCAAAAACAGGCAAAAGGTCAGGCGATTGGCAAACAGGCATAAACTTGGCAAGGCAAAACACAGAACAAGAACATTTATTTTTTTTGGTCACATCAGCAAGGTTATCCTTGCTACTGTGACCTCTAATTTGCTCATTAAGGACCTAAACCTTTAATCAGATTTATGTAAAAGGTGCTTTGTGGTCTGGGATGAGCAAACAAACTAGCATCAACAAGAGCAAAATCATTAACCAGGAAACAAAAGAAGAACACAGTACAATATGTACTGTCACATTGAGTTGGGGGGTTGGCATTTCAGGGGAATAAGGGAGGTTGGTTACTGAATTGGATGAACTTGGTAGCATAGTGATAGCTTGGTAGCCCAGGCCTAGTCTTACATTAATGCTGCAGTATGTCCTCAAGAAGCAGATGATTTCCAGTCCATTTGGCTGTTAGCTTGGGGGTGATAACCAGAAGACTGGCTGATACCCCTAGATTTTGCATGATGCTCCCGCATACATGAGATGTGAGTTGAGTGCCCTATTGCTTATAATGTTCTCTGTAATACAAAAATACCTGAAAATATGAATAAAGATTAGTTTGGCTGTCTCAGTGACAGAAGGTAGGCCATTCCTTTACACAGCATGGTAGGAATACAAATCTGTCTACTTTTGCATTAGTAAGCTTTGGCTAGCAGTTACATTTTGTTCTTTTATTTGGCCCTTTTTAGATCTAACTTTGTCCCCTGGATGGGTATTGTGCATATGTGTGTCTATGTTTGATGTTAAGTATAGCTTGTGTTTAGTCCTTACACAACTTTACTTGTATATAGTTATTCTTTTCCCCTATGACCTTATGTATTGACCACCTTTGTACATATTGTAACATATCAGTGACCGTGCACGTTAAAACACGCATGTCACTAAACTGGTCACGTCCCTTCATGTCACTGCCACAATATCCCTAGACATAAATAGGGGCATGTAACACATCTCAGGAAGCATGTTGGGACACCAGCATATACATTGTAGGAGTTGGTGGCTTTTATGGTTTTTCAGGTGTCCAGTTGCCAAGGTAGTTTATGATGTGATATGTTTATCTCCGAGATGTTCTGCCACATGTCTTGCTGGCGGGGAATAGACTGTGCACCCATTGTGCTGGGATGTCAGTGATCTCTATTTCTCCAGGTCAGAGCTCCTATGAAACATGACTGTGGCAGGATGGACTCCTCAGTTGTTTATTTGGAAGACATGTTATAAAGATTAAAAAGAGAGGTGAAAGAGATTATTCTTTTGTGTTCTTGTTGTTGTTATTGTTTGTTGTTTACTTTTTATTGTCCCCCTTAGTTTTCCAGAAAAAGGTAACAGACATACAGACCATACATAAACAATATATAATATGCATCGCACAAATCATAGTTCATATCAAAAATCTACCTATGAAGAGTTCATTAACCAACAACCACTGAAACAATCAAAAACTTCAATCTTAGTCCCTGGGCAGTATGAAAGGGTAAACTAGAACTTAATTTCTATCTACACTACATCTCTCGGTCAGGTGATTGAGTCTCATGGCTTTTCCTATCACTGCTATGCTGATGACACCCAGCTCTATTAGTCCTTCCAGCCTGACGACCCATCTGTTTCTGCACGCATCTCTTCTTGCCTGTCAGACATCTCGGTCTGGATGAAGAAGCACCATCTTCAGCTTAACCTGGGAAAATCGGAGCTTCTCGTCATCCCAGCCTATCCCTCAATCAACCAGAACTTCACAGTACAGCTCAGCTCACTCACACTCATGCCAACCAAGACGGCCAGGAACCTTGGGGTGATTCTTGATGACGGCTTGACCTTTACAGACCACATCTCAGCAACTGCAAGGTCCTGTAGGTTCATCCTGTACAACATCAAGAAAATCCGACCATTCCTCACCAAACAGGCTACACAGATACTAGTCCAGGCTCTTGTCATCTCTAAACTGGACTACTGCAACTCACTGCTTTCAGGCCTCCCAGCCAACTCCATCAAACCCCTTCAAATGATTCAGAATGCTGCAGCGCGCCTCGTCTTCAACCAGCCCAAGACTACTCATGTCACATCCCTCTTCATCTCCCTCCACTGGCTTCCTGTAGCTGCCCGCATCAAGTTCAAGGCCTTGATGCTCACCTACAAGACCTTGTCAGGAACAGCACCCTCCTACCTCAACTCTCTCCTGAAGGCATACATTCCCTCTCGCAATCTGCGATCGATTAGCGACCGACGTTTAGTAGTTCCCACTCAGCAAGGTTCCATTTCCAGAACCTTCACACATACCGTTCCCTAGTGGTGGAATGCTCTTCTGATCTCAATCCGGACTGCAGAATCTCTCATTATCTTCAAAAAACAGCTAAAGACCCACTTTTTCCGTGAACACCTAACCAACTCCTAAAAAAAAAAAAAAAAAAAACACAGACAATGCACTTACACCTCTACTCTGTGCACTTTGCTTCCTCTGGTATTCAATTAATGGATCTTGTATAGTAGCACTACTTGTATTGTTCCCTGCTTGATATATCGCTTTGCTTTTTTGTAAGTCGCTTTGGATAAAAGCGTCTGCTAAGTGAATAAATGTAAATGTAATGAAGAACAGATCAAAACAGAACTAAAGTCTTTCATCCTTTTTGGAATAAGTGTCAGTCTGGTTGATGCCCAGTGAGAAGTGGAGGGGTGGATAATGCCTTCTTTTATTATGTGGTATATTTAATTTATGCTGTACTGCTGTTTGTCCCTGGATGATCAGCACTAACACCTGTAATAGAAATCTGAATGCCCACCACTGTGCCCTAGATGTATAGTGCAGTAAATCCCATCTGTCTTGTTCAGTTTTTGCACATTTTATTGTGTTATAGAGTTGCGTTATTTAAAACACAGATTGAAAGAGTTTTCTTTCAGTCCATAAAATATTGCTTCTTTCAGTTCTCAGTGTATAATTATACAAAACTTGAAGAAAAACCGCAGCCCATAAACCTCACAGTGTAAAAATTGTGGAAAGGCATGACATTTATGGAAAATTAGAGTAGTGCTTTTCCCGACTTCTATTTTTTCATGTGACACCTGTCTCTACTCCATGCTCACATACCACTGTGCCATTATACAGTATGTTTAAGGAAGTATTCAAAATTTCAAATGTGACTATAAAAATGCATTAACTCTGGAGTTTGTTGCTGTTACTACACCAGGGTAAATCTCAACGGTTCAGAAATGAGGGCAGGACTCCGCTAGTTACTGTCAGAAGATCACTATATAATCTGAGCCAGTAAGAGAATATAAATGTACACAGAGGTGAGTTCTCTGCCACACCTCCAGGAACTTCATCTACATCATAATGCAGAAATAACGGACATGTGATCACAAGGCTGAATTTTCATACATTAATGGATTATTCCACTAATTTTACATATTTCACTCTGGCAGGACATGTGGATTTACTTCAGTACAAATATATGTATTTAATGATTACTCTGAATGTCTATATAATGATTATTTGCTTTAATGCTGTTATCATTTCTGTTATATACAGAAACAAACATCTCCATGAGCCCATGTACATTTTCATTGCTGCTTTGCTTTGTAATGCTCTCTTTGGAGCGACTGCTCTTTATCCTAAACTGCTCATTGATTTACTTTCTGAAAAACAAACTGTGTCTTATGAAGTGTGTATAGTTCAGGCATTTTGTGTGTACATGTATGCTTCATCAGAATTTGCGCTGTTATCAGCTATGGCCTATGACCGATATGTGTCCATCTGTAAACCATTACATTATTCAACTCTTGTTAAAATGCACATTGTCAGAAAACTCTTATTTTTTTCATGGTTTTTACCTTGTTGTACAATTGGTGTAGCAGCTCTATTAGCAGCCCGACTTCAGCCGTGTAAATTTATATTGAACAGAATATACTGTGATATTTATTCTATTGCGAAATTAAGTTGTACAGGAACTTCTGTTAATAACATTTACGGACTTTTTGCTTTCATCATTACTGTATTTCCTCCGCAGTTCTTCATAATCTACACGTATATCAGGATACTCACTGTGTGTTTAAAGAATTCTAAAGATTTCAGGAGAAAAGCTCTACAGACCTGTTTACCACATCTGCTCATTTTCATAGTTTTTTCTGTCGACATGTGTTTTGAAATTATAAATAACAGAGTAGAATCAAAGCAAATTCCCCACATCTTTACCATGATCCTGTCAGTTGAATATTTACTCATTCCTCCTTTATTCAATCCCATAATATATGGATTAAAATTGCAGGAGATTTTCAATGGTATTAAAAGGCTGATTTCATGGAAAAAGAGGACACCGAATTCATTTTAGGATGTAGATTCTTCTTTTACTCTTATTTAAGTTTCAAAAGAGAAATATTAACAGAATGATTGTGATCGTATTAGAGTGATGTTAATGAAAGAAATTTGGTGTAACTACGATAAACAACAATATTTAACCTTGGTTGTGGTGTATAATACTGAATATCATTTAAATAAAATCTGTGTCACTAAATCAGGCCACAAAAGTGTTTTGTGAAACAAATCTCTCATACATTTCAAAGAAAATGCTCATGTACAAAAAAAAAAAAGAGCCAAGCCCAAAATTCAATTCAGTTCAATGTTATCTGTATAGCGAGTGTGTAACAGTGGACACTGACCCAGAGCAGCTTTATAGAAATATATCAATTCAGGATATAGATTATAAATGTATGAATTTATCCCTAATGAGCAGGCAGAGGAGACGGTGGTGAGGAAAAACTCCCTGAGAAGATATGAGGAGAAACCTTGAGAGCAACCAGACTCAAAAGGGAACCTGTCTGGGTGACATAGTGTGGTTATAAATAAATACACCCCTTCTATAAATGTGCAAATACTACATGCTGAAATAGTGGAGTTGTGTAAGCAGGAAATTCATTACAGTTTCTACAGGAAGTATGTTTTGTTGAACTTCTCCACTGTTCCCTGATGGAGACTCGAGTGCAGAACTGTTTGTGCTGATTGTAATGATAAACCTATCATAGCAGCTGTTCGTATGAACTGAGGTCCAGAGCATCTTTATGGTGTTTAAGTGGAACCGTCCTCAGAAATCTCAGTAATCTCAATGATATTTAGTCTGCACCATGTAGGACATCCTCAGCAGCAGCATGTGACTTCCAACTGATGAGAACTCCAACCAGAAATAGGACATCAGGATGGATCAGGCAGGTCCGGTGAGCAGAAGGGGTCAGGATCACTGGCATCTCAGGGGTATCATGTATCATTACACAGATGCTAGTCCAGGCTTTTGTCATCTCTAAACTGGACTACTGCAACTCACTGCTTTCAGGCCTCCCAGCCAGCTCCATCAAACCCCTTCAGATGATTCAGAATGCTGCAGTGCGCCTCATCTTCAACCAGCCCAAGACAACCCATGTCACACCCCTCTTCATCTCCCTCCACTGGCTTCCTGTAGCTGCCCGCATCAAGTTCCAGGCCTTGATGCTCACCTACAAGACCTTGTCAGGAACAGCACCCTCCTACCTCAACTCTCTCCTGAAGTCATACATTCCCTCTCGCAATCTGCGATCGACTAGCGACCAACGTTTAGTAGTTCCCACTCAGCGTGGTGTAAGGTCCCTTTCCAGAACCTTCACGCTTACCGTTCCCCAGTGGTGGAATGCTCTTCTGATCTCAATCCGGACTGCAGAATCTCTCTCTATCTTCAAAAAACAGCTAAAGACCCACCTTTTCCGTGAACACCTGACCAACTCCTAGAGGGAAAAAAAAACCCACACACAACGCACTTACACCTCTACTCTGAGCACTTTGCTTCCTCTGGTATTAAATTAATAGATCTTGTATTGTAGCACTACTTGTATTATTCCCTGCTTGATATATCGCTTTGCTTATTTGTAAGTCGCTTTGGATAAAAGCGTCTGCTAAGTGAATAAATGTAAATGTAATCATGTGTAACGAGAGAGAGAGAGAGAGATTGATTGATTTTTAACAGAACTTTATTCACACGAAAAAATTCATTTGGTACAGTACATATGAACACCTTTGGGAGAACATCTTCTCCCATTTAAAACAAAAGAAGAGAAGAGAGGGGGATAAGAAGGAGAAGAAGAAGAGGGAAAAGAGAGAAAAAAAGATAAAAAAGTAACCCCATCAGGTCTCCCCCAAAGAGATTCCCCTCTGAAATAAAAAAAGACCCATTAGAAAATAAATAATAATAACAATCATCATGATAATACTAATACTAATAACAATTCCTAAACCTCAAAACCCTTAGTCATTCTGAATCACATAACAGTTCGCTTCTTGCGATTGCTGCCCATTTCTTCAATCTGTAACGTCTCCTGGGGGACATTACTCCCATGGAGTGCTGTGCAGAGTTAACGAAGGCCCTCCTATCCGGGAAGAAGTTGGTCAGTATAACGTTTCGTTTTCCTTTCGTCACTTTCAGGAACCGGTTGATCTGTTCTTGGGTGTATAGTTGCACAGCTTCTTGTGGGCGGCTAAAAACATACGGTTGTTCTGCGGTGACCTCTTCCTCCTCCATAGATTCATCTCCTGAAGATCCATCCCTACACTCCGAGCTCGAGTCTTCGGACATCTCGTCATCATGTTTCGATGGGTACTCCACATTTTCCATCCGTTTCCCTATTCTGTCCATTTTAGGATTTTTATCATCAACATTCACGTCTTGTTGGTGCTCCTGCTGCGGTTGTGTGGGGTTACTTTCTCCACTTGTAACTGCTCTGCCAGGCTTGAGACCAGATCGCTGTGTGGCATCATTATTGTCGCTGGAATAGTCATAGGTGCTGGCATCGTTGCTGGTGCGGGGACGGGTGCCCTTATCGTTGCTGGTGCTGGTTTCGTTGCTAGTGCGGGGACGGGTGTCGGTTTTGTTGCTGGTGCGGGACGGGGTGTCATTTTTATCGCTGGTCGGGACGGGGTGTCATTATTATCGCTGGTCGGGACGGGTGTCAGTATCGTTGCTGGTGCGGGACGGCGGTCACATATTGCTTGCTGGTGCGGGGACGGGTGTCAGTATCGTTGCTGGTGCGGGGACGGGTGTCATTATTGTTGCTGGTGCGGGGACGGGTGTCAGTATCGTTGCTGGTGCGGGGACGGGTGTCATTATTATTGCTGGTGCGGGGACGGGTGTCCGTATCGTTGCTGGTGCGGGGACGGGTGTCGGTATCATTGCTGGCGTGGGGACGGGTGTCAATATCGTTGCTGGCGTGGGGACGGGTGTCATTATCGTTGCTGGCGTGGGGACAGGTGTCAACGCTATCACTGGGCACTGCGGTAGCCCCGGTGGTGTGTACTTCACTGACCTCTTCCTGCTGTGACCTCGGTGAGACGTTATCCCCCCCTGCTCTGGGTGCTTGTTCTCTAGTGACCTTCTCCTGGCTGTCTCCGCGCTGCTGCTGTTGCGCCCCGGCCGCGTCTCCCCCGGAGCTCTCCAGCTGCGCCGCTCTGCGTGGGCAGCTCAGCCGTTTGTGTCCGACCTCCCCACACCCAAAGCACCTCAGGCGCCGGTGGTGGCGTTGACGGTGTAGCTTTTCGCCCGCTGTTTGACTTTAAAGTTAACATCCAGCGTTTGTTCCCGGATATTTAGAAACATATATACTTGTCTCCGAAACGACAGGACGTGTTTCACCGCGGTCTCTAAAACCGAAGCGGGAGATCGGACATGGGGCCGACGAATTGGCGAATCGGATCAGCTCGTCCACTATTGGCCCGTCTCCCACGAAGGACGTTGGGCACGTTGGAAATCACTACCCTCGTCGCCGGAGTAGAAAGGGGGGTAATGTCTAGCAGGTCATCATTTAGCACTACCACACTTTTACACAGCGTGTCGACGAGTATTTCCTTTTTCAGGAAGATCACCACAGCTTTGTCCATTCTGGAGGCGGAGTGGATGTTCTCACACCCGATCCGCTCTCCCACCGCTAGAATCTCCTCCACCTGTTCTCCATTAGCCGGCACACACCTGACGCCATGGCGGAGAGATAGCTTCTCCCCTCCGGCCCCGGAGGCCATGGCGTCCCGCTCACCCTCACCGACTCACAAGTTTCCACCAACCACTTGTAAAGCACTTTCAGACAATTAAAGAAAAAACTGAAAAAAAACTCGCGCAAAACGATTGTCAAAACTCCAAAGCACTCTCGCGTCCTCCACCACGCTCACTCTTCCGCCGCGCATGCGCAGAGAGAGAGAGAGAGAGAGATTGAGAGATTATTAGGTATGCTTATTGCACCATAATGGTTACGGACAATGTACTTTGCGTGAGTGAAAGCAGGGAAATCTATATCCTGAATTTATATATTTCTGTAACGCTGCTTTGGGACAATGTCCACTGTTAAAATTGTTATACAAATAAAACTAAAATCAACTGAATTAACATTTGTAACATCATCAAGAACGTGTTCAAGACAGGGGAGTTTGCTTTTTCCTGTTTCTCAGTAATATTATAAACAGCATTATGAGTCTCGTTTGTATAGAGCTACATTAATGCAGTTGGTAATAGGAACAACTACAACCCGAAGTTGATGACGGAGGTCAGAAATTAATTGATAATACTGATAACATTACATATCTAATGCTGGAGGGACATGTGGATTTAGAGCATTACAGATATCTTTACTTTTTAATTGTTCTCACTACCAACATTATGATTATCTGCTTTAATACACTTATCATTTCTGTCATATACAAAATCAAATGTCCTCATGAGCCCATGTATATTTTCATTGCTGCTTTGCTTTGTAATGCTCTCTTTGGAGCGACTGCTCTTTATCCTAAACTGCTCATTGATTTACTTTCTTAAAAACAAATAATCTCTTTTGGAGCTTGTTTATTTCATGCATTTTGCATATACACATATGGTGCATCAGAGTTCATGCTGTTATTACTCCTCTAATTAATCCTATAATTTATGGATTAAAACTGAAAGAGATTTTTAATAATATAAGGGGATTAATTTCACTGGAAAAATGGACACACGTTTCTTTTTAGAAGTAGAATTTTCATACAGTTATCAGTTTATGATTTAAATATTGAACAGACAACTTTTCAAGGGTGGAAAATACTTCAATAATACTTAAAGTACTGTGTCAAAGTATTCAAACTGAACACTTGTACTCTTACTCAAGTACTCGTCCATTTCACTTGTTTTTTTTTTCTTTTCTCAATTCCATCAAGCCATGAAATCTAAAGTATTTTAGGTTTAAGTGTTGTTTATTAGCTTGTTAAAATATCTTGATGTTTGCTTTAGCATTCACTCCAACAGGGTTGTTAAATAACATTAGCTAGCCAGAAAGTCAGATTCTAGGTTTCTCTGAGTTAGCATGTTTTCCTTATGACTGATTTCTAGGTGAAATAGTGAGTCACAGGCTCAAAACCAAACTTGAAGTCATCATCAGTTTATGTAAATATTCACTTTTTACACTTTAATGCTCAGGTGTATTTAGGTGTCTATATCTTTTACAGTTCCTATACATTAATTTAAGTTCACTTTCCCATTCCTGACTACATGTTAATACATTAAAGTGTTTAATTGGAATTCACAAACAAATCCAGACTTTTTCCATATAATGAAAACGGTCGGGTTATGCTATGATAACCCTGTTCCCTGAGAAGGGAACGAGACGTTGTACTTAGCATAACAGTATGGGAGCCGCCGCGCCGTGACCGGTATCTGAAGCTTGTGTAAAATCATGCCTCTACTTATAGGCCTGCCATGATCAGGTGACGTGGCCAATTGCGCGCGTCGCATGATATATATATTGGGCACCTGTGAACCCCGCCGCCAGCCTCTATTATCTGAAGCGAAGACGCACTTCACAGGCCTGCCCTGGTATGACAATGCTATGCAACGTCTCGTTCCTTCTCAGGGAACAGGGTTACATACGTAACCCCGATGCCTCTTCAAAGGGAACTTCGACGGTTGCATTTAGCATAACAGTATGGGAATGGGAATACCCACCATCATACCGAGGTACGGCCTGTCCAAAAAATACATCCAGGCTGTCATAACGAATGAACGTGTGTGGCGTAGACCACCCTGCGGCGCCGACACACATCGTGCAAGGACACCCCTTTGACAAAGCCTTCGAGGAGGCGACCGCCCTAGTGGAATGAGCTCTTATGCCTAGAGGCGTGGCGAGACCGCAACGCCTCCGTAGCGTATAGAGATTGCTTCCACTATCCAAGTAGAGATGCGCTGTTTTGACACATCGTCACCTCTACTGTTGCCACCAAAGCAGACCAGCAGCTGCTCTGACTTACGCCACTGGCCGGAGCGGTGGACGAAGTGCAGAGGGCCCTTACCGGACACAGCAGGTGCAACCTCTCCTGTTCCGGTGTAGGAACGGAGGAGGGCAGAAGGCCTGCAACACCACAGGGTGGGCAGCCGATGTAGGCACTTTAGGAATATAATCCGGCCTAGGATACAGGAAGGCCTTGGCCAGTCCGGGGGCGTAAGTCAAGGCGGGGGGGGGCAACCGAGAGAGCTTTTAGATCCCCCACTCACTTGAGAGATGTCAGGGCCAGTAGAAAAGCTACCTTTAGAGTCAGAAGCTTCACCGAGGCTGACTCTAAGGGCTCAAATGGGGCTCCCGACAGACCTTCCAAGACCACAGAAAGGTCCCAAGAGGGTACTGCGGCCTGCAGATGGGCCTCAACCGTCTGACACCGCGCATGAACCTCGGGTTAGAGGATGCTGCCCCACAGAGGCTCCATTAACAGGGGCATGGCTGGCGCAAATGGCGGCCACATAAACCCCGATTGTAGAAGGAGCCAACCCTGCGAAAAACGTTCTTGCAGAAACTCCAGGACTGTAGCCACTGCGCAGTTCACTGGGTCTAAATGACGTTCCTCACACCACAAGACAAAAAGCCGCCACTTGAGCGCATACAATATCCTTGTGGAAGGTGCTCTAGCGTTTAATATAGTCTCTACAACCGCAGTTGTGAGACCAGAATCTATGAGCTGGTGCCCCTCAGGGGCCAGACCCACAGTTTCCATAGTTCTGGCCGAGGGTGATAGATCAGCCCTCTGGCTTGAGACAGTAGTTCCTGCGGATGGGAATCTCCCAAGGAGTGCCGTCGAGCAGGGACATTATCTCCGAGAACCAAATTCGAGCTGGCCAAAAAGGTGCTACTAGCAGCAGACGTGACGGTCTTGGCGAACTCGCTAGAACTTGTGGGAGCAGAGCAATCGGGGAAAAGCATATAGACGTGACCTCGGCCACGTGTGCACCATGGCGTCCAGTCCCAATGGGGCAGGAGGAGTGAGGGTAAACCACAACGGGCAGTGTGTTGTCTCCTAGCAGCAAACACATCCACTGCGTCGTCGAACCTCCGCCATATGGACTCCACCACTTGTGGATGGAGCCTCCACCCCTGGGCCTCAGCCCCTGCCTCGACAGGATGTCTGCCCCCACATTCCGACTGCCTGGAATGTACATTGCACTCACTGACAAGAACTTCCCCTCCGCCCAGAGGAGGATTAGGTCGCCTGCCTGAACAGGGGCGTGAACGTACCCTCCCTGGTGGTTGATATACAACCATATGTCTGACACAACTAGCACACTGTGACCTCTCAACTGAGGGAGAAAAAACTTCAGTGCTAGGAATACGGCCCGCATCTCTAGGCGATTTATATGCCACTTCAGATGAGGGCCGCTCCAAAGACCGTGAGCTGGACAGCCATTTAAGACTGTGCCCCAGCCTGTGAGGGACGCGTCTGTCATTACCGTCTTGCGGTAAGGGGACGCCCCTAGAGTGTGACCCGAGGCTAGGAACTGCGGGCACCTCTTGTGTAGGCATCGCCGCGTGACTCTGATTACTCTCAGCGGTTTCATCCTCGGATGAAACCCCCGACTTTTCAGCCACCACTGAAATGGTCTCATGTGCAATAGGCCCAACGGTATGACATTGGCTGCTGTTGCCAGAAGGCCGAACAGCCTCTCGTAAAAGCTGGAGGGGATGCCCAGACCCCGCTTTATCTTGCTCAAAGTTGATAGGATTGATTGTAATGGTGTTGGGGATAGAAACGCCCTCATCGTAGTAGAATCCCATATGACCCCTAGAAAAGTTGTCCTCTGCACTGGGGAAAGCATACTTTTCTTGAGGTTCAACCTGAGCCCCAAGCTCCTCATGTGGGCGAGAACAACATCTCGATGTTGAACCGCCTGTTCCCTGGATCGTGCCAGAATTAACCAGTCGTCTAGGTAGTTTAGTACACGGATGCCCTGGAGTCGCAAGGAAGCCAGAGCAGCATCCATGCACTTTGTGAAGGTGCGAGGGGATAAAGCCAGCCCGAAAGGAGGAACCCGAAATTGGTATGTGTTTTCTAAGTTTGAGCGTCAGCATCTTGAACCTGTATGTCCGAAGAGTACGGTTCAGATGACGCAGATACAAAATTGGCCGCATACTCCCATCTTTTTTGCGGACCAGGAAATAACGGCTGTAAAAACCTGCCTCCCTTAGAGAATGGGGTACACGTTCTATGGCCCCTTTGTCCAAAAGGGAGCTTATTTCCTTTGCTAACGTTGGGCTCTGCTCTGTGCTGACAAATGTCGTGAGCACACCACTGAACCGGGGGGGTCGAGCTCTGAACTGGACCCGGTAACCCTTTTCTATGGTAGACAGAACCCATGGGGACACATTTGGCAGTAGTTTCCATGCTGCCAAATGGTCCTTCAGTGATGTCAGCTTTTCCACATTTTGTTGGAGGGAAAGCATCAGATTTCCGTCGCCCTGTGACAGCTCGCTGACCAGAGAAGGCTGGAAACGTGGGACGGCCTCGGCCAGGGCAGACCCTACAGTAGCACTGGGGGCTGGATGTCCTGGCCACCTCATGTCCCCTGATATGTCCCTCCGTGACCCATCAGGACCGTTCCTTCCGTGCCTGCCTTGCCTTTATGATCATTCTCAGATCAGGCCTCCCAGCAGGCTGTGGCTGTGGCCGACTGGTCACCCTGGCTTTCTGCGGGGGGAGGCGGGCCGCCACACTCGTCTTCTGCATCTCCCTTGCGCCAACACTGGCCCGGGCTCCACTCATGGAGGCCCGTGCGAACTCGACACAACGGGGAAGGAACCGGCTGAACGCCGCCGTTTGCTGTCTTGTGTCGCGAAACCTGTCGGAGATGGCATTGACTGTGCCACCAAACAGGCCGGAAGGCTCAATAGGGGCGTTCAGCAAGGAGACCCTATCTTTGTCCCCCATTCCTGACAGGTTGAGCCATAGGTGCCTCTCCGCCACAACCAGGCTACCCATTGAACGGCCGAGATGACGAGCTGTTTGTTTGGTTGCCCGAAGAGATAAATCTGTGGCGCGGCGCAGCTCTGCCACTGCCTCTGGCCCAATTCCCTCACCAGTATCCAGCTCACTCAGCAGGTCTGCCTGGTAGGCCTGCAACACTGCCATTGTATGCAGGGTCCCACATGCAAGACTCGCCGCCGCATAGGCTTTGCCCACCAACCCCGAAGTGACATTACACGGTTTAGACGGTAAGGTTGGCCTCCCTAAATTACCCGCCGTAGATGGAGAGAGGTGGCTTGCAAGTGCCTCCTCCACCTTTGGCATCACCGCATAGCCGTGCTGCGCACCCCCCACGATGGCTGAGTAATCAGACTTTGCGGGGTTATAAACACGGCTAGTGTAAGGTTTTCTCCAGAAGCGTGAAATCTCATCATGCACTTCTGGGAAAAAGGGGAGTTTTCTGTAGTGTGAGGGAGCTTTGTGTTTATTTTCACTGGAGAGGAAACGCTCATCCAGCCTGCTACGAGCCACTTCCTCTTCCCCAGGCCAGTCTAGATTCAACTTCTGGACCGCCCTAGTGATCACCTCAAGCAGCTCTTTATATGCCTGAGAGCTGCTGTCAGTTATTGGTGAAATGGCGCCTCTCGCCACCGCCCCAGAGTCAGCGAGGGTGTTTTGGCTTTGCATAGGGGAAGGAGGAGTCGCAACGCGAGCCCAAAGTCAGGCGGAGAGCCGGACCTGGAAGACAGAGCAAGAGATAGAGCTGCGCCGTCTCAGGCTCCTCTTCCAAATCCATACATGAACCCCAGGACCTGAGACGGCTGGCTGCCTCGACAGCGGCCGCCCCAGACCCGCGAGGCTCTGAAACCCAACTCCCATCAGGTGAGAAGAGAGCGGCACGGGGGCGAGTTGCGCCTAATCGTGAAACGTTCACAATGCTGACAGTCAGACCCCTCGAGGGCTGCTGTAGCATGCGCCACGCCAAACACTTCACCGCAGAAAGCGTGTCCGTCTCCTCCCGTGATGAAACGGGGGCAAGGCGTAACACACTCTCTGAACTTTCCCTCGCTCACTTTTTGCTCTTTCCTTTACTTTTCTTAAAAGGGGATAGAAAAGTTGAGAGATTCTGAGAAATACTGAGGAGAAATGAAGCGTTTCTTTTCTTTTCCACAAACCACAGACATGCAGTCTCGCTGAAGATAATAAGGCTGGTGGCGGGGTTCACAGGTGCCATATATATATCATGCGACGCGCTTAATTGCCACGTCACCTGATCATGGCAGGCCTATAAGTAGAGGCATGATTTTACACAAGCTTCAGATACCG
The DNA here is from genome assembly GCA_012411365.1 of Ameiurus melas. Classification (NCBI taxonomy): domain Eukaryota; kingdom Metazoa; phylum Chordata; class Actinopteri; order Siluriformes; family Ictaluridae; genus Ameiurus; species Ameiurus melas. Next base: position 279,770 of record CM022774.1, read on the forward strand.
GTCACACGCTTGGCGCTCCCATACTGTTATGCTAAATGCAACGTCGAAGTTCCCTTTGAAAGGGAACCATTGTGGTGGTGTTTATAAGTATACACACCCTCCTTCCTGCTGAAAAAGGCAGCAACAGAAGAGTAAATATAGAGTAAATATATCTTATTCCGAATATTTCTTTACTAGCACATACAGAGGAGTCAGAGGCTGTAAAGTACATTAATGCCTTTAATTAATACTTTCTCTACAAGGGTACATTGTGTGCTGATGAGTTCATGACTAGAAATGCATATGAAGTCATCATGTGAACAGCAGTTGGAAACAAAAAACAGTTCATGCCCCCCCCCCCAAAAAAAAAACCAAAAAAAAAAACAATCATTTAATAATATACAAAGCACTTAGATGCAAATGTTCATGGTGTTTTCTCAGCTCCATTTAATGTAAAACTCCAGATGCAAAAACACACTATATACTTTTTTCCAGGAGGATCTGGTGCCGCCGTGTGCCAATAATCAGTTATACAATTGATCATAATATTCAACACACAATGTTCTTATCAGCAAGTACTTAATTATGTCATACTTGAAGAAACTAGGCATGCTTCGCCAACCTTTAATTATAATTAACATTAATATTTACTCTGATAATGCAGCATGACCTGACACGACCGGACAGGAGGAGATGTATGTAACCTGCTAGCTAGCACTAGTGTTAGCTCCTTGGAAAGCTGACCACTGAAAACCTCTTCAGATACATAGATGATTATTACACTATTAAAATGTACAAGGTACATCAAGGCTGAAGGTAAAGAGAACTGAACTGTCAGTCAAGGCTACGAGGCTGGGGCTAGGAGAATAGCTCAAGAATATTATGGTGATGTAGTTAGGCACCACGAGAATGTCTCCAGAGCAATTAGAGGGTGGAGCCAGGTGATGGCTAGAGAGCTGAGTTCAACTCAATTATTATTTCTTTTTCTTTTTTTTTTGCATAGCACTTTTAACAATGGACACTGTCACAACGCACCTTTACAGAAATATATACATTCAGGATAAAATTTTAAATGCATGAATTTTTCCCCATTGAGCATCCAGAGGCGACGGTGGAAATGAAAAACTCCCTGAGACAATATGAGGAAGAAACTTTAAGTCCAATATTACATTTTTAAAATGGTTCTTGATATAAACTAGAAATTCAATATGACATTCAGTGTGTGTTTACTCTTCAGTTTCTTTAGGAAAATGATAATAAAATAATGTTTTTCTAATTTAAATCACTGACATTATTGATTAGTCAAATTTATGAAAAGTCTGGAAGGAGACAACACCTGTTTTGCATATTTGTGCTGTTGTGAGGGGTTTTATCCAGGGGGTTGTATAAAATAATTTTGAAATTCAGGGAAACCACTTGAAGCATTCGTTGTGTTGAACTATTTCAATTGCTTTTGTTTGATTTGTTCATGAAGGCAGGAATTTTTTTCTAGTTGCTCTCAGCAAATCACTAAGGACTACGTGTCTGGAAGAGAGAGTATAAATGTCCTCACCACAGCTGAGGTTTATCTTTGTCTACAATCTGCTCTCTGAATGACTACCAGAAAATCACATGGATTACTTTTCAGAAATTAATGGATTATTCTACCAATATTACATATTTAACACTGGAGGGACATGTAGAATTAGAGCATTACAGATATGTTTATTTTATATTTACGCTCACTGCCTATATAATGATTATCTGCTTTAACTCTGTTATCATTTCTGTCATATTGAAAAAGAAACATCTCCATGAGCCCATGTACATTTTCATTGCTGCTTTGCTTTGTAATGCTCTCTTTGGAGCAACTGCTCTTTATCCTAAACTGCTCATTGATTTACTTTCTGAAAAACAAATAATCTCTTTTGGAGCTTGTTTATTTCAGGCATTTTGCATATACACATATGGTGCATCAGAATTCACACTGTTATCAGTTATGGCCTATGACAGATATGTGTCCATCTGTAAACCTTTACATTATGCATCTCTTCTAAATACATCCACTGTCAGAAATCTCTTATTGTTATCATGGTTTTTGCCTTGTTGTGAAATTGGTGTTGGTGTTATTCTAGCATTCCGACTTCAGTTGTGTAAATTTAAATTAAACAGAATATACTGTGATAATTATTCAATTGTGAAGTTAAGCTGTAAAGAAACATCTGTTAATAACATATATGGACTTTTTATTTTCTGCATTACTGTATTTCCTCCAGCGATCTTCATAATCTACTCTTATGTCAGGATACTCACTTTGTGTTTAAAGAATTCTAAAGATTTCAGAAGAAAAGCTCTACAGACCTGTTTACCACATCTGCTCATTTTCATAAATTTTTCCGTCAACATTAGTTTTGAAATCATAAATAACAGACTAGAATCAAATCAAATTCCCCACATTATTACCATAATCTTGTCAGTTGAATATTTAGTTATTCCTCCTTTATTCAATCCTATAATATATGGATTAAAATTGCAGGAGATTTATAATAATATTAAGAAAATATTTAAATGTCAAACAAGAGTACAAGTTTCTTTGTAGATACTTCCATTCATCTTTTTTGACATTTAAAAGTATCAGAATGATTATTAACTATATGTTTTAATCTAGTTTATGTATTAGTCTGATGTAACTATAATAAATAAAGTTTGAAGCTGGTATATCTGTTACAGTAACATACTGACTTCAGCTGTCTAAATTTACAAATTAAACAGAACATGTTGTAACAATTACTCAATTGTTAAATTGTGGCGAAAATCTTTGAATAACCCATTTGGATTTTTATTTTCAGCATTGCTGTATTTCCTCTAGTGATTTTCATAATCTAACTGTATATAAGGAAACTCACTGTCTGTTTAAAGAATTCTAAAGATTTCAGAAGAGAAGCTCTTCAGACCTGTTTACAGCATCTTGTATTCTGAATCTAACTATTCTGCCAATGCATGTTTAGAAGTAATAAATGATCATCAAAACAAATTCCTCTCAAAACACATTATAATGAGCCTGTCAGTTATACATACACTTTCTCAGAAATCTGGTTGCAGCTGTTGATAGTGTTCAGGTATTTCATGCATTATTTTCTGCCCCTAGACAGTTAAGGTATTTCATGTATTCCAGCTCAAGCACACTTGGTGCAATTAATGAAGCCCTTGATTAGTTGCATGAGGTGTGCTTGAGACAACACCTGTTTTACATTTTTGTGCTGTTGTGAGGGGTTTACAATCACACACACACACAGCCAAAAAAACTCAAGAGTCACACACTCAACACATTAGCTTTGATAATAGTGTGCATTCATCGTGTCTTGCATTCATCATTATTTTGACAACCTTGTGCAACATGACAACTTTTATTTCCATCAACAGTTGCATTAATTTTTGGCCGAGGACAGAAGAGATGAACCACTCTATAAAGTCTTGTCCGGGCTGGGACACCCAGGGGAACCACTGGGGAAAACGCACAGAAGCAAAGGCTAGTATACAAATACCAGTATGATGCTCTCCTTGCTCACCTGCTGCTTATATGTTGCAACTAAGTATTCTGTCACATAATGGAAGCTAGAACAGATGCAATTGCAGATAAGAGCTTTATAAAAGAGTGGCAGGCAGACAAATCCAAATCGGTAATCAAAAGCATGGTCCAAAAACAGGCAAAAGTCAGGCGATTGGCAAACAGGCATAAACTTGGCAAGGCAAAACACAGAACAAGAAACTAGATGCAAGATCAAAAACCAGGAAACAAAACATGAACAAAGGCTTGGCATAATGATTACACTGAATACTTCGCAAATATATTGTTTGCTTGACATAGAAGTCAGAGCTCCCTTTGCTCTGTGTATATTTTTATGTGTTTTTTGTATATGCTTTTTTAAACACATTTTTGTTTATTTCAGGTCCATACTGCTGTGAGCAGAGCAGTTGATTTTTTACAAGATTTGACACGTGTGAAGTTTCCACCAGCAGACACGGTACTACATGCCTATTTACACGTTGAGGCACATACAAAACATTAGTACAAGTATTCATATTCTACCTGTGGTGATTATCCCCCTGGTGTGCTAATGGGTCTACACAAAAAGGGTGTTCCCTTTCAAAGGGAACTTCGACGTTGCATTTAGCACAACAGTATGGGAAGCGCCTTGCGCGCGTGACCGGTATCTGAAGCTTGTGTAAAATCATGCCTCTACTTATAGGCCTGCCATGATCAGGTGACGTGGCAATTAAGCGCGTCGCATGATATATATATATGGCACCTGTGAACCCCGCCGCAAGCCTTATTATCTTCAGCGAGACTGCATGTCTGTGGTTTGTGGAAAAGAAAAGAAACGCTTCATTTCTCCTCAGTATTTCTCAAAATCTCTCAACTTTTCTATCCCCTTTTAAGAAAATTAAAGGAAAGAGCAAAAGAATGAGCGAGGGAAAAGTTCAGAGAGTGTGTTACGCCTTGCCTCCATTTCATCACGGGAGGAGACGCATGCTACAGCAGCCCTCGAGGGGTCTGACTGTCAGCATTGTGAACGTTTCATGATTAGGATACTACGCTCTCGGCTCGCTCTCTTCTCACCTGATGGGAGTTGGGTTTCAGAGCCTCACGGGTCTGGGCCGGCTGCTGTCGAGGCAGCCAGCCGTCTCAGGTCCTGGGGTTCGTGTATGGATTTGGAAGAGGAGCCTGAGACGAGCGCAGCTCTATCTCTTGCTCTGTCTTCCAGGTCCGGCTCTCCGCCTGACTTTGGAGCTCGCGTTGCGACTCCTCCTTCCCCTATGCAAAGCCAAAAGACCCTCGCTGACTCTGAGGAGGCGGTAGAGGGCGCCATTTCACCAATAACTGACAGCAGCTCTCAGGCATATAAAGAGCTGCTTGAGGTGATCACTAGGGCGGTCCAGAAGTTGAATCTAGACTGGCCTGGGGAAGAGGAAGTGGCTCGTGCACAGGCTGGATGGCGCTTCCTCTCCAGTGAAAATAAACACAAAGCTCCCTCACACTACAGGAAACTCCCCTTTTTCCCAGAAGTGCATGATGAGATTTCACGCTTCTGGAGAAAACCTTACACTAGCCGTGTTTATAACCCCGCAAAGTCTGATTACTCAGTCATCGTGGGGGTGTGCAGCACGGCTGTGGTGGTGCCAAAGGTGGAGGAGGCGCTCGCCGCAGCCACCTCTCTCCATCTACGGTGGGTAATTTAGGGAGGCCAACCTTACCGTCTAAACCATGTAAAGTCCCTTCGGGGTTGGTGGGCAAAGCCTATGCGTGTGCGGTCTTGCTTGTGGGTCCCTGCATACAATGGCAGTGTTGCAGGCCTACCAGGCAGACCTGCTGAGTAAGCTGGATACTGATGAGGGAATTGGGCCAGAGGCAGTGGCAGAGCTGCGCCGCGCCACAGATTTATCTCTTCGGGCGACCAAACAAACAGCTCGTCATATCGGCCATTCAATGGGTAGCCTGGTTGTGGCGGAGAGGCACCTATGGCTCAACCTATCAGCAATGGTGGACAAAGATATGGTCTCCTTGCTGAACGCCCCGTTGAGCCTTCCGGCCTGTTTGGTGGCGCAGTCAATGCCATCTCCGACAGGTTTCGCGACGCAAGACAGCAAACGGCGGCGTTCAGCCAGTTCCTTCCCGTCGTGTCAAGTTCGCACAATGATCATAAAGGCAAAGCAGGCACGGAAGGAACAGTCCTGATGGGTCACGGAGGGACATATCAGGGGACATGAGGCGGCGCCAGGACATCCAGCCCCCAGTGCTACTGTAGGGCCTGCCCTGGCTGAGGCCGTCCCACATTTCCAGTCTTCTCTGGTCAGCGAGCTGTCACAGGGTGACGGAAATCTGATGCTTTCCCTCCAACAAAATGTGGAAAAGCTGACATCACTGAAGGACCATTTGGCAGCGTGGAAACTACTGCCAAATGTGTCCCCATGGGTTCTGTCTACCATAGAAAAGGGTTACCGGGTCCAGTTCAGAGCTCGACCCCCCGGTTCAGTGGTGTGCTCACGACATTTGTCAGCACAGAGCAGAGCCCAACGTTAGCAAATTTCATTGAATCTCCCATTTGGGAGTATGCTGGCCAGGGTGAAGTTCCTGAAGTTTTGCGTTTGGAGAAAACACAATACCAATTTCGGGTTCTTCCTTTCGGGCTGGCTTTATCCCTCGCACCTTCACAAAGTGCATGGATGCTGCTCTGGCTCCCTTGCGACTCCAGGGCATCCGGTGTACAAACTACCTGGACGACTGGTTAATTCTGGCACAATCCAGGGAACAGGCGGTTCAACATCAAGATGTTGTTCTCCGCCCACATGAGGAGCTTGGGGCTCAGGTTGAACCTCAAGAAAAGTGTGCTTTCCCCAGTGCAGAGGACAACTTTTCTAGGGGTCATATGGGATTCTACTACGATGAGGGCGTTTCTATCCCCAACACGAGTACAATCAATCCTATCAACTTTGAGCAAGATAAAGCGGGGTCTGGGCATCCCCTCCAGCTTTTACGAGGCTGTTGGGCCTTCTGGCCAACAGCAGCCAATGTCATACCGTTGGGCCTATTGCACATGAGGCCATTTCAGTGGTGGCTGAAAAGTTGGGGGTTTCATCCGAGGATGAAACCGCTGAGAGTAATCAGAGTCACGCGGCGATGCCTACGTGCTCTGAGTGTTTGGAGGTGCCCGCAGTTCCTAGCCTCGGGTCACACTCTAGGGGGGCGTGCGCCCACCACAAAAGACGGTAATGACAGACGCGTCCCTCACAGGCTGGGGCGCAGTCTTAAATGGCTGTCCAGCTCACGGTCTTTGGAGCGGCCCTCATCTGAAGTGGCATATAAATCGCCTAGAGATGCGGGCCGTATTCCTAGCACTGAAGTTTTTTCTCCCTCAGTTGAGAGGTCACAGTGTGCTAGTTGTGTCAGACAACACAGCTGTGGTCTCGTATATCAACCACCAGGGAGGGTTACGTTCACGCCCCCTGTTCAGGCAGGCGCAACTAATCCTCCTCTGGGCGGAGGGGAAGTTCTTGTCAGTGAGTGCAATGTACATTCCGGGCAGTCGGAATGTGGGGGCAGACATCCTGTCGAGGCAGGGGCTGAGGCCCAGGGGGTGGAGGCTCCATCCACAAGTGGTGGAGTCCATATGGCGGAGGTTCGGACGAGCGGAAGTGGATGTGTTTGCTTCCGAGGAGACAACACACTGCCCGCTGTGGTTCACCCTCACTCCTCCTGCCCCATTGGGACTGGACGCCATGGTGCACACGTGGCCGAGGTCACGTCTATATGCTTTCCCCCCGATTGCTCTGCTCCCACCTAGTTCTAGCGAGAGTTCGCCAAGACCGTCTACGTCTGCTGCTAGTAGCACCTTTTTGGCCAGCTCGAATTTGGTTCTCGGAGATAATGTCCCTGCTCGACGGCACTCCTTGGGAGATTCCCATCCGCAGGAACTACTGTCTCAAGCCAGAGGGCTGATCTATCACCCTCGGCCAGAACTATGGAAACTGTGGGTCTGGCCCCTGAGGGGCACCAGCTCATAGATTCTGGTCTCACAACTGCGGTTGTAGAGACTATATTAAACGCTAGAGCACCTTCCACAAGGATATTGTATTGTATTGTATTGTATTGTATTGTACTCAAGTGGCGGCTTTTTGTCTTGTGGTGTGAGGAACGTCATTTAGACCCAGTGAACTGCGCAGTGGCTACAGTCCTGGAGTTTCTGCAAGAACGTTTTTCAGCAGGGTTGGCTCCTTCTACAATCGGGGTTTATGTGGCCGCCATTTCGGCCAGCCATGCCCCTGTTAATGGAGCCTCTGTGGGGCAGCATCCTCTAACTTCGAGGTTCATGCGCGGTGTCAGACGGTTGAGGCCCATCTGCAGGCCGCGAGTACCCTCTTGGGACCTTTCTGTGGTCTTGGAAGGTCTGTCAGGAGCCCCATTTGAGCCCTTAGAGTCAGCCTCGGTGAAGCTTCTGACTCTAAAGGTAGCTTTTCTACTGGCCCTGACATCTCTCAAGTGAGTGGGGGATCTAAAAGCTCTCTCGGTTGCCCCCCCCGCCTTGACTTCGCCCCCGGACTGGCCAAGGCCTTCCTGTATCCTAGGCCGGATTATATTCCTAAAGTGCCTACATCGGCTGCCCACCCTGTGGTGTTGCAGGCCTTCTGCCCTCCTCCGTTCCTCACACCGGAACAGGAGAGGTTGCACCTGCTGTGTCCGGTAAGGGCCCTCTGCACTTACGTCCACCGCTCCGGCCAGTGGCGTAAGTCAGAGCAGCTGCTGGTCTGCTTTGGTGGCGACAGTAGAGGTGACGCTGTGTCAAAACAGCGCATCTCTACTTGGATAGTGGGAGCAATCTCTATCGCTTACGAGGCGCGCGGTCTCGCCACGCCTCTAGGCATAAGAGCTCATTCCACTAGGGCGGTCGCCTCCTCGAAGGCTTTGTCAAAAGGGGTTTCCTTGCACGATGTGTGTGCGGCCGCAGGGTGGTCTACGCCACACACGTTCATTCGTTATGACAGCCTGGATGTATTTTTGGACAGGCCGTACCCTCGGTATGACGGAGTGGGTATTCCCATTCCCATACTGTTATGCTAAATGCAACGTCGAAGGTACCTTTGAAAGGGAACGTCGGGGTTACGTATGTAACCCTGTTCCCTGAGAAGGGAACGAGACGTTGCATAGCATTGTCATACCAGGGCAGGCCTGTGAATTGTGTCTTCGCTTCAGATAATAGAGGCTGGCGGCGGGGTTCACAGGTGCCATATATATATCATGCGACGCGCTTAATTGGCCACGTCACCTGATCATGGCAGGCCTATAAGTAGAGGCATGATTTTACACAAGCTTCAGATACCGGTCACGCGCGCAAGGCGCTCCCATACTGTTATGCTAAATGCAACGTCTCGTTCCCTTCTCAGGGAACAGGGTTACATACGTAACCCCAACGTTTTCCAGTTTTCTGGTATGTTTATTTAATCAGTTACTTTTTAAAATCTTTTTTTGATTCTTTTGACATGTTGTTATTGTCCTAGTGGATTAAACTTTTTTTTTTTTTTTTAGTAAGGGATATTGAAGAACCTCCAGAGAGCTCTAATAGCGACTCTAATAAGACCCGATCTACCCTAAATCATATATGGTTCACCTTCACTTCTGAGTTGGTTACAGCATTCTCCATTATACCAGTTCTCAACCCCAGACATGCATAGACCAGCTCCTCCTCCATGTAACTCCCAACTGACTTCCTTCTCTCCCCTCTCAGAGACTGGTGTTTCTAAACTCCTCCTCTCTAGCCATCCCTCAACCTGTCCTCTTGACCCTATCCCTTTTCACCTTCTTCAGTCCATCTCTCCCACACTATTACCTGCACTCACACACATCTTTAACACATAACTCTCTACGGGCACATACCCTACCTCATTTAAGCAAGCCCAGGTTACCCCACTGCTTAAAAAACCATCACTCAACCCTGCTATAGTTGACAACTACAGACCTGTTTCCCTCCTCCCTTTTCTTTCCAAAACTCTTGAAAGAGCCGTTTTTAATCAACTCTACAATTTTCTCACACAGAACAACCTCCTGGACACCAAGCAGTCTGGCTTCAAGAGCAATCACTCCACGGAGTCTGCTCTGCTTTCCGTCACTGAAGCCTTACGACTAGCAAGAGCAACCTCTAGATCATCTGTCCTCATCCTACTTGACCTCTCTGCTGCTTTCGAAATTGTGAACCATCAGATCCTCCTATCAACTCTCTCCAACCTGGGCATCACTGGAACGGTTCTACGCTGGGTGGAATCCTATCTTTCAGACAGATCCTTCAAGGTATCATGGAGCGGAGGTATTTCTGAAACTCAGCAACTCACAACTGGCGTTCCACATCGGTCAGTTCTGGGTCCACTCCTCTTTTCTATCTACATTACATCTCTAGGGCAGGTGATTGAGTCTCATGGCTTCTCATATCACTGCGATGCTGATGACACCCAGCTCCATTTGTCCTTCCAGCCTGACGATCCATCAGTCTCTGCACACATCTCTGCTTGCCTGTCGGACATCTCGGTCTGGATGAAGGAACACCATCTTAACCTGGCAAAATATGAGCTTCTCGTCATCCCAGCCTATCCCTCCATCAACCACAACCTCACTGTACAGCTCAGCTCACTCACACTCATGCCAACCAGGATGGAAAGAAACCTTAGGGTGATTCTTGATCTTTACAGACCATATCTCAGCAACTGAAAGGTCCAGTAGGTTCATCCTGTACAACATCAAGAAAATCCGACCCTACATTACCAAACAGGCTACACAGATCCTAGTCCAGGATCTTGTTATCTCTAAACTGGACTTCTGCCACTCACTGCTTTCAGGCCTACCAGCCAGCTCCATCAAACCCCTTCAGATGATTCAGAATGCTGCAGTGCGGCTTGTCTTCAACCAGCCCAAAAGAACCCATGTCACGCCCTTCTTCATCTCCCTCCACTGGCTTCCTGTAGCTGCCCGCATCAAGTTCAAGGCCTTGATGCTCACCTACAAGACCTTGTCAGGAACAACACCCTCCTACCTCAACTCTCTCCTGAAGGCATACATTCCCTCTCGCAATCTGCAATCGACTAGCGACCGACGTTTAGTAGTTCCCACTCAGCGAGGCGTAAGGTCCCTTTCCAGAAACTTCACGCTTACCGTTCTCCAGTGGTGGAATGCTCTTCCGATCTCAATCTGGACTGCAGAATCTCTCACTATCTTCAAAAAGCAGCTAAAGACCCATGTTGTATACTTACAAAATAGTAATTACATTTCTTACCACTAGATGGAGTCTATGTTTTTAGATAGTAGTTTTGCACTACCTTCTTGGAGAAAAGGTGTGCTAGGGAAGTCGCCTACGAGAAGCACGTGTTGTGTTCCTAGTGTTCTTATGCTACAGCATTCATGTTATATTTCATATAAAAGCTACCACTCGGTACAACCTCCTTTGTGGTCCTGTTTATTATACAAGTTACCACATATTTTTGGCGACGAGGTGAACTGGAATTGTTTTTTTTCCTATCGCATTTTGTTTTGTGTTAGCTAAACGGAGTGCTAGCTAGAAAACTTGCGGCTATCTTCACAAGTGGAAGGTCGAGCAGTGCAGAGGAGCATGGTGAAGAGAGAATCAGAGCGCCAGTGGCTGTAGAGGAGCGACAAGGACAAGGAGAAGAGCACAGCATTCAAATGGCTACGTTTGGGACTATCGGTGAATTTGTGGAAGGAGACGAGGACTGGACAGAGTATGAGGAAAGGTTGGGACACTTTTTCGCTGCAAATGGAATTGCGGAGGAGGCTAGAAAGCGCGCCATTCTCCTGAGTGTGTGTGGAGCTAAGACTTATAAGCTGATAAGGAACTTAGCTACACCGAAGAAACCAGGGGAAATTGAATATACTGAACTGATCAAGCTCGTCGGGAATCACCACAATCCAAAACCGTCAGTAATAGTCCAACGTTTCAAATTTCACAGCCATTTCCGGAAGTCAGGTCAGTCGGTAGCTAATTTTGTTGCAGAATTGCGGCAACTGTCAGAACATTGTGATTTTAAGGACGTCTTAGATGACATGCTCCGTGACAGATTAGTATGCGGCATTGCTAATGACGCTATACAGCGCCGTTTGCTGGGGGAACTCCACCACTGACTTTCAAGAAAGCATTAGAAATATCGTTCGGAATGGAAATGGCAGCAAATAATCCAAAAGACATTCAAAAGGGTCAGGCTGGATCACAGTCAGTGGCTGTGCACCACGTGAACAAAGAGGCTGCAAGGTCATCAAAGAAAGTGGAATGTTTTAGGTGTGGAGGGCCACACTATGCTAATGACTGTAAATTTAAAGAAATGGTTTGTCATACCTGCAGAAAAAAAGGACACTTAGCTAAAAAGTGCAGGAGTGCTAAAAATAAGGCTAAGAATAAAACATGGAAAGCCCGGCAGGCTCAAGCACACACACATCACGTCAAGGAAGATGACGGAGAGGCCGCGTGTGCATTCAACATGTTTACAGTGGATATGGATGAGGGACCACCTATGCCCTACTATGCGACAGTGACTGTTGAAGGACAAGACATTAAGTTTGAGGTTGATTCTGGGGCTACAGCATCAGTCATCAGTGAGGAGACCTCAACTGGGACCATAAACCTCCTCCTATTAAGCCTTTGAATCTCAAACTAAGGACATACACGGGTCAGGCCATACCTCATTTGGGGGTGTTAGAGGTGAACATTTCAGTGGGAAGTCAGAGGGCTGAAGGCAGACTAGTCATAGCTAAAGGTAGTGGGCCTGGTCTTTTGGGCCGTGACTGGCTATGCAAAATTAAGCTAAATTGGCATGAGATCAAGTATGCGCACACAACAGAGGACATTCTGTACCGATACAGTGATGTGTTCAGAGACGAACTGGGCACACTAAAGGGAGTCACTGTGAAGCTCCATGTAGATCCTGATGCAGCGCCACGTTTTTTCAAGCCCAGAGTGGTGCCCTATGCAATGAAAAGCAAAGTGGAGGAGGAGCTGGAACGCTTACAGGCGCTGGGCATCATTGAGCCTGTCCAGTTTTCAAGGTGGGCAGCACCTATAGTTCCTGTGTTGAAGCCTGATGGAACCGTAAGGATCTGTGGTGACTATAAAGTTACGGTGAATCAAGTCTCAAAGCCGGAGGAGTACCCGTTGCCACGGGTGGATGACCTGTTCGCAACACTGGCTGGAGGTAAACTGTTCTCAAAGCTTGATATGAGCCACGCTTATCAGCAGCTACTTCTTGATGAGAAATCAAAAGAATTTGTCACAATAAACACACACAAAGGATTATTCAAGTACAATCGCCTAGTGTTTGGAGTAGCGTCCAGTCCCGCTATTTTTCAAAGGACAATGGACACTATATTGCAAGGGATTCCTCATGTAGCCGCATATTTAGACGACATTCTAATAACGGGGGCTACTGAGGATAGGCACATTGAAAACCTAGAGCAGGTACTAAAGAGACTCTCAGATGCAGGGCTGCATCTGAAACGTGGAAAGTGTGTGTTTATGGCACCAAGTGTGACGTATCTGGGACATACCATCACAGCAGAGGGTCTTCGCCCAGTAGAGGACAAAGTGAGGGCTATCAAGGACGCCCCAAGCCCAAAGAACGTCACCGAACTCCGCTCGTTTCTAGGCATGTTGAATTACTATGGGAAGTTCCTGCAGGATCTATCAAAAGTGTTGGCACCTCTGCACAAGCTGCTGCACAATGACACAAAGTGGCAGTGGGGTGTGGGGCAGGAGAAAGCGGTAGGAGGTGAAAGAGCTCCTTCATTCGGCAAAACTGTTAGTTCACTATGATCCCGATAAAGACATTGTTCTCTCATGTGACGCGTCGCCTTATGGGGTGGGGGCGGTCCTCTCGCATGTTATGGAAGAGAAACCTGTTGGATTCGCCTCACGGACGCTGACGGCTGCAGAGAAAGGTTATTCACAGTTGGAAAAAGAAGGTCTTGCTATTGTTTTTGCAGTAAAGCGTTTTTCATCAATATTTATATGGACGTGTTTTCAAAAACCACACTGACCATAAACCACTGCTGAGTCTGTTCAGTGAAAAAGCGCTGCATTCCGCCGCTAGCGTCAGCCAGAATCCAACGGTGGGCACTAATATTGTCAGCCTACCAGTACGCAATAGTATACAGAGCTGGAAAAGACAACGCAAACGCTTGATGCGTTGAGTCGCCTGCCATTGCCGGAGGCGCCTGTCTCAACATGCGTACGTCCTGCAGACTGTTTTTTCATTAGAGAAATTGTCAGAGACACCTGTTAAGGCAGCCCAGGTCAAGCAGTGGACAGAGAGAGACCCAGTGCTGTCCAAAGTAAAGACTTACCTGTTGCAGGGCTGGCCCAGTGTGGTTGTCAGTGAGGAACTGAAACCATATGCCAAACGCAAGAGAGAACTCAGCCTGCAGGATGGCTGCATATTCTGGGGTTCGAGGGTAGTTGTACCTCCCCGGGACGCTCACACATCGTGGAAGAACTACATGAGACCCATCCAGGAGTGTCACGAATGAAGAGCTTGCGAGATCTTACGTCTGGTGGCCAAGAATGGATTTAGACCTGGAGAACAAGGTAAAGGCATGTACACAATGTCAGGCAAATCAACACATGTCGCCACCAGCCCCTTTGCAGCCATGGGAGTGGCCGGACCACCCCTGGTCAAGGCTATATCTGGACTTTGCTGGTCCGTTCATGGGGCAGATGTTCATAATAGTGGATGCACACTCCAAGTGGATAGACGCTCACATCATGAGCAACCTAACAGCCCCTTAACCATAGACAAGCTCAGACAAGTGTTCGCAATCCACGGGTTGCCAGATGCAGTAGTCACAGATAATGGTCTGACGTTTACCAGTGAGCTGTTTGGTGAGTTTATGGAACAGAATGGCATCCGACACATCTGTATACGCTCCTTTCCACCCAGCCTCGAATGGATTGGCAGAGAGAGCTGTCCAGACAGTGAAGGAGGGTCTAAGAAGGATGAAAGGTGACTCTCTCAGTACCAGACTTTCACGGTTCCTGTTTAAATATCGCCTTACACCGCAAAACCACTACTGCACGTACTCAGCAGAGATGTTGATGGGACGTAGGCCTAAGTTAAAGTTGGACCTGCTGCGCCCAGACACTAAGGCTAGGGTGCTGAGAAAGCAGGAAAGACAGAAGGAAGGTCACGATCAACATGCACGGCAGAGACAGCTGAAACCAGGTGACAATGTTTACGTTAAGAATTTCAGCAATAACTCTAATCAGCAATGGCTGCCAGGGGTTATCTTGACACAAAGAGGCCCTCTCTCCTACGTCGTAGAACTGACTGATGGACGAGTGTTCCGCAGACATCAGGACCACGTACGCCTGCGTCATGATACAGACCCAGAGGTCAGTAGCACCTCAGAGTTCCCCTTGGTGAGTCAGACTACTGGGGAAGCTTCACCAGAGGAAAAGTCACTTGAAGAAATGTCTGTGCCCCCGGGAGAGGATGGACAAGTGATCACAGACACACAGGCCCCTCTTGTGACTCTTATACCAGATCCACCCAAAACACCTACCTCAGCTGTGCCAGCAACAGCACCGGAGATAATTCGCAGGTCACAGCGTGATCGGAAGCCTCCAGATAGACTGAATGTTTAATTAATCTGAATCTGAATGTGTTCAGTGGAATGTGCACATGCTAGATTATAAGAGTATGCCAAATAATATGATTTGTGTTTTGAAGAAGTATAATGAGTCAATGTGTAAGAAAGAAATGACACCACATTAGTTTAAATTTTCCAGTTTATTTGTACTGGGAGAATTTTGGAATTTAGTAGGGGAGGAGTGTTGTATACTTACAAAATAGTAATTACATTTCTTACCACTAGGTGGAGTCTATGTTTTTAGATAGTAGTTTTGCACTACCTTCTTGAAAAGGTGTGCTAGGGAAGTCGCCTACGAGAAGCACGTGTTGTGTTCCTAGTGTTCTTATGCTACAGCATTCATGTTATATTTCATATAAAAGCTACCACTCGGTACAACCTCCTTTGTGGTCCTGTTTATTATACAAGTTACCACAACCCACCTTTTCCGTGAACACCTAATCAACTCCTACAGGGAAAAAAAAACCCACACACAATGCACTTACACCTCTACTGTGTGCACTTTGCTTCCAATGGTATTCAATTAATGGATCTTGTATAGTAGCACTACTTGTATTATTCAATTCAATTCAATTTTATTTGTATAGCGCTTTTTACAATAGTCATTGTCTCAAAGCAGCTTTACAGAAATAAAAAACAGGTATAAACAGTCAGAAACAGATAAACTGAGACAAACAGGAACAGATAAACAGAGACAAACAGGTATAAAAGAAATGGAATTTATCCCAACTGAGCAAGCCACTGAGTGGCGACGGTGGAAAGGAAAAACTCCCTAAGATGTTTTTTGAGGAAGAAAGCTTGAGAGGAACCCGACTCAGAAGGGAAACCCATCCTCATCTGGGTAACACAGAATGTGAAGATAACACAGATAATGTGAAAAATGAGAAGTATGGCCTTAGGAGCAGCCGTAGTCCCAGCAGAAGATTTGGGCTCATCCAGAGGCAGAAGGGATCTGGATCTCCAATATCTCCATAAATTCGTGTGGGGCTCGGCAAAAAGAGAGAGAGGGAGAAAAACGATTAGGACTGTGAAGTAGTGAGATCTAATCTAGTCAGGGTAAGCTTGAGTAAACAAATATGTTTTATTCCCTGCTTGATATATCGCTTTGCTTATTTGTAAGTCGCTTTGGATAAAAGCGTCTGCTAAGTGAATAAATGTAAATGTAATCATGTGTAACGAGAGAGAGAGAGAGAGAGAGAGAGAGAGAAAGAGAGAGAGAGATTGAGAGATTATTAGGTATGCTTATTGCACCATAATGGTAACGGACAATGTACTTTGCGTGAGTGAAAGCAGGGAAATCTATATCCTGAATTTATATTCCGGGTTCCGGTGACAGGGTACGCTGGCGTGTTTTGCTGCCGCTCCTGTTACCGTTTGGTTTGTTTTCGCATATTTATTTATTTTTAAGTTTGCGAGTTTCTTTTAGTTACATTGTCTTTAGTGCCGTTGTGAGTGCGATGTGGTGGTGCCATTCTATTTAGTTTGGTCTATAGTTTTTATTTCTGTTTTTATTTCTGAGCTCCACTGGAATAACCTGCAGCGGGTTACTCTGTATCTCCTCCTCGGCTCGGCGGTGTGTGTGGACGGATTGTCCGAGTCTGTGCTCGGAGTGCGCTCCGGAGTTTCACTCGCGCTGGCCCTACGAGTGTGCATTCACCGACCATGGCGCTAAGGTACACTACACGCCAGCTTTTGAATCTAAATCAGAAGTGCTATGGCCTAGCCAAAGACTCTTACAATCTCTGTCGAGACGCTGGACTGCTACGTCCTAAGCGTTATATCCATCGGGGTTTGAGGCGCAGTTTTACTGTCTCGTCCTCTCCTAACATCTTTGTCCCGATCTGCCGCCGTAAGACCAACAAACTGCTCCATACTGGTGTTGATCACAGTAATTTAATATCGGTTCCCCGCGTGGGGATTAAACCACCGGCGTCTCCGCTTCAGAGCCCGGCCTATGCCGCATTATTCAATGCACGGTCTGTGAATAACAAAGCGCTGGTTTTATCGGATTTTATCACTGATAAAAAGCTGGACTTGTTGTTCTTAACTGAAACCTGGCATAAAGAAAATGATGGGCTCCTGTTTAACCAGATCACTCCAGCGGGCTTTGGAGTTTTAGATCTCCCGAGGTTATCTGGCAGAGGCGGAGGCATTATTGTGGTTCACAACCTGAAGTTCAACACAAGCTCTGTGTCTGTTCCCCGGTTTCCTTCATTTGAATGTCTGGTCTGGAGTATCTCCGCTCCTGTATCCACCGTCATCGCTACAGTCTATAAGCCACCTAAGGCCAAGGCGCATGCAGATTTTATGTCCGAGTTTGCGGGACTTTGCACGCGATGTTGAGCACGAGTTTGACAGAATTCTGATTGTGGGAGACTTCAACATTCATGTGGACTGTAGTGACTCGGTGGTGGCCAAGGATTTTCTGTCACTAATTGACTGTTTTAACTTCACTCAGTTTATAACTGACCCGACTCATAACAAGGGTCATACGCTGGATCTAGTGATTGCTAATGGTTCATTTGTATCTGAGTTTTCAGCTACTGACATTGGACTGTCTGATCATTCAGCTGTCTTTTTAACCTCGAACTGTATCATTCAAGTGAGCCTCCCATCCGAACAGTAACCTTCCGGAAGTGGAAGTCCATCGATCTGACAGCCTTCTCCAATTCTGTGGTTTCCACCCTAAGCGATCTTCATTCATCATCACTGGAGGAGAAAGTTCTGCAGCTAAATTCCACTCTTGCTGCTAACCTTGACACTTTTGCCCCGCTAAAGTCACGTAAGGTCACATTCACCCGCTCTGCTCCCTGGTATAATGACAATCTGCGCTCTAGAAAGGCTGTATGTCGGAAAATGGAGCGAAAAATGGCGCCTTACCGGACTGAGTGTCTACTATCAAGCGTGGAAGGATCTTCTGGGGGATTATCGTGCACTACTGGAGACTGAACGATCCACTTACTTCTCTGTTGCTATTGTAAAAACCAAAATAATCCCAGAAACTTGTTCCATACCATAAATAGACTCCTTCAAGTTAATACTGTTACCACTTTGCCTGTTTCTCAGCAGCTCTGTGATTCCTTTCTACAGTTTTTCAATTCTAAGATTGTCAATGTTCGTAAAGAAATTTCTGTTAACCCTGACTGTGCCACCCCACTCCTTCATCCTTCTGGGTTCACTGGTGTTTCTTTCACTCATTTCTCACTGCTTGATTCAGAGGCTCTCACAAGGGAGGTCTCCAGCATGAAATCTACCACCTGCCTGCTGGATCCAATCCCCACGCATGCTGTTTAAATCGTGCTTTGCTGTGTGGCGCCTGCTATCCTCAGCATTATAAATGAATCACTGGAGACCAGTTGTTCCAGCAGTACTGAAGACTGCTGCTGCTTACGCCTGTCCCCAAGAGAGGAAATGTTTCGGTGGATGATTTTAACAATTTTCGCCCCATTTCAAATCTTCCGTTTTTGGCAAAATTTAGCGGCGTGTTGTCGCCTCTCAACTTTGTTCTCACCTGACAACCAACAACCTCTTTGAACCACTTCAATCAGGTTTTCGTAAATTTCATAGCACTGAAACTGCGTTGGTCAAAGTTACAAATGATCTTTTGATGGCCTCTGATTCTGGAGCTACCTCACTTCTGATTCTTCTTGACCTTAGAGCTGCCTTCGATACTGTGGATCATGGTCTTTTACTTACCCGCCTCGAAAGTGTTTTTGGTGTGTCCGGGAAAGTTTTAAACTGGTTTAAATCCTATTTTACTGACCGTTCCCAGTTTATTTCTAGAGTGGCTTTAGATCTGACACTTGCTCGGTGCTCACTGGTGTTCCTCAGGGTTCAATTCTTGGCCCTCTATTGTTCAATATTTATCTGTCTCCACTTGGGCATCTGCTGCAAACACTTGGCCTCCATTATCACTTCTATGCTGACGATACCCAAATCTACATTCACTCAAGATCTGGTGAAAGCATTGATGTTGGTTATCTTTCTGGCTGTATTTCTGAGATAAAGAAATGGATGAATAATAACTTTCTGTGCCTGAACAGCGGGAAAACTGAGGTCATGCTCATAGGCTCCCGGCTATCGGTTCGGCAAGCGGCTCCACTGTCTCTATCCGTTGACGGCTCTGTTCTAGAGTTCCAAAGCAAGATGAGGAACCTTGGTGTAATTTTTTGACACTAACCTCACTTTTGATTCTTTTGTTCAGAGCACTGTGAAAGCTTCCTTTTTTCATCTCAGAAATATTGCCAGATTAAGACCAATGCTAAACTTATCTGTCGCTGAAAAGCTGATAAACTCATTCGTGGTCACGCGATTGGATTATTGCAATGCCGTTTTAGCTGGAGTTTCTAAAACTGCAATTAGCAAATTGCAGTATGTTCAGAACTCTGCCACCCGGATCCTGACGGGAAACAGGACATACGACCATATCACTCCTGTTCTGAAGTCCCTACACTGGCTCCCGGTCAGGTTCCGGGTGGATTTTAAGATCTTAATGCTAACATACAAGGCATTGCATGGATTGGCTCCACAATATTTGACTGACTTATTAATCCCATACACCCCACATCGCAGACTGCGCTCCTCACAGGGGAATCTACTGACGGTTCCACTTACCCACCTTAAGTCTATGGGTGACAGGGCTTTTTCTATCTACGCTCCATCTCTTTGGAACTCTCTTCCCCCTGAACTCAGGGAAGCTCAGTCCTTTGGAATTTTTAAAGCTCTTTTAAAGACACACTTTTTTAAACTCGCTTTCGATTCTTAATATCTTTTGACTGTTTTATATTTGTTTATTATTAGTTTTATTCATGTTATTTAAGTTTTTATTTATTCTGTGATTTGTCTTTTAATGTACAGCGCTTTGAGAAGCCACTTTAAAGGTGCTTTATAAAATAAAGTTTATTATTATTATTATTATATTTCTGTAACGCTGCTCTGGGACAATGTCCACCGTTAAAAGCGTTATACAAATAAAACAAAACAAATAAAATCAACTGAATTAACATTTGTAACATCATCAAGAACGTGTTCAAGACAGGGGAGTTTGCTCCTTCCTGTTTCTCAGTAACATTATAAACAGCATTATCAGTCTCGTTTTTATAGAGCTACTATAATGCAGTTGGTAATAGGAACAACTACAACCAGGAAGTTGATGACGGAGGTCAGGAAGCAGACTGGACATTTCTTCTAGTTGCTCTCAGCAAATCACTAAGGACTACATGTCTGGAAGAGAGAGTATAAATGTCCTCACCGCAGCTGAGGTTTATCTTTGTCTACAATCTGCTCTCTGAATGACTACCAGAAAAATCAGATGAATTACCTTCCAGAAATTAATGGATAATACTGATAACATTACATATCTAATGCTGGAGGGACATGTGGATTTAGAGCATTACAGATATCTTTACTTTTTAATTGCTCTCACTACCAACATTATGATTATCTGCTTTAATACAGTTATCATTTCTGTCATATACAAAAACAAATGTCTTCATGAGCCCATGTACATTTTCATTGCTGCTTTGCTTTGTAATGCTCTCTTTGGAGCGACTGCTCTTTATCCTAAACTGCTCATTGATTTACTTTCTGAAAAACAAATAATCTCTTTTGGAGCTTGTTTATTTCAGGCATTTTGCATATACACATATGGTGCATCAGAGTTCATGCTGTTATCAGTTATGGCCTATGACAGATATGTGTCCATCTGTAAACCTTTACATTATGCATCTCTTCTAAATACATCCACTGTCAGAAATCTCTTATTGTTATCATGGTTTTTGCCTTGTTGTGAAGTTGGAATCGCAGTTATACTAACATCCCGACTTCAGCTGTGTAAATTTAAATTGAACAGAATATACTGTGATAATTACTCAGTTGTTAAATTAAACTGCAGGGAAACATTTGTTAATAACTTATATGGTCTTATAACGTTCAGCATTACTGTATTTCCTCCAGTGATCTTCATAATCTATTCTTACATCAGTATACTCGCTGTGTGTTTAAAGAATTCTAAACATTTCAGAAAAAAAGCTCTACAGACCTGTTTACCACATCTTCTTTGTGTAATATTTTTTTCTGTTAACATAAGTTTTGAAATTATAAATAACAGAGTAGAATCAGTTCAAATTCCCCACATTATTGCCATGATCCTGTCAGTTAGTCATTCTGTTATTACTCCTCTAATTAATCCTATAATTTATGGATTAAAACTGAAAGAGATTTTTAATAATATAAGGGGATTAATTTCACTGGAAAAATGGACACAAGTTTCTTTTTAGAAGTAGAATTTTCTCTCTCCATGCTTTCTCTTTAGAATTGGAGTTAAATATGACTTTTTTTCCCATTGTGACTGTAATTGCCATTATATCATAAGATCAGTATCCAATTTTGGTAAACACTGTATTACATATTACACATAATTTGGTCAAATATGTCATATCTACAACATATCTACAACATATCATTACTACTAAATTTAAATAATAAATATTTTTGCTACGTATCGGACATCTGAACCACTTTGCAGCTTAATATTTTTTTTTTGTGTGTGTGAATCATTATAAGACCAAACTATAGACAGGTACAAGGCTACTAATCCTAAAAACCGTTAACTGATGTGCACAGATTTAACAGCATACAGCTAACAGTTTATGATTTAAATATGGAAAAGACAACTTTTCAAGGGTGGAAAATACTTTAATAATACTTAAAGTACCGTGTCAAAGTATTCAAACTGAACACTTGTACTCTTACTCAAATACTCGTCCATTTCACTTGTTTTTTTTTTTTTTCTCAATTCCATCAAGCCATGAAATCTAAAGTATTTTAGGTTTAAGTGTTGTTTATTAGCTTGTTAAAATATCTTGCTAGTTGTTTGCTTTAGCATTCATTCCAACAGAGTTGTTAAATAACATTAGCTAGCCAGAAAGTCAGATTCTAGGTTTCTCTGAGTTAGCATGTTTTCCTTATGACTGATTACTAGGTGAAATAGTGAGTCACAGGCTCAAAACCAAACTTGAAGTCATCATCAGTTTATGTATGTAAATATTCACTTTTTACACTTTAATGCTCAGGTGTATTTAGGTGTCTATATCTTTTACAGTTCCTATACATTGATTTAAGTTCACTTTCCCATTCCTGACTACATGTTAATAGATTAAAGTGTTTAATTGGAATTCACAAACAAATCCAGACTTTTTCCATATAATGAAAACCATTGTGGTGGTGTTTATAAGTATGCACACCCTCCTTCCTGCTGAAAAAGGCAGCAACAGAAGAGTAAATATAGAGTAAATATATCTTATTCCGAATATTTCTTTACTAGCACATACAGAGGAGTCAGAGGCTGTTTATTCACATTTTCTAGAACATGTTTACAACTTTAAAGTACATTAATGCCTTTAAGTAATACTTTCTCTACAAGGGTACATTGTGTGCTGATGAGTTCATGACTAGAAATGCATATGAAGTCATCATGTGAACAGCAGTTGGAAACAAAAAACAGTTCATGCCCCCTAAAAGAAAAAAAACAACAAAAAAAAAACAACAATCATTTAATAATGTACAAAGCACTTAGATGCAAATGTTCATGGTGTTTTCTCAGCTCCATTTAATGTAAAACTCCAGATGCATAAACACACAATATACTTTTTTCCAGGAGGATCTGGTGCCGCTGTGTGCCAATAATCAGTTATACAATTGATCACAATATTCAACACACAATGTTCTTATCAGCAAGTACTTAATTATGTTATACTTGAAGAAACTAGGCATGCTTCGCCAATCTTTAATTATAATTAACGTTAATATTTACTCTGATAATGCAGCATGACCTGACACGACCGAACAGGAGGAGATGTGTGTAACCTGCTAGCTAGCACTAGTGTTAGCTCCTTGGAAAGCTGACCACTGAAAACCTCTTCAGATACACAGATGATTATTACACTATTAAAATGTACAAGGTACATCAAGGCTGAAGGTAAAGAGAACTGAACTGTCAGTCAAGGCTATGAGGCTAGGGCTAGGAGAATATCTCAAGAATATTATGGTGATGTAGTTAGGCACCACGAGAATGTCTCCAGAGCAATTAGAGGGTGGAGCCAGGTGATGGCTAGAGAGCTGAAGAGATGAGGCCAGGTGATGGATCTACAGAACAGAAGGGGCAGGACAGGTAGATGGTCCCCAGGGTTCTGAGCGAGCGGAGCCATATGGACGTTCCAGACTACTAAATGGGTGGGGCCAGGTAGATGACATGTAACAGGTGTGTAAATGCACTGAGGCATAAAATGCGAATAAGAATTAATAATGCAAAAATTTATACTGCAGATTTACAAAACTCAACATTTTCACATTTGACTTTTTTTTTTTTTTTTACTGTTCAGTTTACAAGTCCTTTAAACAGGAAGTGATGTCGAACATTAGATTTACAGTGAAATGCACACAGCAGCTTCACCATGCAGAAAATCCCAGCGCTGGCCCTAGTCAGTCCCAAACACTTCACATGCCTTTGATACAGGGTTCTAATGGAGCAAGTCGGTTCCGCAGAGAACTGTGGGTTCTCTTAACAGGTGTGAAAACGTGTTAATGCAAAAAAAAAAAAAAAAAAAAAAGGTTCATCACTTCTTTTCCAAAAGGTAACATGGAGGATGAACACAAGCAGAAATTGCAGGTATAAATGACAACAAATACAAAAAGACACAATTCTACAAAAGTCCGTAAACATAAAACAAATACAAGTTTATAATGTTAACAAATGCACCTGAACTCAAAAGAAATTAAATAAAACTATGTTCAGTCATTTGTGAGAAATATTATACCGTAGATGCGAGTCAGTGGCCGAGTGACTGAACTAAAAAATAAAAAATAAATCGACATAAATAAACAAATAAACAAGTAATTCAGTTCCATTTCTTGTTTAATTTAAATGTAGTGTAAGTCCGAAGTTAATGCAGTGTGACATCACTCTCAGAGCGCAGACTGACAGGACATACATGATCATATCTCAAAAATCTAATACTTTTAAACTCCAGTGCTGAGACTAGAGAGATTAAACACCACACAAACACACCCACAAGTAAGAGGGCATTGTAATTGTGGACATGAGTAAGGTTTCTGGATTTTTCGGTGCATGTCTGCAGAAAGTTCCACCTACAAGAACACCCTGAGAGTCCGTCCCTCATACAAACCCCCATGACCCAAGGTGAGAGTGTTATTCAGCCTAGATGTGCACTTTCCTAGCTGTATCATCGTCTCAAATAAAAACGTTAATGAGAATTGGGGACCATTTAGAAAACTACCTGAATCCCATTTTAATTCCTATAATGTTGCATTGCTTTGAAATGCGTACACACCGTGTCCATCAGTATCTTAATTTGCTGGTCATGCAGCAGAGTTTTTACCAGTTAACAGAAGCACACACATATTTTATATATATATAAAATATATATAATATATATATGTAAATATTACACACACAGTATACTGTCGTTTAGTGGACAAGGCTGGCTAATAATTGTGCGTTACAAATTTAATCTTTCATACTACTCTGGAGATTTGATGAAAACATGGCATCACAGTTTAACATGTTCGTCATCTCTACATGAAAATAAAAGCTGTTCCCTGTGGGTGAAGAAGACAATCACTCGGAGGTGGGTCGCTCTCGAATGGACAGATGGAGTCACACAATGGGTGATGCAGCTCAGCGAGACGTGGCAAATAAGGTGCAGGATTTGTGTACCTCGTGTGTGTATGCGTGTGACTGCTCACAGTGCTCACCGGCCCACAGGAGGAAGTGGAGGAGCTCCTCTCATTACTGCAAGACACACACAGTATTTTTTTTTATCAAGTTCAAAGCTTTAAAATATATTTGTAATTATATTTTGGTCAGACATTCAGGATATTTAAATCACACCCAAACAAACTCAAATAAATTCAGATGCATGCTGGCCTGAGAAAGTCCTTCCCCTGGTCAAACTGAGACGTTTTCTCACCTCTGGTGGCTTTACTGGGGTAAATCTTAGTGAAGTGTCTGTACTCATCTGGTGGTGGGAAATCGTCCAGCGGGTGGAAAGAGTACTTTGATTCAAAATCATCTGGAAAATCAAAAATCATAAAAAAAAGACTACATAAAGGACAATATAGATTTTTTTTTCATTAATAAAATTCCAAAAGTTCTAATACTGACTCCATCAGCTGCATCTATAAATCAGCAGAGGTGGCAGTTAAGTTTAATCAGCCAATCACAAACATGAGCATGTGACATCACCTCTAAACCTTTTTATTATTATTATTTCTCCATCGTGATGAAGCAGGCAATTCAGCATAAAATTCTAGTTGCAATTATAAATGATAACATTTCTATGATAAACAGCTACCTATAGTCAAGGCCAAATATTTTCACACACCTATGGTAATTTATTTTATTTCCCTAAGAGATGTTTTATGAAAATAGCTAAGAAATGGGTTTATTTAAGCTTATTTCTCAGTTTTTCAGTGGGTCAGAAGTTTATATACACTTTAATATTTTGATATTTTGTTAATATTTAGAGGCATTGCCTATTAATTGCTCTAACTTGAATCAAACTCAAGTAGCCTTTGACAAGCTTCACCCATTCCTCCTGTTGTGGGTTCGGGCCAAGAATGGTCATCATCATCATGGTCTTTTACTACTGATACCCCTCAGGCTATACGTCATCATGTCCCTCCCTCAGATGTTTTTTCAGAACAAAGAGTTATGTTGTGATCAAGAAAAAGGACTTTGTGAAACTATTCCCCCTGCCATACTGATTCCTGTGCAGTCGTCTCTGACCTCTACACCTCATAGCTGGTTCCTGAGCTATAAAAAATAGGAGAAACAAGGGACACGATCACAGAACACAGTTTCTGATCTATACTTGAAGAAGGAAAAAAGGAAGGACATGAGCATAGAACTTGCTGTATGGATGAGCAGGAGGAGTTTCCCTGTGACTCCGCAGCCAATGAACACTTTCTAATATGGGAATGTGGTCTCAGACATTTCCTTATTTGAAGTGGTTTGTACAGTTGTGCAGAATACGGATGAGATGAAGTAATGTATAAAGAGATGGGGTTTTCATTGTAAAGGCTGTGTGTTGTTCAGGCAGCCTGCACTACTACTTCACTAACTGTGGTCTTTGATAACATGAGATTGTGAGTATATAATGGAGATGTGTTTATCATGTTTTACTTTTAGAAATACTGTAATGCTTCAACTTCGAGCAAGAATTCTTTGATAAACATGCATGGTACCCAGACATTGACACATTAAATGCGCTTATACTATCATACAGTGCTGTGAAAAACTATTTGCCCCCATCCAGATCTCATGGTGGAGGCGGTCTGATGGTGTGGGGATGCTTTGCTGCTTCAGTGTCTGGACAACTTGCAGAAATTGAGGGAAACTGCTCTCTAACAGAAAATCCTAACAGAGAATCCTTCGGTCCGTAAGTTGAAACTCAAGCGCAACTGCATTATGCAGCAAGACATCGATCCAAAGCGTAGGAGTAAATCCTAGTCCTAGAAGTAAGTGAAAGTCTGATCTCATTATCAGAAGAGTTTGGTTGCAGTTATTGCTGCTAAAGGAGGAACAACAGATTTTACGTTTAAGGGGACAATTAGTTTTTCACATGGGTGATGGGTTTTGGATAACTTTGTTTTAAAGTAGATAAACCTGTATTGGTTGCCTTGGTTTTATGTTGTATTTTATTTGAAAATCTAAAAGTATTTTAGTATGAGAGATACACAAATACAGAAGAAATAAAAGACTTTTTCAGAGCACTGTCCCTACGAAGCATTATAATAGATAGATGCGTGATGATGGTGTTCCACTCTAACCATATGAGAGTAATAACAGTAATTAGTTAGTATAATTAGTATTACTGAACGTACTCAGAGAATGTGGCTATCCTAATGGTTCATTGCGTCATGTTTTCTTCTTAAAGTTGAGGGAGTGATATGAATGATTTTCAGTGTATTTTTCATCATATTACGTTTTCAAAACAGTACTAGATTACAGATGACAGAAAGGTTATTATTTTATGGATTCCTGTCAGTGAGAAATCTACGAAACGAAATCAATAAATATTTAGATTTTATTTATGTACAGTATACATACACTGTCCTCTCCAAAAGTATTGGAACAGCACGGCCAATTTTATTGGCAGCGTACTGCCACTGAAGACATTTGGATTTGAGATTAAAAAAAAAAAATGAATATGCTTCAGTACATTGCCAACACATTAAAGAACTTCATCAGGGGAAAGAAATAGAAGGCCAAGTCAACCATTAGATAATAAGTCCAGACCAGTTATAAAGTCTTAATACCAGATTCAAAGCTGTATTTCCAAAACTGGAAGCGCCCCCTTGTGGATATATTGTGTTCTCTCAGTCTAATCCCTTGAGACAAACAACAAAATTATAAACACTATATATTGTCATTGTAATGATAAGTGTGTGTAACCATGTGGTCGAGCTGCCTGGTAAGGTAACCAATATTGCTAGCATTAAGCTAATTATTATACTGACATTGTAATTATTATGACATGTCATATGATGTCACATGATTCAGGATTGGCTGCCGAAATGTAACCTCGGTATGCTTAGCATCATGACTTTTGTCAGGTAATCACAGAACAGTTATGTGCCAGATACTACCTGCAAAGGAGCGCGAATTGTGGGTGTTGTGGGCGTGGCCATTGCGAGTAGGGGGTGGAGGGGGTGGAGCTGCAGCAGGAGATCTTGAGGGGGGAGGTGGGGGTTTACCCCTACTGGGGGCGTCAGAGTGTGTCCGATATGGTGGAGGGGGCGGAGGTTCACGAGTGTTCCGCGGCATCTGTGCAGGTACTGGAGGAGCTACAACAAATTTAATCAGCATTAATAAAAAACAAAGAAACAAACAAAAGAAACAAACAGGCTCACCTGCTCCACGACTGGGGGGGTCTCGTACTGGAGGAGGAGGACGGGCGGTGGCTGGGGAGGGGCAGGGGCTTGGTGGTGGAGGAGGCGGGGCATGAGCTCGTGTGGGGGCGTGGCCTCCTGCTGTGGGTTTCTTGCTTAACGAGTTGTGCCTCTGTGGCAGTTCAGGGGCGAGTTCGTTCACCGGACTGGACGATCCATTAGACACAGACAGCTGCTGGCGATATGGGGGTGGGGGAGGAGCTAAAGTGGACGAAGATGAGGAAGAGCGACTGCTGGCCGGAGAAGGAGGCGGTTTCACTGGGGGAGGAGGCGGAGCCGGTGTGGGTGGGAGGGGCTTGTCACGGTTATAAGTAGGTGTGGCACATTTCTGAGAAGGAGTGGGCGGAGCATTGCCACGCCGACTTGCAGGAGGAGGGGGAGGGGGAGATGGCTGGTGGGCTGGGGTCTCACTGTCATCTGGGCAACCAGGAGGACGGGGCGCCGCGGAGCGGAGACGGGGGCTGGAGTGAAGATCTGCCCACGGAACCATCTAACACACACACACACAGAAAATTGCTGCTTTATTACATTTGGTCCGCTGTGTGTGTGTGTGTGTGTGTGTGTGTGTGTGTGTGTGTGTGTCTGTGTGACTAAGTGAATTTTCTGACGTTCCTGCATCTAGTGAGCATATATAGTAAATAGGAAGCTGTTCGAGATATCAATTTGAACGTTAAAGAATGTAAAACAGATAAATAGCAGTGACTAAATACATTACTCTGGACAAATACATAAACAAATCTAACACTGTAATAAAACATTAATAAATAAATTCTTTAAAATAGAACTGTCTGCATTTTTCTCGTACCTCCCACAGGTCGCAGTTTAGGCACTCCACCTTGAAACAAGCCTCCCATTGGCTGCTGTGCTCCTGTGGACACACCATTAGCCCCACCCCCAGCATTGGGTCCACTTCCACTGCTAGCTCCGACCCCTTTGGGTTCTATGAGAGAATATAAGAGTGATCATTCTGTGTTCATGTGTTACTGAACTCATTAAAACATGCTCACTCTCTTACTCTCGATCATGGGAGCGCTGCGGTCATTAACCACGCCCACTTTCTTCAGTTTGGTCCCCTTACAGATATCGGAGAGTAACTCTCCCCTGCCTTTCGCCTCATCCTGAGACAATTTAGGCGGAGTTGTGTTCGCCTTATAAATAAATAAATAAACACACAGGTTAAAAAACAAAGAGGTGAATAAAAGATTAATAATATCATGACCTTGTGTATTAGATCCCTTACTTACATGTTTCTTCAAACAGATTATAGAAAACTCTAAGAATAAAAATCACCTAAAGGAGTTTGGGGGATTGTTCCAGTCAGACTGAAGCTCCTATTGTGTCAATAACAAATGTAAGTGGACTCGACTCAGATGGATGGATATTTTACAGTTACAGGTACTCAGCAACGACATGCAAGTGAATCCTCTACGTGTTATTTATAAATCAGTGGATCACATCATGAGTCGTTCATAAAATGTAAGGAATCAGAGTCATTTTAGAGCATTAAGCAAACCATGGAAGGAGACATTTTAAATTTAAGGAGTTATTCACAAGTGTAATCAAGTCACTGAAGAAGTCTTATACAAATGTAAGCACATGTCTTTTAAAAGAGTCGGTCTCAAAAGTAAATGAATCACACAAGGAGTCATTTACAAATGCAAGCAAATCACTTGGATTTAGATGAACATTTTTATTTCTGCTTTAGATTAAACCAATTCAATTTATCTGCCATTAAAAAAAAAGTGTTGTTACTTGTGTGTGTGTGTGGGTGGATATGTTCATAGCATTATGTTAATAAATATTCATAAACCTGTGCTGTGATGATAAAAAGGTGCACGCTGAAAGGTTAGAATCGGAGACCCGATTGTGTTTGTCAGAAGTTGTTTGGAGGTAAAAATTAACCACTGAACATATTGTAACCTCACAGCATGTGGAGCTAACCTACGTTGCTAATGTACTAGCTGTTAATTTTCTAGTTATGCACATGCTCACCTGGCTGAAGGTGGGGGGCGGAGGTGGGGGAGGGATCGGCATCTTGCAGCGTGTGCGAGTGTGAGAGACACTCAGATATTCACCGAAGAGCGCATCTGGAAATAAAATACACACACACACCAGAGGTAGTGATGGGATCGTGATAACAGTGTCCTCCTGTGGGGAATCTTCATATTATTAAACATAAGAGCGACTAACGCAGGTCCAGATTATTCACTTGAAAATATTCCAGAGCAGTATTCTCTCTCCAATAAAACAGAGCAGCCAGTCAACATGTGGGTATGGAATCACCGGCACAGAATCAGTATTGGACTGGAAAACGTATTGGACGTCGATCCAGTGTGTGAGGCTGGTGTTTCAGATCAGTGTATCCATCATACAATATATATGCCAAAAGTATGTGCACCCCTGACCATCACACCCATATGTCCTTCTTCGTTGAAGATCTCATTACAGATTTATTCCCCCTTTACTATTATAATGCACTCCACTCGTCTGGGAAGGCTTTCCACTAGATTTTTGGGCATGGCTGTGGGGATTTGTGATCATTCAGCTACAAGAGCATTAGTGAGGTTGAGGGCAGGTGCTGATGTTGATGTGAGGAGACTCGAGTTCATCCAAAGGTCTTCTGTGGGATTAAGGTCAGGGCTCTGTGCAGGACATTCAAGATCTTCTACCTTCTTCCAACATTCACACTCACACCACGTCTTCATGGAGCTCACTTTGTGCATGGTGTGTCGTGCTGGAACAGTGTTTGGGTTCCTCTTAGTTCTTAGGGAAATTATAAAGCTTGTTGTTGGAACTTTGCTTCTCAAGTTATTTTAATAGGAGACTAATTGGAGGAATTCAGGTTCTGAGTAAAACTGAAGGACAACAACACAAACAACAACAGAAGCATCAAAAAAAAAGAGAGAGAGACAAAAAGCTTTCCAGCAGGTGAAACTGAGAAAGTCTCTCTCGCATTAAATTTACATTTTAACCGTCTTCACCGGGACTCTTCAATCCTCTCCTCCTGGTAAAGTTATTTATCTGTTGCTCCTCAACACATTTCATGGTAGGAAGTGTTTGTTCAGCTTTGGGTAATAAGATAAATGACTGAATATTATTAAAAAGTCAACAAAAAGCTGTCCTTGGTCATTTAAAGTCTACCTTAAATCTGTGTCTGATGGGTACAGTACTGTCCTGCCAGAGATCGTGAGTAGAGCGCTGGGTATCAGGGCCAGATGTTAATCTACACTGATCGAGTTATCAAGATACTTTTAAGTTTTATAGAATAAATAAAACCCCACATGCGACAGCAAACACAGACAAATCAACAGGTGTGACGATCAGGTGTCCACATACTTGTGGTCATACAGTATTTACCACACCCGGCACTGAGCTGCTCTAATCCTGTTACAGAACATTCACTTTCTTACTGATTTTATTATGTATTGTATTTTATAGTTTATTATATGAACGTATTTTTGCCATGTAAGAGATTTGTGTATTTCTATTTCTTAGTTTAACAAAACGTTCAAAAGCTGCTGATTTGTACGTCACGTTTTCAGCTACACGTTTTTCTTTGTATCTTTTACATGAAATGTTTCTGTTAAAAAGCGTTTAAATCTTATTTAGTCTTATTTATTAAAAGTTATTTAGTCTTTAAAGAGAAAAAAGATCAGATGGGTTTGAGAATCAGGGGATACTCACAGTTTCAGTATCGGATATTTACTCTCACACACAAACGATTAAAAACAAATACATTATTTCTGATATTAATATCATTAAAGGGTTTACTCTGGCTGTGTTATACGTTTTATTTAATAAAGTATTCATTATCATTTGTGCTTTTTGTCTTGCCGCGATTTTTTTTTTTAAGCTAGTCTAAATCATTTCTGATTCTTAACCATTACAGCTGTAACAACCGGTTTCAGAAAGATTTACTTATTATAAAATATTATACTATTATTTACTGATTATAAAATATTATACTATTATTTACCGATTATAAAATATTATAAATGTGTAAAACTAAAAAAAACACACCATATTCATAGATTTTCTCCAGCAACTCACAAACCTCCCTGTGTGTGACAAAACATCCAGTGCTGATCATTATTATTATTATTATTATTATTATTATTATTGTTGTTGTTGTTGTTGATCGATTGCCCAGGAGGCTAATACATGTTAAGCGAGATCAATAGCATCATTAAACAGCCGATAACAAACAGCTTCACAATATTTATTTATTCATATAATTATGAATAATAACTAAACTGCAGCGCGCGATCAGCTCCCAGTGGAACAGTTTATAAAGAATAAAAAGTTTAAACTCACAGCTTCACATAAACAGCTCGGCCTTTTCCTGGCTCCCCCTACAGACTGAAACGCGCATGCGCGGTTCACATCAGCAGGTGAGTTTGCGCCCCCTGGCGTCTTGGAGGTGACTGCCTCAAACATTAAATTGTTCTTTGATTTAAATCAAGAACCGAAGCGGCCATGAATTATTCCTTTTTTCTGTTTTCTCCTGATCTTGACTTAACCAATAACCGTTTCCTCATGATGTAATTTTATCCCGAGAAAGCTGGCGCTTTGTCAGTGGGACGAGTGTTACATGCATGTTGACATCTTCACATGTTTAAACCTCTACACTGATGGTCACTTGTTCACAACAGATTTTAATTTCTTATTCCTTTAAGCAAATTTCACAAGTTTTAGCACATCTATACAAAGAAATAAGCACAACTGTCTACAATTTACACAATTACCAAATACGTATGTCTCGCTGATCAAAACTAAATGCATTGTTTCTCAGAGTCGTACTCTACAAATCACCTCATGCACAAGTTCATTCAACTGTCAGAATCTATCATTATATATTCCACAAATAAATATAAAGATATGAAGTGTTTGAAATGTCTGCTAAATACATGATAAATTGGATGTCAGGTGAAATTTGAACTTCACTAAAGAATGGGAAGATGTGAGAAATTCACAATAAAACACTTTACTCCTTGTCAACTTAGTCAAGTGATATTCAGGAGTACAGATATCATTAAACATTCATAAAGCTTTACCACAACAGAATCACTACAACTTCTGAACATGCAGGAACCTGTCCAAGTTAACCATGAACAGGGCACATATGTGCTCATGGAAGAGGAGGAGGAAGAGGAAGAGAAGTAAAGATGCATGGTGATGTAGTGAGGGAACGACAGCAGTAGAGAAGAAGAGGCAGAAGAGTACAAGAGCTGTTCCAGATGAAATACTGGCCACATTTATGGACCATATCAGGTCCAACTAAATGTCTAATTGTAATACTTTTTTTTATTTTAATTCTCTCTGCACATGCTTTGAGTATGGAGGAAACAGAGAAAACTTTGTGACAGGTGTGTATAGAAGAGTGGAGCACAGGTGGAGGATGGTGGTGGTGTTGGGAGAGCAGGTCAGTTATAAGAACATATTCTACCTCCCGTACGAACAAATCTGTGGTGGTGTTCAGAGGAGTGAATGACCTTATAATAAATGTGAAACCGGTACTAACACCTGCTACCCAAAACATAACCTAAAATGTGCCTCCATTGATGAAAAATGAGGTGATAATGAGTTGGCTAACTTTGGGAAGTTCACAGGCTCCATCAGAAGGATTCTGCTTGGCTGTAAAAACTCAGCAGTGAAATATGTTCAGTCCTTTTATAGACACCTTTTTGTTTCTTAGTAACTGAGATAAACCCTCAAGTGTAACAGGATGGTCAATTGTGAACCCAACCACAGATTCAAACACAAGATTTCTTTACTGGATCATGAGAAATAAAATAGTAAAGAGGGAAACAGGCCAATAACTTGGAGCTCTTCAGGATTGGTAGTTTCTGCATATTATATATATCCATCCATCTTCAACCACTTACTCCTTTTCAATAATAATAATAATAATAATAATAATAATAATATATATATAAACAAACCTAGAATACTTTTATCTTTTGCTTTTCCTTCAGTCCATTTCCATCTTGTTTCTCTTTTAATCCCCCTTTTTCCATTCCTCTTTCCAGTTTCTACTCTTATTTGAGTCGTTGTTTAATTACAAACAAAACCCTACCCTACCCTACCCTACCCTACCCTACCCTACCCTACCCTACCCTACCCTACCCTACCATACCATACCATACCCTACCCTACCATACCCTACCATACCATACAATACCAGTCACCCCTCTACAAAGGTGCAACCAAGAACAGCACGATAGATTGGCCTTAAATATCCTGACTGGCAGATGTACGCAATACAGTTTAATCAGCCTGGAGGATTCTGGGCAACTGAGTTCTCTGGAAAACTGCTCTCACTGTGTACATCTGCTGCCCTCTGCTGGCTGCCAGTAGTGTAGCACAGTCTCTTACATAGATATACACGGAGCACTTTATAAGGAACACACACGCACCTACTCATTCATGCATCTAATAACCTCAGACAATAGTGTGAGCCAGATGAGCTGGTTTGAGTATTTCTCCAACTGCCGATCTCCTGGGATTCTCACACACAATAGTCTCTAGAGTTTACTCAGAATGATGCAGTAAAGTAAAACATCCAGTGAGGGGCAGTCTGCAGATGGAAACACCTTGATGATGAGAGAGTTTGTACGGGCCAGACTGCTTTGAGCTGACAGAAAGGCTACAGTAACTCAGATATCCACTGCACAATTGTGGTGAGAAGAAAAGTGTCTCAGAATTCACAGCACATCAGATGTTGAGGTGGATAAGCTACAACAGCAGATGAGCACACCAGGTTCCACTTCTGTCAGCCAGGAACAGAAAGTTGAGGCTGCAGTGGGCACAGGCTCACCAACACTGAACAGACAAAGGCTGGAAAAACGAAGCCTAGTCTGACGAATCTTGATTTCTGCTGAGGAACACAGATGGTAGGGTCAGAATTTGGCACCAACAGCATGAATCCATAGACCCAACCTGCTTTGTGTCAACAGTCCAGGCTGGTGGAGGTGGTGTAATGGTGTGGGGAACGTTTTCTTGGTGCACTTTGGGCCATTAATACCAATCAATCATGGCTTGAATGCCACAACTATTTGAGTATTGTTGTTGAACGTGTACCGTCATGGCCACAATTTACCATGTTCTAATGGTTATTTCCAGCATGATACTGCACCATGTCACAAAGCAAAATTCATCTCAAACTGGTTTCATGAACACAAGAAGTTCTTCAGTGGCCTTCCCAGTCACCGGATCTGAATCCAGTAGAATTTTCTTAAACTTTATGATTCTAGAATTGAAGTGGTAGTGTCGTCCCCCCCCGCACCCCCCCCGCACCCCCCGCAAAGGGCGGCCCTACCCAGTATTAGTGTAGTGTTCCTAATAAAGTGATCGGTGAGTGTACATTTTAAATGTAATCACGGGGACAGAAGCTACACTGTGATCACAAGTACTGAAAGCCTGAGATGTTTTAGTGTGGGGACCCATAGCGTCCCCCCCATATAATGAATGAACTAGGCCCTTTCACATCTAAATTACACAATCAGGTAAGGAATCTTGGTGTGATTTTTGATTCAGACTTAAAGTTTGATAGGCATATACATTCTATGGTAAGAAGTGGCTTTTTGTCTTTTAAGGATTCCAGATCACACTGGAATGGGTTTCCGTTTCATATTAGAGCCTGTACTACCCTTGATGGTTTAAAACTTATTTGAATCTTAAATTAAGTCTTCTCTCTTGCTTTTTGACTTAGTGTGTTTAATGATATTATTTATTTCGTATTGTTAGGTCCTTGCCATGTAAAGCACAACAACATGTGATGTTAATAAATATGCCATATAGATAAACATCATCATTGTTGTTGATGTTGTTGATGTTGTTGTTGTAGATCAGCTTGGGGATGTGGTAGAACGAGAGATTCGCAGGATGAAAGGGCACCTGAAATTGTGTGATGCAGTTATGTCAACATGGACCAGAATCTCAAAGGAATGTTTCCAACATCTTGTGGAATCCATCTTGTGGTTTTGAGAGCAAAGGGCGCCCCTACCCAGTATTAGTGTAGTGTTCCTAATAAAAATAATGCTTCCCTGATAATCTCCAAGTTTGTGAGATCAGCACAACACAAGGAGACTCTAAATGCACTCTCACTTGGGAGAAGATTTGGACTTGGACATCTGTGGTAAGAAATACTCGTCTAAGTTAGCAGTGGACGGGATCTATCTGGCCCTCCTTCTGTTTTTCTGCGCTTTTTCACCATCATCTCCGTTTCCACACATGAGACTGGATCAACAGTTCTGTGTCATGGACATTGAGAGACCGGACACTTTATTGTGGAGTCAGTACACTCCTGCATCCTGACCAAACTCTGGAGAAATACTTGGTTCTTTAAACTCAATCTACTACAACTTGGATATCTGATCTTGATTTCCAAATGTGTGGACTGTGGAGTGTGGAAATGAGAACAGACTGCATGTCTGCAGCAAAGAGAAAGAGACTTCTTCCATAAATGATCAATGAATTTGCAGCATCTCCTGCAGCAGTGAAAGACCTTGGTGTGATTATTGACTCCAGTCTCTCATTTGAAGCTCATGTAGATAATATTTTTAGGAAAGCCTTTTTAATCTCAGATATATCACCAATCTAAGACATGATGCAGGAAAGCTACTACTGCGGAACCAAAGTCCAGAATGTAGCACCAGAGTGAAGATGTGTGTGTGTGTGTGTGTGTGTGTGTGTGTGTGTGTTGAAATAAAACTGCAGTAATTTGCTCAGGAAATGAGAAAAGGCCTGGGATTGGATCAGAGACAGAGACTCCAATAACATGTGATCAGCTTCATTTAGCTTTTTCTAGCAGTCAGTTTACTGAGCTTATTATTATTATTATTATTATTATTATTATTATTATTATTATTATTATTATTATTATTATTATTATGAATCGGTCTTTGACAGTTCATTGGTTATGATTATTGGATGATGTTGCCGTGTGATTGTTGGTTGATATTTAGAGATAATGGCATTTTTATGATAATCCTATTTTTTTTTATTGCCAAACAAGTTATGCACTAAATTAGTACCAAAATTCAACCCTTGATATGTATTAAGTTTTGTTGGTAATAGCGGTTTCCTTTATTAGTAAATAATGTAAAATACTAAAGCATAACAATAAAGGTATTTAAAACTGAAATAAAAATAAAATGAAGAAATGGTCTCTAGAGTTCAGACACAAGGAGATAGAAGTTCATCTGCAGAGACCTCGATCTTTACATCTGCACTCAGTGACAACATGAAGAGGAACGTAGAAAACCGAGTCGAAACAAAAACTCATGCTGATTTAAACTTTATTTCTGATATAACAAATCTGTTTACTGCATTTCCCAACATCAGGATAAAATATGCAGAACAGATCCATTTCAGGTATTTCAGACAAGTATCTCAGACAGGTACATCAGGCAGATCCTTGATTGTAGCTGTCTCCAACTGCGGTTGCACTGTGTTCACAACCATCAGGATAAGACACCGGTTAAATCCCACATACATCTGAGAGAGAGAGAAAGTGAGAGAGAGAGAGAGAGAGAGAGAGAGAGAATATTAAAAACATACAATATTTAAGAAAAATATTGAAAACCCATTTTAAGTCTGTTCTGCATGATACTTTACATATTACACACACACACCTTGATCTGGTACTTTTCTACTGAGCCTTAGGATCTGTACACCAGAGGCGTGTAAATAGTAAATGTTGTTCTATTGTTCCGTTCAGCTTCAATTTTGAACTAAAATAAAGAACATCATCATCAGCTTTTACACACAATCACTTTCCTGAAACAGTTTGAATGTTTATACAGTTTCTTTCATTAATGTTTAATTATTACTGTACATTTACTCCATAAGGTTTGGATGTTCTCATGATTGGTGACGTATCTTATATATGTCTAGATCTTCTTTAAAACTCAATAATAAGTGGTACATGTTGTCATGTCAAGACCTTTTTAGTGTATAATGAGTCCAAACTCTCTGAATATTAGATATATACACACATTTCACACATTTAATTAGACAGGACAGGAGATGCTATGATAACTTTAGCACTACAATTACCACAAACAGTTTTACACTTGAGTCTCCATCAGTGAACAGTGGAGAAGCTCAAAAAACAGACTTCATGTAGAAACTGAAATGAACTTCCTGCACTATTTCAGCATGTAGTATTAGCACATTTATAGAAGGGGTGTATTTATTTATAATCACACTTTATATATGTTTACTTTGAAACCTTGCTCTGACTCTCTGCCTTTAGGGGAGAAATGATATTATTATTCAGATACAGTAGAAGTTCACAGTGGGTTCCACTCTTGTCAGCCAAGAACAGACTATCATGGGCACAGACTCCTCGAACCTGGACAGCTGAAGATGTGTTGGTGAATCTGTGCCCATGATCGCCTCAGATTATTGTTCTTGGATGACAGGAGTGGAAGCTGATGTGGTCTTCTGCTGTTGTAGTTATCTGAGATACTATAGACTTCCTGTAATCTCAGACCAGTCTGATCATTCTCCTCTGATCTCTCTCACAAACATGGTGTTTCAGCCTGAAAACTTTCCGCTCACTGGATGTTTTTTGTTTTTCACACCATTGTGTGTAAACTCTAGAGACTGTTGTATGTAAAAATCCAAGGAAATCAGCAGTTTCTGAAATAATCAAACCAGTCCATCTGGCACCAACAATCATGTCACAGTTAAAGTCTCACTGTTACCTCATTCTTATGTTTGATGGGAACATTAACTGAAACTCTTGACTTGTATCTGCATGTTTGTTATTTATTATGCTGCTGCCACATGTTTGGCTGATTATTCAACTGCACGAATGTGCAAGTGTTCACAATAAAGTGGGCGGTGGGTGTAGATGAAAATATTTTACATTGTAGGAACTTGTAGTGTGTTTTAATCTCAAACCTTATTATTGTTAGTCTTTTGAATCACGGTGGAATTGATGTTTTTACTTTTCGGGAGGAACTCCTCACCAGAGCCACATCACAGCACATGAATGAATGGTTTAAAGGCTTTGCCATGTATACCACAGATTCAAATGTTCGACCTTTGGAAGCTTTTGTATCTAACCAGATGGGATTTGTAAATGCATGGATGAAACATACATGGTGTAGAATAACTCCATGGCATGTTAAAGGAATATTCAGAAGCTTTGTTGGAGTTTATAGGTATTATAAGAGTTACAGTGATGGGAATACTCCTGAGACAAGAGGAGACACTGTGTTATGGGTATAATTGTCTCTGAATTGTATTATTGTTATTGCAGGTTTTCGGGGAGCCCTGATTGAAGACATCAATAACTACAGTCCTACCTTCTGTACACCACAGCAGACGTCTCTCTGCCTTGTCTGGATGGCTGACTAGCACCAAGTTCTCTCCTGAATTAAATGTATGGAAACATAAGAAAGGAACCAAACCAACTGAATATTACAAGAGCAAAGAACTTGCCTTACTTCAGAAATGAATGTTAATGGTAAAGGAAAACGATTTATACACTATATTTCTCTGTGCTCTATTTCCGAAGGTAACATTTCTTTATGAAGGGCCTACTGTGTGAGGTAAAGTTCAAATTTGACATACAGATGATTAATTAAAATGTTAATGTGTGCACAGTTGCTTTATGTTTATCATTTGGTTTCATTAGATATACTGACTTCAAGTAAAGTACTCCTGGAGTAAAGGGTAAATACAAAAGAAGTAAATATAACGTTAATTTTGATCAATAAAAGTCCAGTATGAATTAATTTCAGTTAAAAACATTTATTGAATGTAGCACATTGGTTTTGTTAAATAATATATCTACTCATTCATATACGTGGAGTTTAGCAGTTAAACTGATCGGTATTAGTGAGACGTGATAGTGCTGATTAGAGATGCACCCAAGGAGAAGAACAGTAAATAAACACATATAATTCACTGCTAAGTTCATTTCTTCTTCAACCTCCTGAATTTGTAAGGTTGAAAAATAACGTGTTGAAACACTCTCTGAAGAATAATGAAGATGGAGCAACCAATACACACACCATGCCACGGTTAAGTTGCAGAGATTACACTCTTTCCTCATGCTGATGTTTGATTTGATATAAACATTAACTGAAGCTCTTGACCTGTATCTGCATGATTATTTCTGCATTGCGCTGCTGAATGGCTGATTGGATAACTGCGTGGATGAGCAGGTGTTCCTAATAAAGTGGACAGTGTATATGTAAAGAGTGTATATGTGATTCAGAGCAAAGAAGGTTGATATTTGGCATGTCAGCTGCAAAGCTAAATGGCCTACTGATTAACAGGGCTAGGACATTAACTCGTGAGCAAGACCTAAGATTTGTTTGATTTGAAAAAAAGAACATTTCATTAATGAATTTTACACTTTTTTTCAATTAATCTGTACACTTGTAGGTTTCATTAAGTTCATTTTTATTTATATAATATATAGAAAATTGCATAACTGTGTATAACCTTATAACCAGAAGCCAAAAATGAACATTTTTCCTCCTGTTTTGTAGGTGCCCAAGTTAAATTCAAGGTATTTGTGGTAACAGACTGCCGCCTAGTGGTGAATGGCTCAAATGAAATTAGACACTTAAGCCTAATGTTCTGTTCTGGTTAAAATAACACATTTATAATTTACCTTCATTTATTTCCTCCACTCAATTTCTCTAACAAACATTTCATGTTTAAGATCATATTTAAATTACCACAATGATGTTCTGGGTTATTTTCTCTCTGGAGTAGTAAAGTTTAATAAAACTAAACGTAGTAAAACTCTCACCTGTACACACACACACACACACACACACACGACGAGGCCAATATTGGATATTTAAACATTTTTAAAATATTTTTGTTTCTATAAATTCTAAAGCGATGGTGTGAACCAATGGGACAGAACGCGGCTAAATATTAGAGAGGGTTTAAAACTACAGAAACAAACCATATGGTCAGAACTTGTACATACACACCATCATGTATGGATTGGTGTTGATGTCCCGGCTTGTAATCTTCAACACCCAGGTTGTTAAAATGCCTAGATGTCAAAGTCCATGTGGCTGTACCACCTCTAAATATTCTCTAAACAACTCTGTCTCCAAAAGTGAAACTCTTTCTGAAATCCCAACACCAGTTTTAATGAGCGGCGGAAACACATGAAGATTAAAAAGAAATTGAGGTTTATAATTCCCACACAACAACTGCTGACTAAAGGTGACTGATCTCTCTAATAAACACTTCTGAACAAGAAAAATGTGTTGATGGACCGTGTGTGTTTAAGAAACAAAGAAATGGTTCTCATGTCATACTGCTGCGGTAAAGTTGGTTTTATATTATTTTGGAAAGTAGAGCAAGAAATACTAAAGAAAGAAAGCCATACTGACAAGTTCATTAAATGGTCTATATAAGGAAATAGAAATCTCAATGAATTCACACTGTAAAATTTAACAAACTTTTTTTCTGGTGTGTAATCAACAAAAGTCCACAAACTGCAGTAAAAACTGCTACACGGAAATAATCACATTTTCATCAATTATGTGTCTCCTAACCAACGTTCACATATTCCCAAAACTGATCCCGGAGATCCCCTTGTCCTACACGTTTGTTTTTCTTCTTCTCGAACTACCTGTTCCAACTCATCAGCTAATTAACAGCACCTCCTAGCAGTAGGTTCTTCAGGATAAAGTTTAGGAACATGGTGTGCTCTAACCCGCCTAAAAAGGTGGAGGACTTTGATCGAGGTCCAGGTCACAGGCTATAAGATGTCAGTCTGCAACCCAAACCTATAATAGTTTGGTGAAAATGAACAGCTAAGGAAAATAAAAATAAAAAGCCCCCCAAAGGCACTCCTCCCAGAGTGCCAACAGTCCTCCCCTCCAGTGGAGCTTGAAGAATGACTTGGGTAAGAATGTCCAGAACCTGAAACGTGGTATTAAGGCGTCGGGCGTCAGATACCTTTGACGTGACTTGGGCCTTGACTTCATAGACTTGTGACTTGACTTGGGCTTTGCAATCGGAGACTTGAGACTGAACTTGGAGGTCCGGAACTGAAGGCATGGCTTGGACAGAACCTTGGGACTTGGCTTTGGCTGAGTCCTGGATGTGAGCTTGGGCTGGTGCTTGGGCCGCAGGGACGTGAACTTTGACTGGAGCTTGGACTTGAAACTCTGACTTGGCTTGGACCCGAGC
This sequence comes from Ameiurus melas, assembly GCA_012411365.1. NCBI lineage: Eukaryota > Metazoa > Chordata > Actinopteri > Siluriformes > Ictaluridae > Ameiurus > Ameiurus melas. The sequence goes on from CM022774.1 coordinate 322,077, forward strand.
TGTGTCTAGGGCTTGGACTGGAGACATGACTGGGGCTTGAACTGGAGGCGTGACTGTGACTGGAACATGAACTTGGAACTTAGCTTTGAGTGGAACTCTGAGAATTGGGTCCGCAGATTTGGAAATGAATGGATTTTGCTTAACAGGATGCGCGGAGATTGCTCTGTCAGGACGGGTCCGGCAAGGGCTTGACTGTGGCTGTGACATGGGGTTTGGCTGTGACCTGGACCTGTAGTTTGGCCTGGACAGGGACTTGAGATATGTTTCAGACAGGGATGGGAGACTTAACCTGGACAGGGACCTGGACCGGGGACATGGCAGGTACCTGGACCGGGGACGTGGCAGGGACATGGAACTGGGACATGGCAGGGACATGGAACTGGGACGTGGCAGGGACATGGACCTGGGACGTGGCAGGGACATGGGTCTGAGACATGGCTAGCACTGGAGACTTAGCTTGGTTGGGAGACTTGGCTTTGACCTTCGGATGGTTTTGGGTCGCACAGGCTGGCAAAATATTGCTGACATTCCCTGACAAAGTAGTCCGGATAATGCTGGCTATCATACAGCGCAGGCAGGTATTCTGGAGTCTTCTGAGCGAAATGCATGGAGCCTATTGCGGGGATACTTGGCGTGGATTCCCGGGTTCTGCGTCCTCTCTGTTTTTTTTGCTGCATCCATGGTTGCGGCGGTTGAATCTGTCATGTGGCGTGACAGCAGACAAGTAGGCAGGATGCAAATGCAGTATGAACAGTGATGTTTATTTACAGTGTGGAGAACGCAAAACCAAAATGGGAACAAGAAACAAAACACTCTCAAAAACTAAGCTAGGCTAACTATGACTATGGCTATAGCTAATGCTAATGTTAAGGTTAAGGCTAAGGTGATATCATAAACAGGACATGAAATCAAGACGGTTGGAGTTCAAATCAGAGATACAGACATGTATTTCTTAGTCAGGTGTGTGAGCATCTTCTCATTATAAACCGTGAAATGCAAGGAGATGCAACACGGCTTCCGGCTTGACGCTGCTTCCGGCTTGACGCTGCTTCCGGCTTGACGCTGCCTTGACGCTGCTTCCGGCTTGACGCTGCTTCCGGCTTGACGCTGCTTCCGGCTTGACGCTGCTTCCGGCTTGACGCTATTATATTACTTTTCTTCTATTTCTATACTCTAAAAAAAATTATTTACTTGCATTTTACAAATATAAACACATTAGTTTAGATAAAACTAATCGTAATATTGCGGTGTCGCTAAATTCTGGTTTGTTTGTACAAACATCAAAGACTAGCTTGCGATTAGCTTTAGCCCGCTAGCATCGCGATTAGCAGTAACCGCTAGCATCATCTACCACTAGCCTATCTTACGTTTGTATTTCATATTTTGAATTTATCACTGTTCTGTTTAAAAAAACAAAAACAAATATGTCCACCGTCTCTCCTGTTCTGAGTGCAGATGACTCGCTCGAGCTTCACATGGTGTTGCTGGAACTGGAGGATGTGGAGAGGAAGATCCGCGGCCTACTTGACCAGCAGGCCCAGCTGCAGGAGCGACGAACTGCGCTGGAATCATCTTGTGCTTCTGTCCACACACCCAAGGTAAACACACAGTGTGCTATTTCCTCTCCCAGCCCCTCTATGCCGTGTGTTTCTCTGTGCAGGGATCGTGCAGCCAGGACTTTCTCAGCCGCGGTCTCCATCACACCAGCGCCAACACACCTCGGGCCTTGGGTGAACCAGCGGCGGAAGGCTGCACCCCGGGCGAAGGTCTCTCCACCACCGGTGTTCCAGATTCCAACCCGGAACCGCTTCGCCCCTCTCCGCCAGACCAGACCCAACGCCGTGATCGTCGGAGACTCCATCGTGCGGAACGTCCATGTAGCTTCATCCAAAGGTAAGGTGCACACACACTGTTTTTCTGGTGCTCGTGTTCTTGATGTCGCTGTGCAGGTATCCAGGATCCTGAAGAAGGACGAGCGCATTGGAGCGGTTGTGCTGCATGCCGGGATGAACGACACCAGGCTACGGCAGACGGAGGTTCTGAAGAGGGACTTCTCCAGCCTGATCAAGACGGTGCGAGGCAGATCACCAACAGCAAGGATCATCGTCTCTGGACCTCTTCCCATATTCAGACGTGAAGTAGACTTCTCGCTTTAAATGAATGGTTAGTCTCTTGGTGTAATGAGCAGAATCTAGTGTTTGTTAATAACTGGAATCTGTTTTGGGAGTGCCCTAGGTTGTTTCGTCCTGATGGCCTGCACCCCAGCAGCGTTGGAGCGGAACTGCTGTCCGAGAACATCTCCAAGGTGCTACACTCCAAGTGACTGTCTACCGTAGGTACATCTTCTGACAATAACAGTCGGTTTAATCAATGTTCATTTAATAGTCAATCACCAGTAATACATACTATAGAGACTGTGTTTGTTCCCGAGCTATACAAATAAATAGGAAATCTCGTAACCTTCGTAACCTAATTAACATAAAATTAAATCATATTGAATGCACAGCCAGCATTTTTGATCTGAAGCTAGGACTATTAAACGTTAGGTCTCTTGTGTCTAAGGCCTACTTAACTGAAACGTAGCGCAACTGATTATGAGTAATTTCAATTTTTATTTGTATACGCCTTTTTACAATAGTCATTGTCTCAAAGCAGCTTTACAGAAATAAAAAACAGGTATAAACAGTCAGAAACATCTAAAGAGAGACAAACAGGAACAGATTAACAGAGAGAAACAGGTAGAAAACAAATGGAATTTATCCCAACTGAGCAAGCCACTGAGTGGCGACGGTGGCAAGGAAAAACTCCCTAAGATGTTTTTGAGGAAGAAACCTTGAGAGGAACCCGACTCAGAAGGGAAACCCATCCTCATCTGGGTAACACAGATTGTGAATGTAACACAGATAATGTGAAAATGAGAAGTATGTATGGCCTTACGGAGCCGCCGTCGCAGTACAGCCGAAGATTTGGGCTCATCCAGAGGCAGAAGGGATCTGGATCTCCAATATCTCCATAAATTCGGCGCGGGGCTCGCAAAAGAGAGAGAGAGGAAAAGAATACGATTAGGACTGTGAGGTAGTGCGATATAATCTAGTCAGGGTAAGCTTGAGTAAACAAATATGTTTTAAGCCTAGATTTAAACACTGAGACTGTGTCTGAGTCCCGAACACTAATAGGAAGATTGTTCCATAACTGTGGGGCTCTATAAGCGAAGGCTCTTCCCCCTGCAGTAGACTTCACTATTCTAGGTAATATCAAATAGCCTGCATCTTTTGATCTGAGTAGGCGTGGCGGATCATATAAAACCAGAAGGTCGCTTAGATATTGTGGTGCGAGACCGTGTAGTGCTTTATAGGTTAATAAAAGTATTTTAAACTTAATGCGAAATATTACGGAGGCCAATGCAGTGTGGATAAGATCGGTGTGATATGGTCATATCTTCTAGTTCTAGTAAGGACTCTAGCAGCTGCATTCTGGACTAACTGGAGTTTATTTATATTCCTACTGGAACATCCAGACAGTAAGGCATTACAGTAATCTAATCTAGAGGTGACGAATGCATGAACCAGTATTTCTGCATCATGTAGTGACAATATGTTTCTTATCTTAGAAATATTTCTGAGATGAAAGAACGCTATCCTAGTAATATTATCTACATGAGCATCAAATGATAGACTGGAGTCAGTAATCACTCCGAGGTCTTTAACTGCTGTACATGATGAAACAGAAAGACCATCCAGAGTTACTGTGTAGTCAGGAAGATTACTTCTAGCTACCGTGGGCCTAATAAAAGTATTTCTGTTTTATCAGAATTAAGTAAAGAGGAAGTTAGTTAACATCCAACATCTAATGTCATTTACACAGTCCTCCACTTTACTAAGCTTCTGTCTGTCCTCTGGCTTCGCCGAAACATACAGCTGTGTATCATCAGCATAACAGTGGAAGCTAATTCCATGTTTACGAATAATTTGTCCTAGGGGTAACATATATAAGGTAAAAAGCAGCGGGCCTAAAACAGAACCCTGGGGAACTCCAAAAGTAACCTCAGTACGCATGGAGAAATCACCATTTATATCGCAATTGATAACGATCGGTCAGATAAGACCTGAGCCAGGAGAGGACTGTTCCCTTAATACCAACAACATTTTCTAATCTATCAAGGAGAATAGTGTGATCTATGGTATCGAAAGCTGCACTAAGGTCTAGTAACACAAGCAGCGAGACACAACCCTGATCAGAGGTCATCTAATGGGTTTGTTATATTACTGACCGGTTGTAATTTAATGGCCTGTATTTCATCTCTAATATTTTCAATTTTATAAATGAAAAATTTCATAAAATCCTCACTGCTATGAAATGATTGAGTTTTTCCTCTGAAGTGGTTTTATTCCGAGTTAGTTGTGCTACCGTGTTGAAGAGGAATCTGGAATTGTTTTGGTTGTCTCCTATTAAGGTGGAGAAGTAGATCTTTTAGCATCGACAAGAGATTTCCTATATTGCAGTAGGCTCTCCTTCCATGCTGTCTGAAATATAACCAGCTTGGTTTGCGACATTTACGTTCTAATTGTCTAGATTTCTGTTTTTAAGGATCGCGTTAGATCATTATACCAGGGTGCTAATTTTTTTGTCTATTATTTCCTTTTGAGTGGAGCCACTCTATCTAGTGTACAGCGGTGTTGACTCCAAACTTTCAGTTGCCTGGTCGAGATCTACTGGATCAGGCGCTGATCCAAAACTAACTGATGTCTCTGGTAGGTTATTTATGAAATGTGTTTAACGGAAACTTGGGTTAAACCAAATGAGTACATAGCATTAAATGAGGCCAGTCCTCCTGGATACAGTTATGTACATCAGCCTCGTTCAACTGGTAGAGGAGGAGGTGTTGGTCTTATCCATAGTGAAAATCTAGTCGTCACACAAAAATATAGTCATAAGTTTAATTCCTTTGAAATTCTTTATACCAGTGTAAATTACGTCCCCAAAAAATAAGTCAATTCCTCTAATTATTATTTACAGACCCCCAGGGCAATATACTGAATTTCTTAGTGAATTTGCAGACTTCGTATCAAACCTGGTTGTGTCTGTAAATAAAGCATTAATCGTCTGAGATTTTAATATTCATTTTGATAGCCTGGAGGACCCTCTGAGAACAGCGGTCGTGTCCAACTTAGATTCAGTAGGGATTAATCAGAACGTAATCGGGCTACTCATAGTGGTGGTCACACTCTTGACCTCATACTAACATACGGACTAAGTATAGAAAATATTGAAATTATTCCACAGTCTGAAGTTATCTCAGACCACCATCTTATCTCATTCAACTGTATGTGGATTATAATATCTCCACCTCGCCCGCTACCGGCGTAAAACGACACTTCACACAGCTGCTACTGCACCGAGCTTCATAAATAACCTACCAGAGACATCAATTAGATTTGGATCAACGCCTGATCCAGTAGAACTCGATCAGGCAACTGAAATTTTGGAGTCAACACTCCGTTGCACACTAGATAGAGTGGCTCCACTCAAAAGAAAAATAATTAGACAAAAAAAATTAGCACCCTGGTATAATGATCTAACGCGATCCTTAAAACAGAAATCTAGACAATTAGAACGTAAATGGCGCCAAACCAAGCTGGAGATATTTCAGACAGCATGAAAGGAGAGCCTACTGCAATATAGGAAATCTCTTGCTGATGCTAAAAAGATCTATTTCTCCACTTTAATAGCAGACAACCAAAACAATTCCAGATTCCTCTTCAACACGGTAGCAAAACTAACTAGGAATAAAACCACTTCAGAGGAAAACACTCAATCATTTCATAGCAGTGAGGATTTCATGAAATTTTTCATTTATAAAATTGAAAATATTAGAGATGAAATACAGGCCATTAAATTACAACCGGTCAGTAATATAACAAACCCATTAGATGACAATGTGGCAATACCGGATCAATGTTTAGAGTGTTTTGCTCCGCTTATAGAGACCGACCTAGCTACACTAATCTCATCAGCTAATTCATCAACCTGCATACTAGATCCCATACCTACATGTTTGTTTAAACAGATTTGTCCAGGAGTAGTTAAGTCACTTTTAAATATAGTAAATTCTTCCCTAACCATTCGCTATGTACCTAAATCTCTAAAATTAGCAGTTATTAAACCATTGATAAAAAAACCTGACCTTGACCCGTCTCAATTATCCAGTTATAGACCAATATCGAATCTCCCCTTCATCTCTAAGATTCTAGAAAAGGTAGTAGCAAAGCAGTTATGCTCATACTTAGAAAGGAACAACATTCATGAAATGTATCAGTCAGGATTTAGTCCTCATCACAGCACAGAGACAGCACTAGTTAATGTAGTAAATGACCTTCTTCTGACCTCTAATCAGGGTTGTGTCTCGGCTTGTGTTACTAGACCTTAGTGCAGCTTTTGATACCATAGATCACACTATTCTCCTTGATAGATTAGAAAATGTTGTTGGCATTAAGGGAACAGTCCTCTCCTGGCTCAGGTCTTATCTGACCAATCGTTATCAGTTCGTAGATATAAATGGTGATTTCTCCATGCGTACTGAGGTTACTTTTGGAGTTCCACAGGGTTCTGTTTTAGGCCCACTGCTTTTTACTTTATATATGTTACCCCTAGGACAAATTATTCGTAAACATGGAATTAGCTTCCACTGTTATGCTGATGATACACAGCTGTATGTGTCAGCAAAGCCAGAGGACAGACAGAAGCTTAGTAAAGTTGAGGATTGTGTAAATGACATTAGACGTTGGATGTTAACTAACTTCCTTTTACTTAATTCTGATAAAACAGAAATACTTTTATTAGGCCCACGTGTAGCTAGAAGTAATCTTCTTGACTACACAGTAACTCTGGATGGTCTTTCTGTTTCATCATGTACAGCAGTTAAAGACCTCGGAGTGATTATTGACTCCAGTCTATCATTTGATGCTCATGTAGATAATATTACTAGGATAGCGTTCTTTCATCTCAGAAATATCTCTAAGATAAGAAACATACTGTCACTGCATGATGCAGAAATACTGGTTCATGCATTCGTCACCTCTAGATTAGATTACTGTAATGCCTTACTGACTGGATGTTCCAGTAGGAATATAAATAAACTCCAGTTAGTCCAGAATGCAGCTGCTAGAGTCCTTACTAGAACTAGAAGATACGACCATATCACCCCGATCTTATCCACACTGCATTGGCTCCCTGTAAAATTTCGCATTAAGTTTAAAATACTTCTAATAACCTATAAAGCACTACACGGTCTTGCACCACAATATCTAAGTGACCTTCTGGTTTTATATGATCCGCCACGCCTACTCAGATCAAAAGATGCAGGCTATTTGATATTACCTAGAATAGTGAAGTCTACAGCAGGGGGAAGAGCCTTCGCTTATAGAGCCCCACAGTTATGGAACAGTCTTCCTATTAGTGTTCGGGAATCAGACACAGTCTCAGTGTTTAAATCTAGGCCTAAAACGTAGTTGTTTACTCAAGCTTACCCTGACTAAATTATATCGCACTACTTCACAATCCTAATCGTTTTTCTCCCTCTCTCTCTCTTTTTGCCGAGCCCCACACAAATTTATGGAGATATTGGAGATCCAGATCCCTCTCTGCCTCTGGATGAGCCCAAATCTTCTGCTGGGACTCCGGCTGCTCCTAAGGCCATACTTCTCATTTTTCACATTATCTGTGTTACCTTCACATTCTGTGTTACCCAGATGAGGATGGGTTTCCCTTCTGAGTCGGGTTCCTCTCAAGGTTTCTTCCTCAAAAAACATCTTAGGGAGTTTTTCCTTGCCACCGTCGCCACTCAGTGGCTTGCTCAGTTGGGATAAATTCCATTTGTTTTCTACCTGTTTGTCTCTGTTTATCTGTTCCTGTTTGTCTCTCTTTATCTGTTTCTGACTGTTTATACCTGTTTTTTATTTCTGTAAAGCTGCTTTGAGACAATGACTATTGTAAAAAGCGCTATGCAAATAAAATTTAATTGAATTGAATTGAAGGAGATCCGCAGTTTCTGAAATACTCAACCCAGCCCATCTGGTACCAGAGCCTCTGAAATAGCTTTGTACCCCTTCAATCTCCTTCTTCTTCATCATTTCTGGAATCTCTTTCAACTTTGTCAGTGTGTTACTGGGTAAGATCTTTTAACCAACTCCATGCTGCTGAAAAAGTTCTGTTTAAGTGTAGATGTGATTGAACAGTGTTCTAGGCAAATACATTTTCACCCAGGCCCAGTTGGTATTGGATAATATTTTTTGCTTCGATAAATAACACATTCATTTAAAAACTGTACTGTTTGTTTACTCAGGTTTACGTCTGTGTTTACGCCTTTTATCTCAGATTGTGTTTTAATTTCTGAAACTATTCACTATGAGATCTGCACAAACACAGAAGAAATCAGGAATATTTTTCACAGCACTGGATGTTGAGATTGTGTCTGAAGAGTCTTTATTGATAAGTGGTGCGCCACTTTTAAGGTCGCCACTTTTAAGATTGGTTTAAAGAGTTGATCCTGCTAGGAGAATTGAAGACTTACTGAAAAAACTGATGAAGATAAAGGGATTATTTTGATCTGTTTCACTGGTTAATGTTTTGTAAAGGATGCTGTTGCAGCTTCTTTAGAGTTTCTGTTTGTTTTGGGGTGGCTCTCCCTTCTATCTCCTCTGCAGCTTGAATCTCACACAGGTAAACAAGTCCCGAATGTTAGGCAGGTTCAAGGTCAAAAATGAGCAGGCGATGAGCAAACACTCAATAAAGCAAAGCAAAGACGTGAGTCAATAAACTCGAGCCTGTAAAACCCAGAAAAACAAGCAATATCAAAAGGCTTGGTGTAGTCAGGTGCACAAAGACAAAACTGAGTGTATATATCGCTGTGTGTGTGTGTGTGTGTGTGTGTGTGTGTGTGTGCGTGTGTGTGTAGAGCTGCATAGGTGAAAATTTAGAACAAATCTCACCAGTCAATTGGGGACCTCTCTGCAAATCCTCCCTAACCCTAACTTCCTTTCTTTAAGAAGTGAAACCAAGCACTTTTATTTCTTCACAACTAAAATAACATGAGTTTTCTTTTATCTAATCCAAACTGAAAAGTGGCAACTACTCATTTTTAACTATTAAATTTTTGTAAGCATCAAGAATATTTTTTCTAAATTTTTTCTCAATCTAAGAGTTAACAATGAACACAAAACGAATTTAATATTTGTTCTGTTTCTTCTTTTATATTTTAATTAATAAAATAATCCATCCATTCATGTTCTCTACCGCTTATCCTACATGGTCGTGGGGAACCTGGAGCCTATCCCAGGGAACATGGGGCACAAGGCGGGGTACACCCTGGACAGGGCGCCGGTCCAGCACAAGGCACAGTCACATACACACTCACACACCCATTCATACACTATGTACACTTTGGACCTACCAGTCAGCCTACTATGCATGTCTGTGGACTGGGGGAGGAAACCGGAGTACCAGGAGGAAACCCCCGCAGCACGAGGAGAACATGCAAACTCCACACACACATGGCAAGAGTGGGAATCGAACCCTCGACCCTGGAGGTGTGAGGCGAATGTGCTATCTTTAAATAAAAGCATGGCCTTTCTGGACTTTTTGAGAGATTGGGATCTAAATTAATTTCTCTCTGAAATACAGAGACTGACTTACATGAAATTTATGAAATTGAATGTTCACAGCACCAACTATTATTTCACTCTTGCATTATTTATTTTGTCATTTTTGTAAGTGTGTTATGTTTGTTAAATAATCAATTAGACCCAAACTGAAGAACGCTGCTCTGCCCAGGATTATACAAGCATTTTGCTCTATGACTTTAAACTCCAGAGTGTAAAGCTCGTCTTTGTTGCCATTCAAGGCATTGCTGACCCAATGGCGACATCATGTGTCCAGAACACATCACTAGTTTATGTCGTTATTTTCTCATGTCTAGTTTTACAGCCAGTGTCTGGTTGTTTACCTTCAGGGTTTCAGTCCATTGTTCATGTCCTGGTTGCACTTCTTGGTTTTTCACTCCATCCTTCTCATTGACTTGGTACACCTCAGTTTCTTTCATCTCTACTGGTCCAAGGAACATTTCCTCATGACTTCTCTAGCATGATTAATTCCATGTATTTTATGTTGGTTCTCTGTTTGTGTGCACCTCCTGCATTTCTTTGCATAACTTATTATCTTTGTTTGGCTGTAAATATTCTTTTTCCTTTTTCACTGACATGACAAATATCCCCTGCTCTCTGTAGGGTTGGTCGGGATCTCGTAACAGCCTGCCTCTGATCTGATCATGTGTAAAGCCACATACGATTCTGTCCCTTATCAGTGACTCAGTTAATTCTCTGAATTCACAAGCCTTGACTTTGTTCTTTCAATCCATCATGTAAGCATCAACAGGTTTTTCAGATTTTTTGTGGTTCATCGAATTATGCAAACAGCTCTTTTAATATTGGAAATAATCAACATCATCATCAAAGGTAAATGTGTTGAATACCTTGATGGCATTGTCTCCTGCTATATGCAGAAAAGTAGAAGAGAATTTTTCCAGATTTCTCTGAGATTATGCTCGGATGAGATCCATCTCATATCTTTGAATCCAACGCCTCCAGGTCTCGGCTAGATTTCCTTCTAAGCTCAGGTCTACTGGGGGTTTCAGCTGATCAATCTTTATTAGTTTCTTTACTTTCCAGCAACTTCTGACACTATGTAATATATATGGGCTATACGTATAGCGTGACTGTTTGTTGTATATATTCTTCATATGTTCAAATGATTACACACACACACACACAGCCTTGGGGGGAGCTGTGTTCTGTGAGATTTATTGTGTGAGTGAACCCTTCTTTACATGGGTGGAGCTGTTGTTGATTCAGTTCTATCTCCTTGTGAAAAGGTAAGGAGGGTTGTGGCTGTTCTCTAGTAAATCTATTTAATTTCTTACATTTATTTTGGCCATCCATGTTATTTCAAGAAATATATTGATGTTAAAGGTGTTAACTAACATATATGTTCAGTTATTTTCGATGGATGGTTTATTATTTCATGTGTTATAAATCACATGTGGTGGGATGTATTTATTGGTAACTAAGAGTTCTGTTTTCTTGTGGAAAGTTATTTTATGTGCATGAGCCTGAATAAAGGAAAGCTTCACTACTGTGGCAGCCATGATCTCGGTGTCCTCCTCATTCATCCACCACACAAACACAACGCAGAGACATTTCAGGGAGAGCACACCGACGAAGAGGGTTACATCTTTGGTGCCGTGACCCGGATCGTTGGTTTCTATGTCAACGGAAGTAAGCAATCTGACAAATTTAAAGTGACAGTGTTAAATATATTGTTGGACTGAACTGAGTTTTGCTTAAGAAGGATGAATTTTTTTCTCTGTCTCTGAACTTTTGATATTGTGCTATAAGAGTGTTAATTTGTGGATTTGAGTAACAAATTTGTGATTTTTTTTCTAAACAATATCCTTCTTTTGTGCATTCGGGTGTATTTGAATTTCTTGAAGTGGGTTTTTTTCTCTCTCTCTTCTTTCCCCATTTACCTTAATGTATGATTATTTGCTTTGTGATTACAAGAAACATAAGATATATACAACGCATTCACTTACAGCATTAGTTTGCACTTTACTACACTGTTGATATTTTTACATTTCACACATGAAACTACCCCTCATCGACCTCGTCCCCAAGTATCACTAAGACAGCCTTTCCAGGCCACCCCATGGTTGCCAGTGATGCAAGACACAATCCAACAGTATGAAGTAAGCATGCCCGTCGATGTGAGTATTGAAACTGTATCCCAGCCAAATGATAACCCCCAACAGTCTGTCAGGCCAAAGACTAGGCAGCTAGCGCCACATACAGAGAATGTGCCCCCCTCGGCAGTGAGCTGTCGCCAGTTGAGCACTTGCCCTGGCGTTTGTGTACAACAGCAGCCCTCAGCTCATGCCCAAACACCAGATAACCCAGTCTATGGACTTCCAACCACCATGCACATGTCTTCAGTTAGCACACACCCATCTAATGTCCCGACTGTTTCGTCCCAAACTGACATCCATGCCAATGTCACTAACATTCAGGCTTCACCAAACGTGGCCAACAGAACGCCAACTGACATCTCCCCCTCTCCAAATGACCCATACCTGCCCCCAGCGTTGACTGTGCCGCCTAAAACTTACATTTCTACTTATCCAGTTATGGTGCAGGCACCCAATATATACACTTCTTCACTTGGCCTGCACTCCCATGCTGCAATGGCTATTTCACCCCAAATCAACTTGCCTGGTCATCCAACAGCCACTCAGGTTCCACCATCGTTATGTTATGGTGTGCCAAATGACATGTACTCAAAACCACCTGACACACTCCAACCGACCTCCTGTCTTGTCTGGAACCAACATTTTGCAGAAAAAGACTCTGTTCAAACACCCCGAAATTTTAACGATAGACAGCATACCTTACATTCGAACTGTGCCTTACACACCTCCTGTTTCTGCTCCTATGACAGTGCCAGTGCCTCATGGTTCATGTACGTATGTGCAACAACCCATTTCAGTGCAAAGATTGCAGACTGCACTTCCGCATGTGGCTCAACAGCAAGACGCATACATTCATGCCTCTGCAATGACTACGCCACAGCCCAGCTTTACATAGACACATCAAGTTAGAAATGTGCAAGTGTTCAGCGGTGGTCCTGATTGCAGGATACTTAGTGAAGATTGGATAAGAGATATGCAGTACCTCCTTGATGCTGGAGGAATGCCCGCAAGCCTGTCCTTTGCTACTCTAGTGCGACATTTGAGTGGTAAAGCCAGGAGGCTAGTTCTGAATCTCCCTCCTAATGAGCAGACTGCTGGCAGAGCTTTTGAAGAACTACGAGCTGAGTATAGTGATATGCAGACATCCCTGGACCCATTAGCTGATTTCTATGAGAGATACCAGTGCCCTGGCGAATCAGCGTGTTCATACGCCATTGCTTTGGAGGCCCCTTTACGTTCGGTGGAAGATGCACAGTATGGAGGTCAGCCTTTTCCGGACCGGGACGGCAAACTGACTCGTCAGCTCATGAGGGGATTGAGTGACGGAGAGGTTTTTCACAGGAGAGCGCCGATGAAGTCTAGACTTCTAAGTTTTTGTGAACTTCAAGCAGAACTTCGTAATCTTGCTCGGGAGACAAGGAAGTTTCAGACACAGCCAAAGGCCAGAAAGACGTACGCCCAGGCACAGTTTACGGCTATGAGTGGTGACCAGAGTGGCAAAAAGCCGAGAACAGAGAAAGGAAATAGGCAGAACACAGACCTTACTGCACTTGCAGCCATGGTGTAGAAACTGGTGAGCAGTCAAGAGGAGCAGATCAACAGGTTGACGCAGCTGGAAGCTAGAGTTGGAGCATCACCACGGACTGTGCTTCCTCCCACCCAGAGACCCCAAGAGAGTAGTGACGCTGCAGTAAGAGGTGTAGTGTGCTATCGTTGTGGAAAACCAGGGCACATTGCACATCTGTGTCGGACTGTGATGACTGATGCTGCAGCCCGAGATGAAAATGGAACAGTGTACAGGCAAGGGAAGTCCGATTCTAATGCCGACGCACTCTCAAAGACGTCTGGTCAGGAGGTCACAAAAACTCTTCGGTCCTGCCCACAGTGCATTTCCTCCACACAGCAAGACCAGTCCTGCAGAGATGAGTCAGGAAAGAAGGAAGACATTAGTGAGCAATCAGAGGGAACTGTGTGCAAGGGGAGAGGGTTTCTGGACAGGGTTGACGAGCTAGCCAATCTGTTTGATGGAGCGGGTACTGATGCGCTGCCTGCAATGACAAAGCTGGAGATCAGATGATGTCAAAAGGAGGACCCTGTCATTGGGCCAGTCCTACATTACAAGACACTAAACAGAAAGCCAAGACGTGGAGAGAGATTGGAAAACGGCAAAGATGCATGGCTTCTCTTAAAAGAGTGGAGGAGGCTGGTGGTCAAAGATGGAATTCTTTATAGGCAAATTAAGGATGTTCAGGAACGGTCCATTGCTCAGCTGGTCTTGCCAGAAAAAATGCGACTTTTGACTATAACAAGTCTTCATGACAACTCCGGTCATTTGGGATTTGAACGTACCTTAAATCTGTTTCGGGAGCGATTCTTTTGGCCGAGAATGCAGTGTGAAATAAAGTCCTGGTGTGAGCAGAGTGAAAGATCCTCGCTGAACTTCTGGAGTGAGTTTGCTGCACTGAAAGTAAAGAGGCCGAATAATTTTGCACGCACCACTTTTCAGTTTTTTATTTGCTAAAAAAGTTTAAAATATCCAATAGATTTTGTTCCACTTCACAATTGTGTCCCACTTGTTGGTGATTCTTCACAAACAATTAAAATTTTATATCTTTATGTTTGAAGCCTGAAATGTGGCAAAAGGTTGAAAAGTTCAAGGGGGCCGAATACTTCCGCAAGGCGCTTTACACTGTGTCTCATTCACCCATTCACACACACACTCACAATGGTAGCAGAGCTGCCATGCAAGGCGCTAGCTTGCCATCGGGAGCAACTTGGGGTTCAGTGTCTTGCCCAAGGACACTTCGGCATGCGGAGTCATCCAGGCCGGGAATCGAACCGCCAACCCTACGATTAGTGGACAACCCGCTCTACCACCTGCGCCACAGCCACCACGATAACAAGAGAACTAACCCTAAGTAACCACAAACCAGGAGAAAACTGTTACAATGCCGCGAGATCAGCCTAGGGACATGGCGGAGAAGGACTACACTTCCCAGTCTCGCCCGTGCCCGAGTTCTAATTGAGAACACCTGAAAACACCTTAGGTTATACAGTATAAGGACGTCCCAAGCTGCAACCCGATATGCACAGTATTTGTTCAGTAACCCCGGTCCTAGATTACACTCTTGACTTACGACACGCCTTGTCTACGCCCCAGTTTCCTGGCTTACCTGTTTGTCTCGGTAACAAGTCTCTTGTGATTATCTTGTCTCTGCTTACCTGTGTTTGTCTCCGACTACGCACCGTTAGAAAAACAGAGGAAAGAAAAATGGCATTGACTCCTACTAACCACTGTTTAGTGTGCTGTTTACAAAAGGGTGTGTTGGTGTGTGTTATTTACAAGGTATGTACAGTATACCAAAGAAACTATCAAATCCAACAGGGCAAGGCACAACCCAGCTCAACAACAGGCAGAGGCTCATACACAGACAATGTAGACACACACATTACAAACTACACACGGGACAAAACGAAAGCAATGATCTGCGTGTGGATGGAGGATAAAAAGACTTAAATACAAATCTGGAAATTCCAAAACAATGAATAAATAATAATTTAATTTAACTTCATTTGTATAGCACTTTTAACAGTGGACATTATCTCAAAGCAGCTTTACAGAAATCTATAAACACAGGATACAGATTTTAAATGTGAAAGTGAGCAAAAAAAATTCCCTAAGAAGATATGAGGAAGAAACCTTATAAAAATAAACCAATAGGATTCAAACATGAAACATCTGCACTGACGAATAAAACCCAATGATTTTATGATATTTTCACGATACTCTATAGAACAGAGATCGACTCCAGTCCCGAAGAACCACTGGGCTGCACAGCTTTGTGTTTGAAGTCCACTACACTCACCATTTTTCACTACAGTCCAATACACTCACAACTGTAAAGTACAGTCTACTCTACTCACCCTTGTCCACAACAGTCCACTACACTCACCATTCTCCACTACAGTCTACTACACTCACCAATGTCCACTATAGTCCACTACACTCACCATTGTCCATTACAATCTTCTACACACACCCTTGTCCACTACAGTCCACTACACTCACCACTGTCCACAACAGTCCACTACACTCACCATTGTCCACTACAGTCCACTATACTCAGCATTGTCCACTACAGTCCACTATGCTCACCCTTGCCTACTACAGTCCACTACACTCACCCTTATCCACTACACTCACCATTGTCCACTACAGTCTTCTACACACACCCTTGTCCACTACAGTCCACTACACTCACCATTGTCCCCTACAGTCCACTACATCCCATGATAACCACTACACTATGCAGCAATGGCTCAGTGGTAAGGGCTCTGGATTATTGATCAGAAGGTAGGGGTTCAAGCCCCAGCATCTCCAAGCTGCCACTGTTTGGCCCTGGAAAAAAGTCTGCAGTGAGAATATTTCACCACAAATTTGTGTACGAGATTCACTGTAAAGTCCTCATATTTATACTCTCACAACCCTCTCACAATCCCCAATCATGAATTTTTAATGAAGTATTTTTCCTGTTGGAGAAAACACACACACCCTCACACCTGACACATACACACACACACACACACACACATACACACACACACACACACTCATCAAATATCAAACTGCATTAAGATTTGTTGTTAAAGCAAAACTTGTGAATTATTTGATTTTCCTTTATTTTCTCTTATAGTTAAAATCTGTTTTATTCTCTTTACACTGATTCTCATTAT
Organism: Ameiurus melas; assembly: GCA_012411365.1. NCBI lineage: Eukaryota > Metazoa > Chordata > Actinopteri > Siluriformes > Ictaluridae > Ameiurus > Ameiurus melas. Next base: position 338,605 of record CM022774.1, read on the forward strand.
GTGTGTGTATTCTGTACCAGGGTGTTCTGACCTGTCACAACATAAGATAAAAGGATAAACTGTACTGTATGTAAGGAGATAGATAAGTGGTACATGTTGTCATGTCAAGACCTTTTTAGTGTATAATGAGTCCAAACTCTCTGAATATGTTATCACATAAATGAGCTAAAACCTTATATATTAGATATATACACACATTTACTATAGACTTCCTGTCATCTCAGACCAGTCTGCTCATTCTCCTCTGAAATAATCAAACCAGTCCATCTGGCACCAACAATCATGTCACAGTTAAAGTCTCACTGTTACCTCATTCTGATGTTTGATGGGAACATTAACTGAAACTCTTGACTTGTATCTGCATGTTTTTTATTTATTCAACTGCACGAATGTGCAAGTGTTCACAATAAAGTGGGCGGTGGGTGTAAATGAAAATATTTTACATTGTAGGAACTTGTAGTGTGTTTTAATCTCAAACCTTATTATTGTTAGTCTTTTGAATCACGGTGTAATTGATGTTTTTACTTTTCGGGAGGAACTCCTCACCAGAGCCAAATCACAGCACATGAATGAATGGTTTAAAGGCTTTGACATGTATACCACTGATTCAAATGTTCCACCTTTGGAAGCTTTTGTATCTAACCAGACGGGATTTGTAAATGCATGGATGAAACATACATGGTGTAGAATAACTCCATGGCATGTTAAAGGAATATTCAGAACCTTTGTTGGAGTTTATAGGTATTATACGAGTTACAGTGATGGGAATACTCCTGAGACAAGAGGAGACACTGTGTAATGGGTATAACTGTCTCTGAATTGTATTATTGTTATTGCAGGTTTTTGGGGAGCCCTGATTGAAGACATCAATAACTTACAGATGTTGGCCTTCACCTGTCAGCCTGGACAGATGTCTATTCTAGTCCTACCTACTGTACACCACAGCAGACGTCTCTCTGCCTTGTCTGGATGGCTGACTAGCACCAAGTTCTCTCCTGAATTAAATGTATGGAAACATAAGAAAGGAACCAAACCAACTGAATATTACAAGAACAAAGAACTTGCCTTACTTCAGAAATGAGTGTTAATGGTAAAGGAAAACGATTTATACACTATATTTCTCTGTGCTCTATTTTCGAAGGTAACATTTCTTTATGAAGGGCCTTCTGTGTGAGGTAAAGTTCAAATTTGACATACAGATGATTAATTAAAATGTTAATGTGTGCACAGTTGCTTTATGTTTATCATTTGGTTTCATTAGATATACTGACTTCAAGTAAAGTACTCCTGGATTAAAGGGTAAATACAAAAGAAGTAAATATAATGTTAATTTTGATCAATAAAAGTCCAGTATGAATTAATTTCAGTTAAAAACATTTATTGAATGTAGCACATTGGTTTTGTTAAATAATATATCTACTCAGTTATATAGGTGGAGTTTAGCAGTTAAACTGATCGGTATTAGTGAGACGTGATAGTACTGATTAGAGATGCACCCAAGGAGAACAGTAAATAAACACATATAATTCACTGTTAAGTTCATTTCTTCTTCAACCTCCTGAATTTGTAAGGTTGAAAAATAACATGTTGAAACACTCCCTGAAGAATAATGAAGATGGAGCAACCAATACACACACCATGCCATGGTTAAGTTGCAGAGATTACACTCTTTCCTCATGCTGATGTTTGATTTGATATAAACATTAACTGAAGCTCTTGACCTGTATCTGCACGATTATTTTTGCATTGCGCTGCTGAATGGCTGATTGGATAACTGCGTGGATGAGCAGGTGTTCCTAATAAAGTGGACAGTGTATATGTAAAGAGTGTATATGTGATTCAGAGCAAAGAAGGTTGATATGTGGCATGTCAGCTGCAAAGCTAAATGGCCTACTGATTAACAGGGCTAGGACATTAACTCGTGAGCAAGACCTAAGATTTGTTTGATTTGAAAAAAAGAACATTTCATTAATGCATTTTACACTTTTTTTTCAATTAATCTGTACACATGTAGGTTTCATTCAGTTCATTTTTATTTATATAATATATAGAAAATTGCATAATTGTGTATAACCTTATAACCAGAAGCCAAAAATGAACATTTTTCCTCCTGTTTTGTAGGTGCCCAAGTTAAATTCAAGGTATTTGTGGTAACAGACTGCCCCCTAGTGGTGAATGGCTCAAATGAAATTAGACACTTAAGCCTAATGTTCTGTTCTGGTTAAAATAACACATTTATAATTTACCTTCATTTATTTCCTCCACTCAATTTCTCTAACAAACATTTCATGTTTAAGATCATATTTAAATTACCACAATGATGTTCTGGGTTATTTTCTCTCTGGAGTAGTAAAGTTTAATAAAACTAAACGTAGTAAAACTCTCACCTGTACACACACACACACACACACACACACACACACACACGGCCAATATTGGATATTTAAACATTTTTAAAATATTTTTGTTTCTATAAATTCTAAAGCGATGGTGTGAACCAATGGGACAGAACGCTGCTAAATATTAGAGAGGGTTTAAAACTGCAGAAACAAACCATATGGTCAGAACTTGTACACACACACCATCATGTATGGATTGGTGTTGATGTCCCGGCTTGTAATCTTCAACACCCAGGTTGTTAAAATGCCTAGATGTCAAAGTCCATGTGGCTGTACCACCTCTAAATATTCTCTAAACAACTCTGTCTCCAAAAGTGAAACTCTTTCTGAAACCCCAACACCAGTTTTAATGAGCAGCTGGAACACATGAAGATTAAAAAGAAATTGAGGTTTATAATTCCACACAACAACTGCTGACTAAAGGTGACTGATCTCTCTAATAAACACTTCTGAACAAGAAAAATGTGTTGATGGACCGTGTGTGTTTAAGAAACAAAGAAATGGTTCTCATGTCATACTGCTGCGGTAAAGTTGGTTTTATATTATTTTGGAAAGTAGAGCAAGAAATACTAAAGAAAGCCATACTGACAAGTTCATTAAATGGTCTATATAAGGAAATAGAAATCTCAATGAATTCACACGTGTAAAATTTAACAAACTTTTTTCTTGGTGTGTAATCAACAAAAAGTCCACAAACTGCAGTAAAAACTGCTACACGGAAATAATCACATTTTCATCAATTATGTGTCTCCTAACCAGTTCACAGATTCCCAAAACTGATCCTGGAGATCCCCTTGTCCTACACGTTTGTTTTTCTTCTTCTCGAACTACCTGTTCCAACTCATCAGCTAATTAACAGCACCTCCTAGCAGTAGGTTCTTCAGGATAAAGTTTAGGAACATGTGTGCTCTAACGCTCTAAAAGGTGGAGGACTTTGATCGAGGTCCAGGTCACAGGCTATAAGATGTCAGTCTACAACACAAACTTATAATGGTTTGGTGAAAATAAACAGTTAAGGAAAATAAAAAAAGTGATTTAAATGATGTTTCATACACTGAAAACTCTAATAAGACTCGACAGCCAATAGATTTTTTTTTCAAGTGCTGATGTTATAGAAAATTAATCAACACCTTCTGACCAATCCAGAATCAAGAACCAAGGGTACTGTGGTATTAATGTCTCTAATCTACATTCAGTAAACACACGTAAAACAGTAAATGATGCAGCATGTTGCAGCACATGTATAGCATGTTTGTACATTTCATTTAAAAAGTGTTTGAGAACTTGTTTGATAATGTACACTGTTATTGCATCATGTATTTTGTTCTTTCCTTCAGGTTTAATAATTGTGGCCTAAATGAGAAAAGTTGTGCAGCTTTAGCCTCAGTGCTCAGCTCTGAATCCTCCAATCTGAGAGAACTGGATCTGTCTGAGAATAAACTCAGAGACTCAGGAGTGAAGCGTCTCTCTGCTCCACTGTAAACTGGAGACACTGAGGTAAGATCATCTCTCTGAGAGTCACATGACCTGCACCTCAGTAAGACACATTCTCTAATAGTCTCAATGCACACTGATTAATCTGTATTAAAAATAAGACAGAAATACATAGTGTGAGTTTGTTTTTTTTACCCGAAAAGTAAAAATTTAGAACACGTTGGATGAGAGAACCAAAAATCCAGGTTATTGTTAAAAAAAACCCATGAGGTCCAATCAGTGAGACGTCCCAAAGTGATCTGAATCTAAGCACAGACTCAATGCCCTATTTATACAGACTTATCTTTAGGTTATGTCCAATTATCTAATTCTTTTGGAATCCCAATATGCTGTAATAATTTTTTTGTATTATTTCTCCTTAAACTCTACTTTTCTCATTTTTAAATACCATTAGAATCAAATATTCTCGCTTTGGAATCCCCTTAAAACCCATTTTCAGCCATTGGATATCACCTTATCTTCATGTTTTTCTTTCGGGTATTGAAAATGTTTTCCCACACTGGCACTCTCACTTCCGGTAACCGAGCTGTGTGCATCTCATCGCCCCGTTGTCCGGAACAATATGGATATTTTACCACTTCTTCATTATGGGTGAGATATATTTTTATTATTGCCTATTGTTACACATATTTCTTCTCTAATCCTAAGTTTGTTTATTCACAATACTTAAATATTCTGTGAGTATAAGTGTGTGTGTGTGTGTGTGTGTGTGTGTGTGTGTGTGTGTGTGTTAAACATCTTATGAGTGTGTTTTCAACTTTATTCTTTTCCCATGTCATGTATTGATACCTGTTTTGAACATTCTTTGCATGTGCTTGTATATATGTGGATATATTTTAAGTGTTACCACTGCTGTTTTATCTCATTTTTGTCATTTTTTTCTGATCTCTGTCCAGCTGACCAACTTCCTTCTCTCTCTCTCTCGGCTGCTCAATCTCACAGGCCTGGGTGAATATATACGTCATCAGCTGGCACATTTGGCAGTGGCTGTTACAGTTCTGCTGGACTGTCACTGCTCTTCATCTGTACACCTAAGGTTTCCTTATCCTCCCGCTTATCGTATCACTCCATCGGTGTCCTATGCTCATGCTTCTACTCACACAGAGGCTCAGCTATTGCCTTTCACCCACAGATTATTCTCCTACAAGTCCTGTTCTCTCCCCAGGGTATGAGGTGTATGATAGTGATTCTCAATAAACTACAGACTCTGTTACCCTTGTGTTTTCCTGTGTTTGTTTTTTAGTTATTGCTCTCATATAATTCAGAATTCTGTATTTTAAATTCTGTATTTCATAGTGATGAAAGACTGCTAGTGATGAAAAGACTGCAGTGACTCTGCTGAACTGATCTGTGTGTCCTGAGCTGAGAGAGTGAAGAGTGTGTCATTGTCTCTCTGCAGGTTGTGTGATTGTGGTGTCTCAGATGAAGGCTGTGCTGCTCTGACTTCAGCTCTGAGATCAAACTCCTCACACCTGAGAGAACTGGATCTGTCTAGGAATGAACTCAGAGACTCAGGAGTGAAGTGTCTCTCTGCTGTACTGGAGAATCCTCACTGTAAGACCATCTCTCTGAGAGTCACATGACCTTCTCCTCAGTAAGACATATTTAGCATTTGCTGCATAATTTTGGTCTGTACATGACACAAAACAAACATCTTTTTGTGAGAAACATTGTGTTTTGTGAGAGAGACAGAGAGAGGATTGGACTTAAGATGTTAAATGACACAGAACATAGCACTTTTTGTATCAGACCACCCAATTTGTAGGCGAGTAAACACTGGAACATGTGACTGACAGGTGTTTCTTGTTACCCAGGTGTGTCCTGTTAGATTGATAGTTTAAACAATAAGTAGCTCTGAACATCTACTCATGGTTTTAACCTACAGTTTCACCTGTGAAGACTGCATTTGTTGTTAAAAATGATAAGCCAAAATGAAGATCAGAGAGCTGTCTATGGGAGAAAAGTGAGGCATTTTGAAGCTGAGAAAAGAGTGAAAATTAATCAGAGGCATCTCACAAACATTGGGCATAGACAATACAGCAATTTGGAATGTCCTGAAAAAGAAAGAAACCACTGATGTACTGAGCAACAGACATCAAATAGGTCGGCCAAGGAAAACAACATCATCTGATGACAAACATTGTGAGAGCTGTGAAGAAAAAGCCCAAAACAACAGTCAGTGACATCACCAACAACCTCCACAGGGCAGGGTGAAGGTCTCACAATCCACCATTTGAAGAAGACTTGAAGAGCAGAAATATAGAGGCCCTACCAAAAAGTGCAAACCACTCATCAGCAGTAAGAAATGGAAACCTAGATTGGAATTCACATGTGTATGTAACCAAGTATTAAGTGTTATTTATTTCAATTTACTTGGTTACATACACATGTAACTAACTGCAAAACCACTCATCAGCAGTAAGAAATGGAAACCTAGATTGGAATTCACATGTGTATGTAACCAAGTATTAAGTGTTATTTATTTCAATTTACTTATCTGTTCCTATACTTTTGTTCACCTAAATTTGGGTGGTCTGATACAAAAGATTTCATGTTTTATGTTCTTCAACACATCAAACAAATGAACTGGCCTTGCTGTTCCAATACTTCCAGAGGGGACTGTATTTGTATATTTACATATTTATAAATATAACCCCTTCCTGGCACAGGAAGTGTAATATTAGATAAGGTTACTACTATAAAAGGTTTTCATTAACAGGATCCTGAGTATTTAGCAGTTGATGGTGAATTGGCTAACCTCTATTTACCAGATGATGTTATAGTATAACAGGCAGAAATGTATGTAAATGATTTAATCAAGAATAATAGCGCGGTGCCTCCACTGAAGAATCACCCCACTCACACACGATGAGCGATATGGTTATTCCCCAGAAACAAATATCAAATATAACTATGACAAATATATATATATATATATACCTTATTAAATCAAAAAGAAAAGTTCAGTAAAGCCAGGTAGTATGTATAACAAAAATAAAAACATTTATTATGCTAAACAAAAAAAACTTCAAACTGTATACATGTATTAGAAACTAAATTTAGACCAGTAACTCAAACACTCCTTTCTAATTATTCAACACCAGGAACAGTACAGTTTGGATTTAACCACTTAAACCCCTTTTTTATTAACTGTTCAGAACCTTCACCAAGCGCTTGGGTTTTCTGTTGGGGCCCGTGAGTTGGTGCACATACAAACAAAACCCTCCTTGGTTCCTTTAGTGAAGGCTACTAAAACCTCTCCGTTACTCATGCCTCTGGAACAGAAGAATTAGCTGACTTGGACACGAGCTGAGAGAATGAATCCGCTGCACGCGAAGTTCCAGAAGGTTAATTCAGCGACGCAGGTTTGGCGGTGGAGTCCCTCCTCAAACATATGCAGCTACCATGCTACCTAGCACAGTTCTCCACAGTCCTCGTCCCTTCAGTTTCACAGCGAAACTGCGACTGCCGGTTACAGCTGTCCGTCTTTCACGAAGACATTAGCTTATCGTCCACGAGTTACAGTTTGTACTTTCTTTGTTTTTCACTAGCTTGGGAAAAACAAACAAATGCAGATAAGCTAGCTGCACTTCACCTAAACTTACAGTTCACCAATTTACCGATCTGCTAGTTGCTCTCGACTTTTTGCTGAATAAAATGATATTTGTACCACTACTGTAATAGAAGTTTAGTCTACAAACATCACCTCTGCGTTAAAACTCTGGTTCTCTCTTTCCCGCTCTCACTCCCCAGCAAAGGTGACCTCCGATTGGCTAGGAGTTTAATTAAACAGGCAACCCATTGGCTTGAACTATTCCAATGGAAACAAACCCATGCTGGCTACACTAATTAGAACTAGTTAACTAATTACTATGTACCATGAATGGGCCTTCACAATGTGATAACAGGTATTATAATAGGAGAAAATAGTGATCTCTTAGTCACACATTTCTTGCATTGAGCAAAAGAGTTACACCACCATGCATGATTGTAGTGTTCAAGAAAGTGCATTATGGGTGAGTGAACTGCATGAACACTATTATGCTTTACCCCTACAGGCTCTGCACTAGGCTCACCTAGCCTTGAATACGTCAAACGTTCTGCAGGTTTTCTTGGTCTCTCTGATCTCCTTATTTCTGGTTCTGGATTTTCTGCGTCTGCCATGTCTGTAGTGCAAACAGTCTCAACAGAACATTCCTTTTCTGCCTCCCTACTCTACATCTCTGCCTCCCTAGGTACATCTTCAGAAGGTGGTAAACTCACTACAACTTCTGGCACATCTAGAGCTGAGTAAGGAGTGTTGGACTCTGTAAGCCTTGCATCATCTCTTGACTTAACACAGCTTTCCTCTGACTGGTTGGCTATCAGGTCTTCAAGGTAATGGCCATAAACCGACTCAGAGTCTGAAGAGTACTGCTCACCCAGGGGGATATCAACTGGGGGATCATTTTTTTCAACATTGGGAATCTGCTTCCTCTCCTTCACCGTTCTGCGCCTGAGAGCTCTTGGAGAAGGAGTAGGTTTGAGGTCAACCTCAGGGCTTAATCTTACTTTCTTGTCCTAAGGGCAAAAGATGATTGCGGTGCATGACTTTGACGGGTCCTGAACTACTAACATGTGTAAGACGATAGACGGGAAGATCAGACATTTGACTCTCAACCACATAAAGGGTTGCACTCCAGCGATCTGCAAGCTTTTGTTTTCCTTTCAGGCCAAGGTTTCGAATAAGGACTCTATCTCCAGGATTCAAACAATGATAACGCACCTTCTGGTCATATCTCTCTTTGTTACCTTGGTTCAACTTGGCAGAAGCAGCCTGGGCCAACTGATAAGATGCTTGTAGTTCTTTTTTCATGTTAGCCACATATTTCAGGTATAAAGTTGCCGAAGTTCCATCAGCTGACACACCGAAACAAACGTCCATGGGAAGTCGGGCTTCTCTACCAAACATTAAAAGGTAGGGTGAAAACCCGGTGGCTTCATTGGGTGTACAATTGTATGCGTGCACAAGATGAGCAATGTGCTGACTCCATCTGGACTTTTGACTAGGCTTAAGAGTTCCTAACATGTTCAAAAGAGTTCTATTGAACCTTTCAGGTTGAGGGTCACCTTGTGGATGGTATGGTGATGTTCTTGATTTCTTTACACCCAGCATGGTCAACATCTCTTTCACCAACTGACTCTCAAAATCTCTGCCCTGGTCAGAATGGATGCGATTGGGAAGGCCGTAGTGAATAAAGTACTTCTCCCACAATGTCCGGGCAACTGTTATGGCTCTTTGATCTCTAGTTGGGAAAGCTTGAGCATAACGTCTAAAATGGTCAGTTATTACCAACACATTACTCACATTACGGGAATCCGGTTTGATGGTAAGGAAATCTATGCACACAAGGTCCATGGGCCCCGAGCTTGTAATATTTGACAGAAGCGCTGCTTTCTGTGGCAGGGTTTTCCGCTTTATGCAGCGTTCACACGTCTTGCAATACGCCTCCACGTCTACAGTCATGGACGAAATTATTGGCACCTGAAGGCCCAAATTTAGCCTATTACCCAAAGACAATTAAAATTAGAAGCAAATACTCACATCCGTAAACCCAATTGAGATAGAAAAAGAGACGATTAGCCGTGAGTGAGGATTCCCAGAAGTGATCTGATAACTGGAGCTTAAGCTCCCGTATTTATAGCTTATGTACAGAGAAAATAACCAATAGGGTTTAAAAGAGCTCATCTACATTTACCATGAGGATTAAAAAAGCCTCCCAAACAGTTACCATTAGAACAGAAAACACGCCTCTTGTGATAACCATTAGAGTAGAAAACAATCCTCTTGTGATAACCATTAGATTAGAAACATGAAAGAGAGAGATAACCATTAGGCTTAAAAAACCGGGAGAGAGATAAAAAAGAAAACAATTTGGAGCAATGACCTTGATCTCACTGCACAAGTACCAGGAAATTCACTCATTCCTACAAACGACCTCTTCACGGACGGTCGCCTCGGACAGTTCTCTCCAAAACATTCAAGGCCCATGTCTACAGCATGCCTGTAGGCATGCCTCATGAATCTTTATCCTCTGCATTATGAGTAAGTTTCTTTTACCTTTTTCATATCTGTTTTATATTTCTATTTTATATATGGTTATACTACTTGCACATGGTTTACTGTACTCCCTACTTCATAATATTATTAAATTATCCTAATAATATCTTAATACTATTTATTCTTGTAAAGTTCTAATGTTGTGTATGTGTGCGTTCGTGCCTTCGGGAGGGGCTGTTAGAGAGAGAGGGAGAGACAGAGAGTGTGTGTGTGTGCTATGTCTGCACGCCTGACCCTGAATGTGCAAGAGTGTGTATGTGTGTGTTATCTATATGTGTGCGCCTCCCTAACTCTCCTTCTCTGTGACTATTAAACCATAGTGTGTCAATCCCAAAATGTGAATCCTGTTCATCAATATCCACCTAATAACTCCTCTATGTGTCTAGGTGCCCATTTATTGGAAGGGCCGGATTTGGACTCGAGCAAATCGTGCTTCTCACTGCTGATTTTCAATAAAATTACCTCTACCAAAAAACCTCTACCATTTTTCCAGAAAATGCACCATTTCTCCCAGAAAAGTGTTGCAATGACAAATGTTTTGGTATACACATGTTTATTACCTTTAAGTGCATTGGAACAGCACAAAAAAGCAGAAGAGAAAAGGCAAATTTGACATCATTTTACACAAAATTCCCAAAATGGACTGGACAAAATAATTGGCACCCTATTAAAACTGTGGGTAAATAATTTAATTTCAAGCATGTGATGTTCATTTAAACTCACCTGTGGCAAGTAACAGGTGCTGGCAATATAGAAATCAAAACTGAAGCCAGTTAGAGAGTATAAAAGTTGGCTCAACCTTTGTGTTGTGTGCCTGTGTGTGCCACACCAAGCATGGAGAAGAGAAAGAAGAGCCGAGAATTGTCTGAGGACTTAAGAAGCAAAACTGTGGAAAAATATCAACAATCTCAAGGTTACAAGTCAATCTCCAGAGATCTTAAAGTTCATTTGTCCACTGTGCGCAATATAATCAAGAAGTTTATAACCCATGGAACTGTGGCAAATCTCCCTGGACGTGGACAGAAGAGAAAAATTGATGAAAGAATGCAATGCAGGATAGTTCGAATGGTGGATAAACAACCTCAGTCAACTTCCACGCAAATTCAGGCTGTCCTGCAGACTCAGGGTGCATCAGTGTCAGCTCGAACCATACGTCGTCATCTGAATGAGAAGAAGCGCTATGGCAGGAGACCGAGGAGAACCCCACTTCTGACACAGAGGCATAAAAAAGGCAGACTGCAGTTTGCAAAAATGTACCTGAGTACGCCTCAATCCTTCTGGGAGAACGTTTTGTGGACAGATGAGACTAAGGTAGAGCTTTTTGGCATTCTACTGTTTACAGAAAATGGAAAGAGGCCTACAAAGAAAAGAACACAGTACCTACAGTCAAACATGGTGGAGGTTCAAGGATGTTTTGGGGTTGTTTTGCTGCCTCTGGCACTGGGTGCATTGACTGTGTGCAAGGAATCATGAAATCTGGAGACCATCAAAAGATTTTGGCCCATAATGTATGGCCTAGTGTCAGAAAGCTGGGTCTGCGTCACAGGTCATGGGTGTTTCAGCAGGACAATGACCCGAAACATACCTCAAAAAGCACCCAGAAATGGTTGGAGACAAAGCGCTGGAGAATTCTGAAGTGGCCATCAATGAGTCCGGATCTAAATCCCATAGAACACCTATGGAGAGATCTCAAAATTGCTGTTGCGAGAAGGCACCCTTCAAATCTGAGAGACCTGGAGCAGTTTTCAAAAGAAGAGTGGTCCAAAATTCCAGTTGAGAGGTGTAGGAAGCTTGTTGATGGTTATAGGAAGCGATTGGTTTCAGTTATTTTCTCCAAATGGTGTGTAACCAAATATTAAGTTGAGGGTGCCAACAATTTTGTCCGACCTAATTTTTGAGTTTTGTGTAAAATGATGTCAAATTTGCCTTTTTTCTTCTGCTTTTTTGTGCTGTTCCAATGCACTTAAAGGTAATAAACATGTGTATACCAAAACATTTGTCATTGCAACACTTTTCTGGGAGAAATGGTGCATTTTCTGGAAAAGTTCCAGGGGTGCCAATAATTTCATCCATGACTGTAACTTCATGCGTGGCCAGAAAAATCTGTCAGAGATAAGGGCATATGTCTTGTCAAACCTAGATGTCCATTATTATCATGCAAAGACTTCAGAACGATGCTATGGTACTGTTTGGGGAGCACAAGCTGTCGCCATGATCACTGGTCCGACTGTCTGACTGTTCGGTAAAGTAGACCTTGTTCAATGGATGGTTTCTCCAACTCTCGTTTCAGAAGCGTATCATCTGGGTGACTTTTCAGCATTTGACTTGCTGGGTTGTTTTGGCTGACAGCTAGCCATGCCTCTCCGATACAGGGGTCATTTTTCTGAGCAGTTTGAAGCTCAACTGAGCTGAAACTGGGCATATGATCAGTGATTACTGTAGTAGCTTGAGAGAATGCTTTGGGAACTGCTGAAACAGATGCTCCTATGTGGTTAATGACACATGACAAGGCACGTCCACTTCGTGTATGCCATGAAGCATTCTGCCAGAGAGCTCGTACTCTTGTAACTGGAATCTCCTGCCAGTCATCATCAGGTGTTGTGCCGTCATGAGAGCGATGAGACCATGAGTCTGCGTCAACATTCTGCCGACCTGGTCTATACTTCAGACTAAAGTTGTAGGTGGATAGGGCCAATAGCCAGCGATTACCAGTAGCATCCAGTTTGGCTGATGTCAGGATGTACGCCAGTGGGATGTTGTCAGTTCTGACTTGTACAGTAGCCCCATAAAAGGTAGTCATGAAGTTTATCCACAATTGCACGTTTGAGAGCAAAAAACTCCAGTTTGTGCACGGGATAGTTTTTCTCATGGTCAGGGCATAATAAAGCCAAAGTGTTTATTGTCTGTGCTATTCCACTGACAGCAGATGAGAACTCAAGTTTTATGGACAGGTAACCATTGTATGGGTACTGCTCAGTGCTTAAACCCCATAGTTCCAGTTCATTGAGTGGGTGGATAGGTATGTGTTTGAGGTAGGCGTCATAGAAACTGCGGTACAAAATAGTTACCGTTGAGCCACTGTCTGTCACGTATCCGGAAACTCGGGACTCCATGTCCCATCAGCCACTGCACTACACCACCTGACCACATGCACCTGACTCACGTTTTTGTTAATGAGCACCAATGTGTATATATACAGTGGTGTGAAAAAGTGTTTGCCCCCTTCCTCATTTCCTGTTCCTTTGCATGTTTGTCACACTTAAGTGTTTCGGAACATCAAACCAATTTAAACAATAGTCAAGGACAACACAAGTAAACACAAAATGCAATTTGTAAATGATGGTGTTTATTATTAAAGGTGAAAAAAATCCAAACCATCATGGCACTGTGTGAAAAAGTGATTGCCCCCCTTGTTAAAACATACTATAACTGTGGTTGTCCACACCTGAGTTCAATTTCTCTAGCCACACCCAGGCCTGATTATTGCCACACCTGTTCACAATCAAGGCATCACTTAAATAGGAGCTGCTTGACACAGTAAGGTCCACCAGAAGATCCTTAAAAGCTACACATCATGCCGAGACCCAAAGAAATTCAGGAACAATTGAGAAAGAAAGTAATTGAGATCTATCAGTCTGGAAAGGGTTATAAAGCCATTTCCAAAGCTTTGGGAATCCAGCGAACCACAGTGAGAGCCATTATCCACAAATGGCGAAGACATGGAACAGTGGTGAACCTTCCCAGGAGTGGCCGGCCGCCCAAAATTACCCCAAAAGCGCAGCAACGACTCATCCAAGAGGTCACAAAAGACCCCACAACAACGTTCAAAGAACTGCAGGCCTCACTTGCCTCAGTTAAGGTCAGCGTTCATGCCTCCACCATCAGGAAAAGACTGGGCAAAAATGGCCTGCATGGCAGAGTTCCAAGGAGAAAACCACTGCTGAGCAAAAAGAACATCAAAGCTCGTCTCAATTTCTCCACAACACATCTTGATGATCCCCAAGACTTTTGGGACAACATTCTGTGGACCGATGAGACAAAATTGGAACTCTTTGGAAGGTGTGTGTCCAAGTATATCTGGCATAGAAGGAACACTGCATTTCATAAAAAGAACATTATACCAACAGTAAAATATGGTGGTGGTACTGTGATGGTCTGGGGCTGTTTTGCTGCTTTAGGACCTGGAAGACTTTCCGTGATAAAAGGAACTATGAATTCTGCTGTCTACCAAGACATCCTGAAGGAGAATGTTCGACCATCTGTTCGTGTACTCAAGCTGAAACAAACTTGGGTTCTGCAGCAGGACAATGATCCTAAACACACCAGCAAGTCCACCACCGAATGGCTGAAGAAAAACAAAATGAAGACTTTGGAGTGGCCTAGCCAAAGTCCTGACCTGAATCCTATTGAGATGTTGTGCTATGACCTTAAAAAGACCGTTCATGCTCGAAAACCCTCTAATGTAACTGAATTAGGACAATTCTGCAAAGATGAGTGGGCCAAAATTCCTCCAGGACGCTGTAAAAGCCTCATTGCACGTTATCGCAAAACGCTTGGTTGCAGTTGTTGCTGCTAAGGGTGGCCCAACCAGTTATTAGGTTTAGGGGGCAATCACTTTTTCACAACAGGGCCATGATGGTTTGGATTTTTTTCACCTTTAATAATAAACACCTTCATTTACAAATTGCATTTTGTGTTTACTTGTGTTGTCCTTGACTATTGTTTAAATTGGTTTGATGTTCCGAAACACTTAAGTGTGACAAACATGCAAAGGAACAGGAAATGAGGAAGGGGCAAACACTTTTTCACACCACTGTAGTCTTTGTCTGCATCTCGGCGGGGGTCTTTTCGTTGTTATAGACTCACGTCACTTCTGTCTCCGTGTTTTGTTTTTTGCCACAGTATTATGCCCAGTTGTCCTAGTGTCTTTGTTTCATTGTTCGTGTGTTTTAAAATAAATGTTTAAAAAATCTGCGATTGCTTTGGCCTCAACTCGCCAAACGTGACAGAACGAAGACACCGTGACTACGAAGCAGTAGATTTTTTATTTTTTATTTTTTTTCGGATACAGCAGTTTGCTCCGCCCTCCCTCCCCGATGGGTCTCATGGATTCCCCTCTATTCGCCGACCTCAGGGATTCCCCACTGTTCAGCTACCTCAGAGTCCGCAGCCGGTGAGTCCTGTGAAGGAAGTCTCTCTGCCGCCCCGCTATGTGTGCGAGGACGCTCCAGCTCCGTCGCGGACTCATGAATTCACCTCTGTTGGCCCGACCTCAAGGATTCCCCGCTGTTCAGCTACCTCAGAGTGGGCGCGTGAGTCCTGTGGAGGTGTCTCTGCCGCCCCGCTATGTGTGTGAGGACGCTCCAGCTCCGTGCGGACTCATGAATTCACCTCTGTTCCCGGACCTCAGGGATTCCCCGCTGTTCAGCTACCTTAAGGTGCCTCAGCCTTCCTGTTCAGCTGAGGTCGGCTCAGCCGTCCTGTTCAGCTGAGGTCGTCGCACAGCCTTCCTGTTCAGCTGTGGACGCCGCGCTCAGCATCCCTGCCCAGCTGTGGACGTCGCTCGGCCTTCCCGCTCGGCTGTGGGCGTCGCTCGGCCTTCCTGCTCGGCTGTGGACGTCGCTCGGCCTTCCTGCTCGGCTGTGGACGTCGCTCGGCCTTCTGCCGGCTGAGGTCGACGCTCGGCCTTCCTGCTCGGCTGCGGTCGTCTCTCTGCCATCCTGCTTCACTGAGGATGTCACTTTGCCTCCACGTTCCGCTGAAGACGTCGCTCCTTTCCCTCGCCTGCGCTCAGTGGGTCGCTCCCCTTCCTGCTCCACGGAGGTCTCCATTCCCCCCTCATGCTCCGCGAGAGCGTCGTTCCTCCCTTGGGCCTCACGGAGAACCCGCTCCTCTCCCTGGCCTCGCGGAGAACCTCACTCCCCCGTGAGCCTCGCGGAGAACCTCACTCCCCCCGTGAGCCTCGCAGGCAACCTCGCTCCCCGTGAGCCTCGCGGAGAACCTCGCTCCCCGTGAGCCTCGCGGAGAACCTCGCTCCCCGTGTGCCTCGCGGAGACCCTCGCCCCCCGTGCGCCTCGTCAGGTACTTTGCTCCTCCCTTGAACCTCACGCGGAGGCATGCTCCGCTCTCCTGTCCCGTGGGGGACGTCGCCCCCTCTTTCATGCTTTGCCAAGGACTTCCCCGCTTCCTTGTGCCATGGTGGAAGCTGCTCGGCCTCCTGGTTCTGCTGGGGACTTTTGGCCCGGAGGGCCGGGACCCCCGGAGAGGGGCCCTTTGATTTTGGGCGCTCCAGGAGATAGCGTCCCTTGGAGGGGGGTTCTGTCACGTATCCGGAAACTCGGGACTCCATGTCCCATCAGCCACTGCACTACACCACCTGACCACATGCATCTGACTCACGTTTTTGTTAATGAGCACCAATGTCTATACATAGTCTTTGTCTGCACTCTTGCGGGGTCTTTCGTTGTTATAGACTCACGTCACTTCTGTCTCCGTGTTTTGTTTCTTGCCACAGTGTTATGCCCAGTTGTCCTAGTGTTTTTGGTTTCGTTGTTCGTTTGTTTAAAATAAATGTTTAAAAAATCTGCGATTGCTTCGGCCTCAACTCGCCAAACGTGACACTGTCAAGGATAGCTTTAGCATAGATGCCTTCTATCTGGACAGGTGCGATGGAGCGGGGTCCAACTAATCCCTCAGGTAACAGTTTTGTGCCTGCCATCACAGGGTGTGACTTTCGGGTGGAACGTATTTCAAGCGGAGCCATGCACCGTTCCTTCACCTGGCTCCTTGAAAGTTTTCCCTGGTGCCGGTTTACTTTGATCAGTTTCTGAGAAACTTTTCTTAGATCCTCAGGCTCTTTACACTCTCTTCTCGTATGTCCATCCTGCCCACAATTGTAGCAGAAAACACCTGGCTGTAATGGTCTGAATGGTTTCACGGTAGATGGTGCATCATATGCAGAGGTATCAAGTGTTCGCTGTGTGGAGGTGGTCTTTGCTGTTCATTTCTCAGGTTTCGGGGTAACTGGAGTGACGCTCAACAGTTTGGCCACTTGAGAAGACAACTCCTTCACTTCATTTCTTAGGCTGCTAAGCTCAGTCGAAACTGAAGTTGGTGGTACAGTAATGGGGGCAGCAGTAACAGTTGTTTTCACTCCCTCCCTTTTGCTAATCCAATTTTCTTCCTCTCGCACTTCTCGCATCAGCTGGGAGAAGGTAGGGGGGTTTTCCAGAGTGTGACTCATCCGTATACACAATCATGTCATGAGTAAGTGCACCTTTGACTAGCTGTTCCATCTGAACTCGGTTCATGTCTGCAGCTTTAACTCCTCCTTTAAGAAGGGCACGATGGAGAAGTTTGTCAAGGCGATACAGGAAATCAAACAGTTTTTCTCCAACATTCTGAAATGTGCTTTTGAACTTGACCAAGATGTCATCTCCGTTCTCTGTAGTGCTATATGCTGTGTCAAGAGCAGATAAGTAATCAGCCGCTGCGGCAGTAGGAGTGCTAATTTTCAAGAAGCGAACAATGTCAGCAGCTGGTCCTTTTAAAATCTCCACTAAACGCTGTCTCTTAGCAGCATCAGTACATTGCCACTCACTCATCATTTGTGTGGCCTGCTCCATCCAGGCTTCATATTCTTCCTCACCTTAAGGTACAGGTTTCACTCCTGAGAATAGTCTAAGTTTTCTGTAGCTAGGTCCATCAGTAGACACTTGGTTGCATTTGTCCACTAATTTGCCAATAGCAGTCACAAAATCCAAATTCACATGTGTTTTGGGAGCTCGACTTTCTTCTACAATGGCCTGAAAATCCTCCATAGATTTGCCTTCCTTTTCAAGTAGTGACATCAGCTTGGTGCGGAAAGAATCGTCCTCGGGAGCAACATTCTGGGTATAAAGGCGTTCCACAAATCCACACACACACACACACAAACACCACAAACACAAACACACACACACACACACAAACACCACACCCACAAACACACACCACACACACACACACAACAAACACACACACACACACACCCACAAACACACACCACACATACACACACACACACACACACACACACACACACCCACAAACACACACACACACACACACACACACACACACACAACACACACACACACACACACACACACACACACACACACACACACACCCACAAATAAGTTGTAAATATAATGTTAATTTTGATAATTAAAATTCCAGTATGAATTAAATTCAGTTAAAAACATTTATTGAACGTAGCACGTTGGTTTTGATAAATAATATATCTACTCAGTTTTATGTGTCATGGCACTAAATTAAGTTATTCAGATCTACTTTAACTTTTTACTTACATTTACTCAATTCATAAGATATATTTCAATGATTTCACAGCTTTAAAATTTACTTATTATTGTTAAGTGTATTAACATTATTAATTAAAATGTTAATGTGTGTACAGTTGCTTCATGTTTATCATTTGGTTTCATTAGATATACTGACCTCAAGTAAAGTACTCCTGGAGTAAAGGGTAAATACAAAAGAATTAAATATAACGTTAATTTTGAATTGTTAATTAAATGTACTTAAGTGTATAAATGTTTCACCAAAACAAATGGAGTTCATCTTAGTTTAAGTTTGAGAGTGTAATAACTGTTACACTGTAATGTCTACAATGACTGTTATTGCTATTTAACTGTTATTACAGTGTAATAGTTATTACAGTGTAACAGTTATTACAGTGTAACAATTATTACAGTGTAACAATCATTAACTCTGATACTAATTACTGTATATTCTTTGCAAATGATATTATATATAATAAAAACTAAATTGTATTGTAAAATGATCAGTAATTTATTTGTTTAGGCAGGGCGTTACTTTGTTTTCAAAAGTGGTGGAGATCAGGCAGGTCCGGAGATCAGACAGGGTCAGGATCACTGTCATCTCCATGTAATCAGGTGTGGCTCGACAAAAGGAGAGAGGGAGAGGGAGGTAAAGAGAGGGAGAGATTATTAGGTATGCTTACTATCTTGTAATGGATAAGACTGTGTACTTTGCATAAAATAAAGTCTTTTCATGGTAAGCTTGAGTAAACAAATATGTTTTCAGCTTGGACTTAAACACTGAGGCTGTGTCTGAATCCCAAACACTAATTGGAAGACTGTTCCATAAGCTGTTCCAGAGCATAAGGATGCTTCACAATAAAAGACAATAACAGTACAATAGAACAGCCTAAGCATATGTGTCATATGGACGGTGGACATTTGCCCAGTCCAGAACAAAAAGCAATGCAGTTGCATCATTATAATAAATCTTACAACATGAAGCAGATACAC
Organism: Ameiurus melas; assembly: GCA_012411365.1. Classification (NCBI taxonomy): domain Eukaryota; kingdom Metazoa; phylum Chordata; class Actinopteri; order Siluriformes; family Ictaluridae; genus Ameiurus; species Ameiurus melas. The sequence goes on from CM022774.1 coordinate 357,933, forward strand.
AATATGACTGGTAATATTGGGTGAACAAATGGGTTTTGAGCTGAATTTGAATTAAATGATAGAGGTAGTTGTCTGAATTGCCAGGGGGAGTGAGTTCCATAGTTTAGGTGCCACAACAGAAAAAGATCTACTCATTGACAAAAGGTGAAATCTGGGAACAAGGAGAAGTTCACAGACAGAAGATCTGAGTGAGCGAGTGGGAATATAGGGAGAGAGTAACTCAAATGTAGGAAGGAGCAAGACCATGGAGTGACTTATATGTAACCAATAGAATTTTATATATAATATGGGACAGGTAGGCAGTGAAGGTTATATAGACTGGGAGTGAATGTGCAGATCATTTAGTGTAAGTTAGTACTCTCACAGCAGAATTCTTAATATATTGTAAGTGGGAAATAGAGTGTGGTGGTAGTCCAGAGAAAAGGGCATTACTATAGTCAATGTGAGATGTAATAAAAGCATGGAGTTGAGAGGCCAGTAAAAATTATTTCAGTTTTACTGAGTTTTTTATTTTCCCAGTTTTACCTGGGAAAGTTGGAATTTAACCAGCTCTTCAATTCATTAACACATGAGGATAATGAGGCAGTCTGGTGAACAGAGTCTGGCCTGCAAGATGTATATATTTGAATATCGTCAGCGTAGTGAGGATAGTTAAAGCCGTGTTGACGGATAATTTGTCCAAGAGGCATAAGGTAAATAATAAATAAAAATGGACCGTGAACTGAACCCTGAGGAACACCCTCTCTGAGTGGGACAGTGGGGGGTTTATGATTGTGCATCGAGATAATGCAGCTCCTGAGATACCGATCTAAGAAGGCGAGAGAGTAACAGTGGCAGACTGTGAAAAAAGCTGAGCTTAGGTCAAGTAATAACAGAATGGAAAGATTGCACGAGTCACCAGAGAGTTAAAAATCATTAACAACTTTTACTAGAGCAGTTTCAGTGCTGAGATGTAGGCGGAAACAAGACTGAAATATGTCAAACCGATGACTGGGACACAACTCTAGGCTTTCACTGCCCTCTACTGACCGTGCACAAATCTCAACGTCAACTCCTTTTCCATCAGTCTTTTATTTATTCTACATGAATGTTTGTGCTGTTACACACACACACACACACACACACACACACACATATATATATATAACATTTTATTAGTGTGAAATCTCTTGTAGGTACCTCCCAAAAATGTAGTTGAATAAATGGTGTGCTTGCTGCATTTTTGGGTGGATTCAATTGAGACTACATTTCCCATGGTCCTTTGTTTCAGGATGAGTTGCAGTTTGTTTCCATTGGAGTAGTTCAAGCCAATGGGTTGCCTGTTTAATTAAACTCCTAGCCAATCAGAGGTCACCTTTGTGAGGAGAGGAGAGGTATCGAACGGAGAGGGAGTGACACGCGGGACGAGAGCGGGAAAAAGAGAACCGGAGTTTTAACGCAGAGGTGATGGTTGTAGACTAAACCTCTATAACAGTAGTGCCACAAATATCATTTTATTCAGCAAAAAGTCGAGAGCAACTAGCAGATCGGTAAATTGGTGAACTGTAAGTTTAGGTGAAGTGCAGCTAGCTTATCTGCGTTTGTTTGTTTTGCACTAGCTTGGGAAAAACAAAGTTAAGTACAAACTGTAACTCGTGTACGTTAAGCTAATGTCTTCGTGAGAGACGGACAGCTGTAACCGCCAGCCGCAGTTTTCACAGCAAACTGAAGGACGAGGACTGTGGAGAACTGTGCTGAACTAGGTAGCATGGTAGCTACGCCTGTTTGAGGAGGGACTCCACCGCCGAACCTGCGTCGCTGAACTGACCTGCTGGAACCTCGCGTGCAGCAGATACATTCTCTCTGCTCGTGTCCAAGTCAGCTAATTCTTCTGTTCCAGAGGCATGAGTAACGGAGAGGTTTTAGTAGCCGTTCACTAAAGGAACCAAGGAGGGTTTTGTTTGTATGTGCACCCACTCACGGGCCCCAACAGAAAACCCAAGCGCTTGGTGAAGGTTCTGAACATTTAATAAAAAAGGGGTTTAAGTGGTTAAATCCAAACTGTACTGTTCCTGGTGTTGAATAATTAGAAAGGAGTGTTTGAGTTACTGGTCTAAATTTAGTTTCTAATACATGTATACAGTTTGAAGTTTTTTTGTTTAGCATAATAAATGTTTTTATTTTTGTTATACATATTACCTGGCTTTACTGAACTTTTCTTTTTGATTTAATAAGGTTTATATATATTTGTCATAGTTATACTTGATATTTGTTTCTGGGGAATAACCATATCGCTCATAGTGTGTGAGTGGGGTAATTCTTCAGTGGAGGCACCGCGCTATTCTGGATTAAATCAGTTATATACATTTCTGCCTGTGATAATATTATCGACTGGTAAATAGAGGTTAGCCAATTCACCATCAACTGCTAAGTACTCAGGACCCTGTTAATTGAAACCATTTACAGTACTAACCTTATCTAATATTGCACTTCCAGCGCCAGGAAGGGGTTACACACAGAAACACTCACACTCTTACACACACACACACACACACACACACACACACACACACACACACACACACACACTCACACTCTTACACTCTTACACACACTCACTCTTAAACACCCACACACACACACTCACACTCTTACACCCCCACACACACACACACTCACATCTTATACACTCACACATACACACGTTCTTACACACACACACACACACACTACACACACGTATATATATATATATATATATTAGTAGCGGGATCAGCCCAGGGGCGAAGGCGTAAGCACAAACACACGGGCGGCAGGTGGTAGTGAGAGAATGTGAGGGAAAACCCAGGATTTATTGTCCTTCAATCTGTGGTGGTGCGTGTGTGTGTGTGGTTGGGTGCGTGTGTGCGTGTGGGGGGAAGGAGGGAAACCCGGAAGGGGCGGTGGCTGGCGTAGCGGCGTCCTCCGGGCGTGTCGGGATTCCCGGAAGAGCTGGGAAGGAGCGGTTCCCTGTGCCACTTTTGGGGCTTCACCACTGTCCTCGTCTGTCGTCGTCGCCTCGTCCAAGGCAGAGCCCTCTGTGAGCGGAGAGATCGAGGGAGAGGGAGCGCAGAGAGAGAGAGCGCGAACGGTTAGGTACGCCCGTGTTGCGCGGATTCAGTGGTAAATACTTCGCCAGATTAGCTGCCTACGTGGCGAGTTGATCTCCCCTCTTCATGGGCGGAAGGGTGTCCTTTTATCCCCTCCTTCTGGAGCTGGATTGGTGAACCTCTTGCTCCGGTTCGGCCCAATCCCCGCCAGCGAGGCGGGGGTTGGCTCCACCCTGCAGTGATGACCCTTCCGGTTAGCGTTGGGACCGGCGGAAGGCTGCCCGCCCGCGCCGGGGCGGTAGTCGGGGAAGGAGCGAACCTCCTAGTTTGCGCGGCCGGGTGTTGGTCCGCCGCGACTATATATATATATATATATATATATATATATATATATATATATATATATGAGCCCATGATCACTCTGGATGAACTGCAGAGAACTACAGCTGAGGTGGGAGAGTCTGTCCATAGGACAACAATCAGTCGTACACTGCACAAATCTGGCCTTTATGGAAGAAAGCCATTTCTCAATGATATCCATAAAAAGTCTTGTCTAAAGTTTGCCACAAGCCACCTGGGAGACACACCAAACATGTGGAAGAAGGTGCTCTGGTCAGATGAAACCAAAATCGAACTTTTTGCCCACAATGCAAAACGATATGTTTGGTGTAAAAGCAACAGAGCTCATCACCCTCAACACACCATCCCCACTGTCAAACATGGTGGTGGCAGCATCATGGTTTGGGCCTGCTTTTCTTCAGCAGGACAGGGAAGATGGTTAAAATTGAGGGGAAGATGGATGCAGCCAAATACAGGACCATTCTGGATGAAAACCTGTTGGAGTCTGCAAAAGACCTGAAACTGGGACGGAGATTTATCTTCCAACAAGACAATGATCCCAAACATACAGAAAATCTACAAAGGAATGGTTCACAAATAAACGTATCCAGGTGTTAGAATGGCCAAGTCAAAGTCCAGACCTGAATCCAATCGAGAATCTGTGGAAAGAGCTGAAAACTGCTGTTCACAAACGCTCTCCATCCAACCTCACTGAGCTCGAGCTGTTTTGCAAGGAAGAATGGGCAAGAATTTCAGTCTCTCGATGTGCAAAACTGATAGAGACATACCCCAAGCGACTTGCAGCTGTAATCGCAGCAAAAGGTGACTCTACAAAGTATTAACGCAAGGGGGCCGAATAATTTTGCACGCCCCACTTTTCATTTTTTTATTAGTTAAAAAAGGTTCAAAAATCCAATAGATTTTGTTTCACTTCACAATTGTGATTTCGTTCCACTTCACAATTGTGTGTCCCACTTGTTGGTGATTCTTCACAAAAAATAAAAATTTTATATCTTTATGTTTGAAGCCTGAAATGTGGCAAAAGGTTGAAAAGTTCAAGGGGGCCGAATACTTTCGCAAGGCACTGTAATGCTTACATAATGCATACATAATGCTTCATCTACAGACACAACCAGGTTTGAGATAAAGTCGGCAAATTCTCTAAGAAATTCAGTATATGGCCCTGGGGGTCTGTAAATAATAATTAGACTTATTGTTTCTGGCTACATAGTTTACATTGGTATAAAGAATTTCAAAAGAATTAAATTTATGATAAGGTTTTTGTGTGACCACGAGATTTTGACTATGGATGAGACCAACACTACAGTCCACTTCACTCACCAATGTCCACTACAGTCCACTACATCTCATGATAACCACTACACTATGCAGCGATGGCTCAGTGGTAAGGGCTCTGGATTATTGATCAGAAGGTAGGGGGTTCAAGCCCCATCTCCAAGCTGCCACTGTTTGGCCCTGGAGAAAAGTCCTTAACCCTCTTTGCTCCAGGGACCCTGAGCCTGTGCTTTGACCCCAACTTCTGGGACATGTGAAAAAAAGAATTTCACTATGTTGTAATGTATATATGACAAAAAAGGCAGAGCAACACTAGGGAAGAAACCCAGCATCTGGTGATGTCCATCTGGTTCTATCACAACAAACTCCAGAAGTGGAGTCAAAATCCCAAGATGAGGATAAAATGAGTCTTCTCTGAAATCTTAAATGATTATTTATTTTTAATCCCTCAGCATGGATTCATGGGGTCTGGACTTTAAAAAAAACTCATAATAATAATCATCATTATCATCATCATCATCATTATCATCATGTTTCAGCAATGGCTCAGTGGTTAAAGGCTCTGTGTTACTGATCAGATGGTCAGGAGTTCAAGCCCCAGCACTGCTAAGCTACCACTGCTGAGCCCTTGAGCAAGACCATTAACACTCAACTGCTCAGGTGTATAAATGAGATAAATGTAGGTTGCTCTGGATAAGGGCATCTGCCAAATGCTGTAAAGTTCATCATCATCATCATCATCAACCACATATTGTGAAAACAAAGTGTGAACATGAAACACTCAAACCAACATTTGTACTGAACATTTGAAGAAGTTTATTATTGTCTTTAAGTTGTCTCTTTACCACAAACATGAAGCAAAGACAGAGAACATTCCATTACACACAGATCATTATTCAGGGATTTTATGGGTAATGATGCTGGGAAGTGGAAGCACTGAAGTTTTCTGAAGCTCTGGTTTAGCATCAAGATAGACTACATGGACAACACTCAGAAAAAGACACCAGTCATGACAAGACTCATTTCCCACAAACACCTGAAAGAGGGGGAGGGAGATGGAGAGAGAGAGAGAGGGAGAGAGAAACACAATGATTGGTCAGAAGGTGTTGATTAATTTTCTATAGCAGCGGCTCTGACAGTAGTGAAGCTGCACATCACAGGTTAATGTTACAGTTTTTCTCGATTGCTTAAACACTATAACCAGGCTTTTGAACTAAAATTTAAAAAGCATAACGGCAGTAAAATTTCACATTGATTATAAACTACTATTATTAACCTATAAAGCACTGAACGGTCTCGCTTCTCAGTGCCTGAGGGAACTTTTGGTCTTTTATGATCCACCACGCCCACTTCCAAAAAAACACTCACTCACACACTCACACACACACACACACACACACACACACACACACACACACACACACACACACACACACACACACACACACACACCCTTTACACTCATACTCACAAACACACACACACACACACACCCTTACACTCACTCACACACACACACACACACACACACACACACACCCTTACACTCACAACACACACAACACACATCCTCACACCCTTACACTCACAAACAACACATGCACACATACACCCCCTTACATTCCTCACACAAAAAACACACACACACATACACCCACACACACACACACACACACACACTCACACACACATACACGGGCGGCTGTGGCGCAGGTGGTAGAGTGGGTTGTGCACTAATCGTAGGGTTGGCGGTTTGATTCCCGGTCCGGGTGACTCCATATGCCGAAGTGTACCCCAAGTTGCTCCCGATGGCAAGTTAGCACCTTGCATGACAGCTACCATTGGTGTGTGAGTGTGTGTGTGTGAATGGGTGAATGAGACACAGTGTAAAGTGCTTTGGATAAAAGCACCATTTACATACATACACCCTTGCACTCACAAACACATATTCACTCACACACACAAAGACTTCAGATGAGCCACTTTTGTAGCTCACCTAGTGACTGAGTTCAAGTGACTAAAGCAACCGCCCTCTGAGCGAGAACAGATTGAAGTAATCTGCCGGCATGTCTCTGATCAGTATAGACTAGCCCTTCATTCTACCATACCTACTACTTTAACAGAGCTACTTCTGACCACCCATGGACTACATGCTGCATTAGGGCCTGTTTCTTCTAGTAGAGCCCCCATTTCCCCGACATCTCCTCGCCAGGACCTGTACTGCTACAAATGTTTGACTCCGGGGGTTCCCACACGCAATTGTGGGAACTGTAGGAAGAATAGGCAGAGTGGTAGTGCTGAACCTGCCCGAGGGGTTGCTGTAGTTTCTAAGATAGGCCAGGAGACCCCAGATACTTCTGAGGTCACTAGAGGTATGACTGGTGTTTGGCATCGTAGGTTTCAAAGGGCTCATAAGGGTAAGCAGAGAATGGAGTCAGGGACCAGTGCACAACAGACAGAGAGTTCACACAAAGTTAATTTGATGCAAAACAGCCCAAAGAAGTCAAAGAATACTCCACTGATGGCAATGGTGGTCGTCAATCAGGTTTCACTGAGGGCAACCCTGGATACAGGTGTAGCCATTTCGGTGGTCCACCAATTCACCATATTAAATGTGGAATAGAGGGAGATGCTGTCCTTCCTTGGAATTTTTTCCCGCTGGAGTTGGCGGACTCAAAACAATGCACCCCTTATGGTGTTGTATGGCTGCCTATTCAACTTCGGAGCAACTGTTTACTCACCGCTTTGCCGTGATTCCAGACCTGTCTTGTCCCATTCTCTTAGGGACTGATTTTATGATTCAGGCTGACGTCCACCGAGCCACAGGAGGCGTTAAATTGGGAGATAATGCCACCTCAGCGCCAGACCTAAGCTTGCTGGAGTTTGATGATTTGGAGGGCCATGTGGCTACCCTCACCTTTAAGGATGTCCAGACCGATCTTGGTCTGGTGGTGGAAGAAGCAGCCCTTCATTCAATGGACAGGAAAAAACATCCACACCTATTGGGAGACTTTGTTCATCTTTTTGGGGAAAACCTGGGACATACTTCATTGGTGGGGCACCCAATAGACACTGGGACAGCAAAGCCAGTGTGTCTTCCTTCCTACCGCGCTTCACCTGCAAAATGAAAGATTATTGAGGAGCAGACTTCCAGAATGTTGGAGGATGGTATTATTGAGCCTGCTTCAGGGCCCTGGGCCTCTCCAAAAGCCAGGTGCAGATCCAAGATTTTGTGTAGACTTTAGGAAAGTGAACAAATATACAGTGAGGGACACCTACCCACTTCCAAGAGTGGATGACTCTCTGGATTTTTTGGCATGTGGTAAATTTATTTCCACACTGGACCTTGCACGGGGTTACTGGCAAGTGTCAGTGGCCCCAGGCGCAAAACCAAAGACAGCTTTCGTGTCACACAAAGGGCTCTATCAGTTTAAAGTTCAGCTGGATCAAATGCACCTGCAACATTTCAAAGATTGATGAATACTGTATTGGCAGGGCTCATCCACAACTGCTGTATGGTGTATCTGGACGACATTGTGGTTGCATCACCAACCTTCGACAAGCATCTGGAAGACCTCGCTAGTGTTTTAGGGCATTTGGCAGATGCAGGCCTCTCCTTGAAGCTGACTAAGTGCCATTTTTGTACACCAAAGTTACGCTACTTGGGTTACCTGGTGACGCCAGAAGGCATTGGCCCTGACGAGGGTAAGGTGGCTGCAATTAAACAGTTTCCCACATCGAAGACAGTTAAAAATGTGTGGCAATTCCTAGGAATGACAAGTTACAACCGTAGGTTCATCTCAGGGTACGCCCGTATTGCCGAGCCGATGATTGCCCTCATGACTGAGGATGCCCCATTTGTGTGGTCCACTGACTGCCAGGTGTCTTTTGAAACCAACAGCTAATCAGTGCCCCAGTCCTTATTTTGCCTGACTTTGTGAAGCCTTTTGCAGTACACAAGGATGCCTGTGATGTGGGCCTTGGTGCTGCATTGACCCAGACTGGTGAGAATGGCTTGGAGAGGGCTGTCGCTTTTGCAAGCCGTACCCTGCCAATGTCGAAATGCCCATATTCCACTTCAGAAAATAAGTGCCTGGGGGTAATTTGGGCTCTGGACCATTTTTGTCCGTACATTGAGGGCTCCAGTGTCACAGTGGTGATGGACCACAATAGCTTGAGGTGGCTGATGACAAGGCCCTCCCCCTCAGGGCAGCTGGCTTGATGGTGCTTGCAGCTGTAAGACTTTGAGGTTGTCCACAGAGGCGCGGCCAATCTAGTTCCGGATGCACTCGCCGAACACCTACCAGTGACCCTTTGGGGCATATAGACCAGTTACCATCTCATGCCACTGTTGGCTCATTAAACCTAAGGTGCCAACCACTAATGGTGTTGGAAGACAAGGAACAGCTTCAATCACTCCAGCAGGCTGACAAAGTCATCTCATCAACATATACTGACTTGGAGAGCGGCTTCTGTGTGGGTTCGCCAGACTTCTGTATTGAGGACGGGCTGGTTTACTTTATGGACAAGAGGACTTCCTGCTGGCTTCATCCACACAAGGATCTACGCTTCTATGTGCCAGAGGCACTGAGGGGCACTCTGCTGAAATACTTCCATGATCACCCCATGGCTAACCACTTGGGTGTAACCAAGACACTTGGGCGCTTACATAAGCGGGTCTACTGGCCAGGTATGCGGGGCGATGTAAAAAAAAAATTATGTACTGTCCTGTGTAACCTGCCAGCTGTCCGAGCCGACCAACCTAAAGCCGGCACGGTAAATAAAGCCAGTGGTGGCTACTCACCCACAGTCTGTGCACACAGAAATACACTCATGCACCCTTGGACCTAGGTATGCAGAGGTTC